>CM061134.1:211161048-211733736 GCA_030789695.1 Scilla litardierei | reverse complement strand
GGCCTTCTTTCGGGAGGACCCATGGCTATCAGCTAATTACCCACAGGCCTCCTCTACAGCTATGAATCTGTTGATTCACTCTACTAAGTGAGTAAAGGTAGGAGACCGCGTCTTGCAGATCTTGAATTAGGTCGAACCCATCCTAGAAGCTTTCCTCGAGTGCCAACATAGCGATGTCGTCGGGGTAGATGTCGAGCACCATGTATGCTCGGTTGAAATGCGCTAAGAAAGCCTTGTTGGACTTATCCGACCCCTGCTTGATGAAGGCCAGGGACTCAGGGTACCTCTTGGTCATTGTCTGGGTAGCAAAGTGAGATAGGGATCTCTTTCGGATGTCATGAAAGAGCCGATCGACCCCTTGCAAAGGTTCCTAAACAACTATCGGTCCACCCCAGTCATGAAGCTTAGGAAGGCCCTGAGAATGACCCTTTGACTCTATGTACTTGATGTAGGTCTCAAGATGCTCGATCAAGTTGCCTACAGCAGCATACATTGGGACGTCATTCGTGGAAGGTGGAGTGTGCTTACATGGATAAGAGGTGTTGATGATGGAGGAGGTGAAGGGCTATGTGGAGAGAAAACTCAAGTCTTTAGGGAGATCGAGGTCCACTTGTCAAAATCAGTCAATCTGTCACTGCAGGTCGACAATCAGATCCTCTACTTAAGGGAGCCTGAGCTGACCGCTTCGCTGTGATCTTTTGTCTAAGATTGGACTTCCTCCCTTGCGGTTGGGCACACATTTATTTTCTTGCCAGACTGACGACCAGATCCTCTGCTGAGGGAGCCTGAGCTGCCTGCTTCATTGTGATCTTCTGTCTAAGATCAAGCTTCCTCCATTGGGGTGGGCATGCATTTCTTTGCTTGCCATTGGTAAGGGTGTGTTTGGATTGAAAGAAAATGTATGAAAGAAAAGTGAAATGAAAATGAAAAAGAAAGAAAAGTGAAATGAAAATGAAATGAGATTCTTTCTCATGTTTGGTTGCCAAAGAAAATTTTGAAGAAAGTCCAAAGGAAAATAAGGAAATTTCTTCCATTACGTTATTAATTCAAAACGAAAAAAAATTAAGAGGTGGTTTTGCTAAATAATTTAAGAGGTGTATTTGCTAACTTTATAAATAGTTTGCTTAAAAAATTTAAGAGGTATTTTAGTCTCATAATAAATTTAAAATTTGTTAGTTCTGAATAATTCAGAAAGTTAGCAAATAAATTACGAATTCTAACAAATAATTCTCTAACCATTCAAATATCATGATTCATAAATAATGTGATATTAAATAGTACATAAATAATGTACAAATTATATGAAAACATTGGAAATAATTTGCAAGCTATTAGAAAAATTCGTGCATAATGTGCGAATTTTTTAAGCAAAACACGAAAATTACACGAATTATTCGCTAATTTTTCGAACAAGTTCATGAATAAAAATAATTTAAATATTCATGATATGAATAAAAATTCCGAATACATACTATTTTGAAAATTTGGGGAAAAATTCGTAAATTTTGAATAATTTGCGAATTTTAAATAATTCATGTGTAAAATTTTGATAATAATTCGTGATTTTTTGAAAAATTCATTCATAATTTTTTGAAAAGAATTCATGAATTATTCATGAATTCATTAAAAATAGCTACTAATTATATTTGTTAAAAAATACGAATGCATGAATGTGAGAATAGTTAGTTTTGCTTTGTTTTCCCTCATTTTCCTTAGGTCAAGAGGAGGAAAAGTTGGAAGAAAAGTTTTACTATTTATTTTCCACTCTTTTCCTTCATTTTCTTTTTCTTTTCACTTTTCTTTTAAGCCAAACAATGGAAAATCATTTTCCTTCTTATTTTCCTTCCTTTTCTTTCCTTTTCCCACTAACCAAACACACCCTAAAGGATTTCTGGTGTGTCGGTTAATGATAGCCTTCGCCCCGTCTTTGCTGTATGCTTGGTCATCGCTCTTCAATCCTTTGGTGCTGCTGGAGCTCTGCATCCCTTTTGCATTTTTGTTTTTTGTGCGCTCCTCTTTGGCGAGGGCACGTTAACTGGGAAACATGTGACTTCGTTTGGATCAGATCTAGGACCATCTCTTGAAAGGATCCATCGTTCTTAGACGCACATGTCTGAGCCTCCCACATCTCGCGGAGCTTCGCCACGAGATTCTGGTAGTCGACCGCCGTAGGCGCGGCATCAACCGCTGTGAGATTAGCGGAGGCGTGTGGAGACGGGCCGCCAGTAGGTTGGATGTCTTCCATTGTATGGCTGGCCTGTTGTAATGTCATCCTGGCATGGGATAACCAATAGCACTGGCCCAACAAATGCATGCTTTGGCAGTCAATCTATGGTCATCTAGGAATTGGGGAGTTTCACTGTTCTTGCAGGTACTTGTGGAGGTCAGCCGTTGCTTTTGTAACTCGTTCTCATGTTTCAGTTTTCCTTGATTGGATCGAAGCTACAACTGGTGGAGGGAGTGGAATTATAAAATCTTTCAAAGCTCCGAGACAGGCATATTACAGGCCTTGAAGATTTCGCTTTGTGGACATGTCTGCTTCAGCAGGAGCAAATGACAATGGCTCTTGGATTTCACCTTCACATGGACGTCCCCAGCCTCTCGGATGCCTCCTCCACCGACGGCTCCTCCGACTGGGAGTGATGGTGCTTGTCCCCCCGGAGCAGCTGGGGTGCTCGTCGGCGTTGGCTGTTGCGAGCCTAGCATGTTAATCTATTTTAATGTATCGCATGGGGTCTTTAAAGTTTTCACTTTTGCCTTTGATTTGAAGGAACATCTTGACCATCCACCCTCTGACAAATTCAACCTCAACATTTTGAGCATTGGTAAAGATAATCTTTTAGATTTAAATAAAGTAATGCTCTTGGCTTATCTCTACGATTGCCAAAAATACTGCTCATTCATTAGCTTTTATTAAATTCAAATTTGAGATATTTAAGTAGCATGATAGAACCAATGTAGTTGAGCAATGGTATATGGGTCTCTTAATATGCATTCATCGCAACTTTGGCCCCCCCCCCCCCCCCCCCCCCCCCCCCCCCCCCCCCCCCCTCACCAAGCAGTTCTGTTTTTCGACTATAACCCATGGTATATACACCTGTTACGACCTAAAGATCATAATAGCCCGACTCCCGCCCGGATCCGCTAACATACCCCTTTAGCTCACCCTTTAGCAATCAGGGCCGCCGCCCCGAGGACCCGGGCCATCATGGAGATAGGCACGCCTTACGGCGCCCCCCCCCCCCCCCCCCCCCCCCCCCCGAAACGGCCGAGGCGAGCAACTGTAGCCGGCCGAGGCGAACAACCGCGGCCGCCCGGCCCCTCGGGGTAGCGCGCTTGGGGACGCTTGGGTATCAAGGCCAGGCCTACGGACGGGCGTGGTCGGGCCGGACAACCCCCGACCGGAACGGCCCGTCCGATTCTCGCGAACCGCGGCGCCTAAAATGAGCCAGACCTTTAGTTCGACGCTAACGACAAACAGCCTAGGACAAAGGCACAACTGACACATACGTCACCCGACCGCCTGACAAAGCACCCCCAGGCGGCTGACCTGACCGGCGGTTGGTGCTTTCGGCCCTGACATCCCGACAAAAGCACCTCTTGGCCGTTGCGCCGCCTGACAGAGGCAGGTCAGAAACTCCTGTTCCCAATGTCCTTGTCCGAAGCTTCCGCTGACAACCGAGCCAGCTCAGCGTGCCAAGTCATCATCCGTCAGGTATAAATACCCCCCCTCCTCTTACGAAGAGGGGGTTGCTGCAGAATTCTCTCTCATTCAACTATTCACACACGAGTGCAAAGGTCTTCCATATCTTTGTTCTCCCACCTATAGCTCGCCACGCGCGGTCGACACACCGTTAGTCCGACCGGCGTGACCAGCCCCCCATTTTAAGCCCTATCACTGACTTAGGCATCGGAGGGGCTAAGGGTTGAACCCCCAACCCAGCCCTTCTGACGAGTTGTTCGTGTTGCAGGAGAGCTCGCCTATCAACACCAGTCGGCGTCACCCCCCTGCCGTTCAACCTTGTCCAGCCGCATCCGGCGAGATTCAGCCCCGCGACCGTCACTGGCGTCGAGATCGACTTCTTCACCCCACTAATCGCTTGTCAAATAGCCTACCTAAACCCCCTTCTCCACATAACCACCGTGCCCTTGGTTCCCATTAATACAAATTCATTGTACGCGAGTTCCACCTCGTAACAATTGGCGCCGTCTGTGGGAACGAAGGGTCACACCCATGTTAGATTCCATACCGATCTCGCGGAACCCGGACCACGGCAAAGATCCCGTGGGACAGGAACCGCCCTCCCTACAAATCACCCCGGCGTCCGACCCCCTTCTGGGGATGGGCTCCGAGATCGAACACACTTCAGTCCCCGCCGTCCTGAAGAGCTTCGAGGCCGTTGCTCAGGCCAGGGGAGGCTGTCAGACGGCTGGAACGGAACCTCCGCCCGGCCCCTCAGAGCCCCTGAACGTGAGGCGAAACCTCCACCCTCAGTTCGAGGAGGAGGGGGAGCATAGGGGGCTCGCTGAGGAGATCGCGGCCCAGCAAAGGCTCCTGGAAGAGGAGGTAGAAGTCGCGCAGCGGTGGAGGCGCCTGGGGGAGGCGGCCGCCGCGCAGAGGCGTCTGGACGAGGCGGCCGAGACCACCCGGAAGGCTTACCAGGAAGAGGAGGCCGCCCGCCGCCAGCTTCGCTTCATCATCGCGGAGCGCGAGAGGCTGAGGATGGAGAACAGGAGCAACCGAGAACTCCTGGACGAGGCGACGACGGCCCGGCGGCCTGGGAACGGGCGGGACCCGTTGCTGAACAGGTCCCCGCCTGGAGGGGGTGGCCCCCATCACCAACACCACCCCTCCGATACCCTGCGCGAGGAAGCCGTTTGTCGGCAACTACGCTTCCTCACCACCGAGCGTGAAAGACTCCTTCGGGAGAATCAAGAACGGATGGAGGCCCGAGGAGAGCTGGCCAGGAGGCGTGGGCGCTGGGAGGACCGTAGCCCGCAACCCGTCGAATCCTCGGCCCAAGAAAGGAGCCCCGCCTGGAGACCGTCGGGCTACTCCCCGGGGACGGAGGACCGTCGGCGGCCGAGGCGCGACCGAAGCCCGACCCCCTAGTGGCGGAGGGGGGATGCGCCGGATCGCCCGACCTACCCGGAGGAGGCCACGCCACTCGCCCGGTGGATCACTTCCGCCCCCAGGCCCGTAAGGTTCAAACCCCCTCACTTGGCCACGTACAATGGGAGGGGCGACCCCCTCACGCACGTGCAACAATACCGGGGGGCGATGGAAGCCCAGGACGTGGATGAGGCGTTCCTTTGCCGACATTTCTCCCAAAGCCTGAGGGACACCGCGCTGGACTGGTACTTCGGCTTGCCCGCGAGGTCCGTAGGGAGCTTTGGCGAACTATCCCATAAGTTCTGCCAAGAGTTCCGGGCCGGGCGAACAAAAAAGAAGCCCTTAGACTATCTCAGCACGATAGTCCAAGGGGAGGGAGAGACGACGGGTAGATACCTCCACCGTTTTCAGGAGGAAAGACGGGCGGTGGTGACGTGTGGCGATGAAGTGCTTATGCTGGCCTTCAAGACGGGGCTGCGGACTCGGAGCCTCCACAAATCACTGCTCCGGGATCCGCCGACCGACTATGAAGCGTTGGTAGCTATGGCGGAGAGACACGCGCTGGCCGAAGAGACTCTCGGCGCCAAGGCCTTATTCCCCCCGGCGAAACCCCCCCAAGGCGAACCCCGGTCACACCCACGGCCGAGGCAGGAAGAGGGGCACCGTGGCCGCGACCAACTGGCCCGACCAAGGAGGGAACCGCTCGGGCCCCGCCCGCAAGACCGACCTGGCCCGGCGCGCGATTTCGCTCCGGCCCAAGGGCTCCCTCGAGTCGCCCCGAGACAAGAAGGCCCCCTACGGGCACATTACACCCAACTCAACGCCTCCTTGATTGAGGTAATGGCCGCGGCTACACGGGCCGGACTGCTGCCGGAGCCGCCCCGAGAAATGAAGTCAGACTCCGCCCGGAGAGATTTCAAGAAATACTGCCGATACCACCGGGACCATGGCCACGACACCGACAACTGCTTCACCCTCAAAAGGGAAATCGAGCGGCTGATCCAGGCGGGCCACTTGGGGGACTTCGTCGGAGCCCGGAGACCTGACCGGGAAGAGGGGAACCACCGAAGGGCACGGAGGGCAGACCCTCCGGCAAACGACGAGCGGGAAGAGCTTCACCCCTCGAAACCCGTCATGCGCATAAATACGATATGCGGCGGCCCATCTTCAGGTGGGGCATCGTCGTCAAGCAAGAAGGCGTATGCGAGACAAGTAATGACGGCGGGTCTCGGAGGGGACCGGAGAGGGAGAAGGATGGCCTACCCACCCATAACTTTCAGCGACGAGGATCTGGAGGGGATCGAGCTGCCACACGATGATGCCATCGTCATCGAAGCACAGATCGGGACGGCCATCGTCAGCCGCCTCCTGATCGACACGGGGAGCTCTTGCGACATCCTGTTCATGTCCACGATCGAAAGGATGGGGTTAAGGCCGACGGACCTGAGACCCTGTACGGGACCCCTCGTCGGTTTCACCGGTCACTCGACCCCCATCATGGGAGTGATCACCCTGCCGATAACCCTCGGAGAAGAGCCACAGGTCGTCACCCGAATGACGTTGTTCGTTGTGGTCGACATCATGTCGGCGTACAATGGGATCATTGGACGACCTTACATGTCGGCCATCGGAGCGCTCCCCATCCTACTCCATCAGATGGTCAAGTTCCAGACCCCTCGAGGGGTGGGGATCGCACGGGGAAGCCAGAAGCTGTCTAGGAGCTGCTACGTAGGGTCGACCAAGCACAAAGGACCAGAGGTGAACCTGAAGATCGACTCCTCAAGGCGGAGTTATGACCCCCTCCAGCCAGAGTTAGCCCCAGCCAATGCCACGGCCGAGGGAAATAGGATCGACCACGCGCCCAACTAAACCACCCCCCGAGAAGGACGGGCTAATCACTCCAAGGGGCATGGTGCGCCGGCCGGGGCATAGCCGGTAACTGTAAGTCCTGAACGAAGTACCATGTTCCCTTCTTTTTATCTTCAAATTTCGCCTTTCCTACATAACAGTTTCAGTTCAACCCTCTAAAAGACTCCGGGGTAGGACCAGTCCTCGCCACCCAAACCGGAGAGGGGCACGGGCCGAGCTGCACACTCGCTCCCCCCCCAAGAAGACCTCCGGGGCAAGTTCACTGAGCTTGGCCACCCAAACCGGAGCGCCATATGCGGGGTAGGCGACGGCCCAATACCCGTCCGACTATAGAGGCTGCGGGGAGGCGACGGCCCTATACCCCCCCTCTGAAAGACTCCGGGGCAGGACCAGTCCTCGCCACCCAAACCGGAGAGGGGCACGGGCCGAGCTGCACACTCGCTCCCCCCCCCAAGAAGACCTCCGGGGCAAGTTCACTGAGCTTGGCCACCCAAACCGGAGCGCCATATGCGGGGTAGGCGACGGCCCAATACCCGTCCGACTATAGAGGCTGCGGGGAGGCGACGGCCCTATACCCCCCCTCTGAAAGACTCCGGGGCAGGACCAGTCCTCGCCACCCAAACCGGAGAGGGGCACGGGCCGAGCTGCACACTCGCTCCCCCCCAAGAAGACCTCCGGGGCAAGTTCACTGAGCTTGGCCACCCAAACCGGAGCGCCATATGCGGGGTAGGCGACGGCCCAATACCCGTCCGACTATAGAGGCTGCGGGGAGGCGACGGCCCTATACCCCCCCTCTAAAAGACTCCGGGGCAGGACCAGTCCTCGCCACCCAAACCAGAGAGGGGCACGGGCCGAGCTGCACACTTGCTCCCCCCCAAGAAGACCTCCGGGGCAAGTTCACTGAGCTTGGCCACCCAAACTGGAGCGCCATATGCGGGGTAGGCGACGGCCCAATACCCGTCCGACTATAGAGGCTGCGGGGAGGCGACGGCCCTATACCCCCCCTCTGAAAGACTCCGGGGCAGGACCAGTCCTCGCCACCCAAACCGGAGAGGGGCACGGGCCGAGCTGCACACTCGCTCCCCCCCAAGAAGACCTCCGGGGCAAGTTCACTGAGCTTGGCCACCCAAACCGGAGCGCCATATGCGGGGTAGGCGACGGCCCAATACCCGTCCGACTATAGAGGCTGCGGGGAGGCGACGGCCCTATACCCCCCCCTCTAAAAGACTCCGGGGCAGGACCAGTCCTCGCCACCCAAACCGGAGAGGGGCACGGGCCGAGCTGCACACTCGCTCCCCCCCAAGAAGACCTCCGGGGCAAGTTCACTGAGCTTGGCCACCCAAACCGGAGCGCCATATGCGGGGTAGGCGACGGCCCAATACCCGTCCGACTATAGAGGCTGTGGGGAGGCGACGGCCCTATACCCCCCCTCTAAAAGACTCCGGGGCAGGACCAGTCCTTGCCACCCAAACCGGAGAGGGGCACGGGCCGAGCTGCACACTCGCTCCCCCCCAAGAAGACCTCCGGGGCAAGTTCACTGAGCTTGGCCACCCAAACCGGAGCGCCATATGCGGGGTAGGCGACGGCCCAATACCCGTCCGACTATAGAGGCTGCGGGGAGGCGACGGCCCTATACCCCCCCTCTAAAAGACTCCGGGGCAGGACCAGTCCTCGCCACCCAAACCGGAGAGGGGCACGGGCCGAGCTGCACACTCGCTCCCCCCCAAGAAGACCTCCGGGGCAAGTTCACTGAGCTTGGCCACCCAAACCGGAGCGCCATATGCGGGGTAGGCGACGGCCCAATACCCGTCCGACTATAGAGGCTGCGGGGAGGCGACGGCCCTATACCCCCCCTCTAAAAGACTCAGGGGCAGGACCAGTCCTCGCCACCCAAACCGGAGAGGGGCACGGGCCGAGCTGCACACTCGCTCCCCCCCAAGAAGACCTCCGGGGCAAGTTCACTGAGCTTAGCCACCCAAACCGGAGCGCCATATGCGGGGTAGGCGACGGCCCAATACCCGTCCGACTATAGAGGTTGCGGGGAGGCGACGGCCCTATACCCCCCCTCTAAAAGACTCCGGGGCAGGACCAGTCCTCGCCACCCAAACCGGAGAGGGGCACGGGCCGAGCTGCACACTCGCTCCCCCCCCCCCCAAGAAGACTTCCGGGGCAAGTTCACTGAGCTTAGCCACCCAAACCAGAGCGCCATAGGCGGGGTAGGAAACGGACCGATGCCCTCCCTCCACCGAAAGGGCCCGTCACCCTTCTCCTCAAACCTCGGGAACCTACTCGCGGTCCGCGAATCGAGGCCACCCCTACGGAAAGCCATCCCCGAGGAGTAACGCTAGACCCCCATAAAGCCGACGCCCAAAACGACTTGTCCAACTCAAGCAGGACCCTCAGGATGAGCGCCAATGACAAATGCCAGGCATGCCTGAGGGGTCACATCACCTGTCACCCATCGGGGTCACATCACCCATCAAGGAAGAATAAATGAGCGCAGACGCTCACCATTATAAATCCCCCTCTCCTCAGCTTCATGGAGAGGGGGAGAAAGGCAAAGGAAAGGATGTGGAGAAAAACTCGTCATTTTTACCACCCTCCCTCCCTTGAAATGCGCGGAAGACGCAAGCTTCGCCGACCGCAAAGATAGACGATCCACCAACCGGATATCCCGCTTACACAACGGCTACCCAGCATGCTGCTCCCCTCCTTCTTTTGGACAACTTAAGGCAGGAGACCGGGCGCTCCGTGGGCACACCATGCCTCTCCACGAACGCCCGGGGTACGCAGGAGCGGCTGGCTGGCAACCCGATGGATGGGACGGACCTGCCAAATCACCTCACCGGACCCCCGACAGCCACCAGCGCCACCCCTTCCACTCATCGGCCTCCCCTGAACCGTTAACACCGGGGGGACGCACGGAGGGGATACAACCCGCATCCCTTCGCGCCTACCACGCGGAGCCTCCAATCGAGAGGATCAACAGGGCCCCGTGGGATAGAACAACCACCAAGGACTCCCTCTCCCCCCAATTCTGGGAACGAGGGCCAAAGCCACTGCCGGGCTCCGACGCGATCATCACCCCTACGCCCAGGGGGAACTCTCTGAATCCCGCCACCCCACCTTGTCAGGGGCGCGACGCCAGAGAGGCGGATCAACTGCGAAAAGAACGTCCACTTACCTAGATCGACACACGGTCACGCCTACAATGTTACGCCTACGGGCCGATACAATGTTACGCCTTCGTACCAATTCAACGTTACGCCTATAGAAAGCCCCCGTTTTATTAAATTTTCGATCGTAGCCGATGAAAAGGCCAAAGACAAGTCCCGGTTTACCGCTGGTCATAACTCGGATAGACCTAAACCCGAACAACCTACGCAAAGGGAGGCGACCCCGCTGTCAAATCTCTCGGGCGCCATACGCGAAATAAAGGGACTCGACACGATTCAGCCTACGCCAACATAGAAACGGCCGCACCAAGGCGTAAATCTAAGAAGTAAATTTATGCATACACAGGCGGAAAGCCCAAAAGAGGCGGGGGCGAGTCATGCGAATCCTTACTTTCTTTCATTTTTAAACATACACAAGGGGGGGCCTACACAAAACTACTTGGCGCCCCCACCAATCACGACGCCCTCTCCCTCCATAGAATCCCCCGCCGCCCCGCCGCCCTCTGGCTCGTCACCATCCTCGTCCTCTGGCTCGTCACCATCCTCGTCCTCTTGCTCCTCACCCTTCTCGTCTCCATCCCCCTCCCCGCCGCCGCTTGCGACGAGCCCGTCAAGATCGACCTCTATTGGCGGGACCAGGCCAGCCGCCTTCTCCTTCATCCGTGCAAGGCAGTCATCCCACCCCTCCACGCGGCCCTTCCTTATGCCCTCGACCATCGAATTTGTAAGGGCGGGGATGACGGTTGTCTCCTGATACGTCCGGAATTCCTCGACCCTACAGGCCAACTCCTCTTCGGCGGCCTTGGCACGTGCAGCAAAATCCTCCACACGAGCCTCCTCCCTCCGAAGGGCCCCCTCCAGCTCCTTCGCTCTCTCTCCAGCCTCGGTCACGACGGTCTTCAGGCGCTCTACTTCAGCCTCATATCGGCCGCCCCGCTCCCTCTCCTTCTCCAGGTCCTCGCCGGCTCTCTTACGAACGTCAGCGACCTCGGCGACCATCCTAGCCACGGCGTCTTCGGCCTTGTGTATGGCCGGCACGTGCCGCATCAGCCCGAGCATCAAGTTGAGGATCTGCGTAAAGAAACACCAAAAAATAGACCCATTTAGGGCGAAAGCTAAAACCCGCCGAAAGACATCACCCGTCTTACATAACATACCTGGACGCCATGCATCACTGCGGTCCCGCACAGACCCTCAGGCTCCACCGCTTCCAGCGCCACCTTGTCGCGAGGCAGGAAGATGTTTTCCGCCAGCCTCGCCGCCACGCTACCATCCTCAAACACGGACTCATTGTTCGCCACTTTGTACCGCGCTCGATGAAGCGCCCCGTCGGGACAGCCCTCGACATCGGCCCTCTTGGCCTTAAACTTGGCCAGGGCGGCCTCACAGTGGGGGTCGGTTGTCGGCCTCTCGAGACCAAACATGGGACAACCATAAGGCCAATGGTCCCATCCTCCTGATCCGGTCGGGCCACTCGACGCCTCGACCCCATGCGACTGACCGCTGGGATCCGCCCCCTCACCCCCTGCAGGCGCCACGGGGCTAGGCGAAGTCGTTCGGGGCAGTTCCCCCCCTCCCCCTGTCGACCCTTCTTCGTCGCCCTCCAGGTCGATGATGGGGTCTGCCACGCCATCCCCTGTCGACCTCTTCCTCCTCTTCGTTGACGCCGGCACCCTAGTCGAGCTCCCGGCCCCTCCTTCTGCTCGCGCCCTCTTAGGGCCACCTCTTGTCGTCGATCGCCCCGCCTGATCCGCAGCCCTCCGCATCATTTCCTCAAGGGATAGACTCATCGTGCCACCTGCCAAAGAGAGAGAGTTCAGCGTAAGCATATCAGGCGCAGGAGCACCCAAATCTTCTGTACCTTCGGGCCATATATAGGCTGTTATCATCTCAGGCCGAGATAACGTCCGATAATTTCGGCCCTCTGCTGGTATAGCCATTAAAGTCTGGGCCACCAACTTCTCCTCGTCCCCCAATTCCACCACCTCTCTCGCCTCGGGATTCAGCTCGGCCCAATCAGCCCTTATCAGCACTTCCTCCGGCACCTCCACAAACACATACTGCTGGCGCCACAATTTAATTTTGCCAGGCAACCCTTTGATGAGCGGATGCGTCCTCTTCGCGGATAAATAGTAGCACGATCCATACCTCTTGACCAAGAAGAAGTGGCGAAATAAGGACAGGGACGGATTAACCTGATTGCTTACACACATCACTAGGAACCCCACAATAGCACTGATGGCATTGGGCATCAGACGATACAGCGGCAGTTCCAGGAAGTTCAACACTTCCAGCACGAACGGATGAGGGGGAAAGCGCAAACCCTGCTCAAATGAAGAGACGTACACTCCAACCTCCCGGTCCCCCGCAAAACACACCCTTTCCTGCGGCTCCGGTTCACGAACCGAGTATGGCGGCCTGACGTACTTCGTGAAGATCTCCCCAATGGATTTCCTCAGCACCGACTTCACTCCCGCAATCTCGACGGGCACCCCTCCGGTCTCCGCGGCTGAACTTCCCTCCCCAACTCCCCCAGAACCCTGACCCAGAATCGGAGACATCGTGGAAGACATTAGTCAAATAAGCGTCTTACCTAACGGGTGCTGTCGCCTCGGACTCTCGCTTTGCTCCGCCGACCGCTCCTACGAGAACGGCTCTGGAAAGGATTCTTAAACCTCTTACAAGCCCTAGCTCCTCGACATTCAACCTTTTTACCCCCCCCCCCACAGGCTATATATCTCTAAAGCGGTCCCGCAAAACATCGGCATCGTGACCGTCGAACCAACGACACGCGTCACCAATCTGGATCCTGTCCATCACCAACCCACGTGTTCTGCCGCTTCGCGTCCCGTCAAAACCGTCAGTTGCGCCACGTGTCGTAACCACAGTGGTCAGGCCGCCTCGGTTCCCGCCCGCCGTCGATTCACCAGGATGACGTCAAGTCAGACGACCGCCAACAAATCCCGCCCAAATCCCTACGAAATGATTACCCTCTTTTGAAATTACCCCACGATATCGCCGCTAGAGCCAAGATTTTGTCCGGCCTCCGACAGTCCGGCCAAATCATGGAACCAACGCCATACCCAAGATTGGATCCGGCCTCCGACAGTCCGGCCAAATCATGGAACCAACGCCAGATCCAAGATTAGATCCGGCCTCCGACAGTCCGGCCAAATCATGGAACCAACGCCAGATCCAAGATTTGGTCCGTCCTCCATCAGTCCGGCCAAAACACCCTCAGAGTTGGACCCAATATTTGGTCTAACACCCGTCAGCACGGCCAAAGCAGGAGCTTCCCTCGCATCATTGCCATTTCCGCTCTCCTTCGGCCCGGCCGTCACGGGAACCCATCTCAATTCCAACACTTGGCACGGGCGCCCAAGCAAACGAACAGAGACCGTGACTCATCTCAACTCCCCTCTACCGGAATCCCCGGCAGAGCGAAGTTGGGGGCAATCACATCCCCACAAATCGTATATTCTACGGGCTAACCTTACACGAATACAGTTTGGCACAAAACAATCAAAATTTATTTACTCAAACCGCTAACCCTTACATGGAACCTTTGACTCTCCACCCACTACAACAACACATCGCTCATAACCCCATCACGAGAAGTTACGGCCCTCCCCGAACCCACGCTTCTAGCGGCGCCGCTTCTCGACCGACCGCTCCCTCACATCCTTGACCACTTGCTGAATCGCCGCCTCCTTAGCCTCTTGCAGCATCGGCACAACATGCTCGTCATGATACCGACGGATAGCGGCTTCGACCAGCTTGCCCTCAGCGTCCCGCTTATCCTCCAGTCGCCGCACCGCTAGACCCTTCTCCCTCTTCTCGGCCGCCAGAGCGACCTTTAGGTCCTCAATCTGCTGCCTCTGCAACCCGATCACAGACTCCTTGCTGGCAACTTCCGAGGTATATTTCGCCCGAATATCATCCCTCTCTCGCGTTATTTCTTGAAGCTGTTTCTCGACCGCCGCTTTGGACAAATCGAAGTACGCAGCCCGCCCCTTCTCCACGCCGCAGGCCGCCCTAACCCTCTCCAGCTCCGCCTCCGTGTCCCTCAGCTTCTCCTTGACCTCGCCAAGGTTCTCCTTCGCTTCACGCAGGGCCACCCGGGTGGCGACCGCGGCGGGACGGCCCCGCAGGGCTAGCACGTTCGTAAGCATCTACTTAAACCTTGAATCAGTGAGACACGGGCACACAAAGCCGGCGTGCGAGTAAAGAAAACCAGCTTACCTGTACGACGTGCCATATAGCCGAGCCACACAGCCGCTCCGCCCCCACGCGAGTCAACGACTCACGATCGCGCGGCAACCCGCAATACTCGGCGAGCCGCGCCGCCACTCCCGCATCTTCGAATACCGACTCGTCGCGGCTGACTCGAAAGGGAAACTTGCGGAGATGGTCATCAGGGTATGCCTCGACCTCTTCTCGGGTCCTCTTAAAATGAATGAGAGCGCCCTCACAGGCTTGACTCGACGACGCCCCCATTTCCCGCAAAGGGATCCCGTATGGCCACTTCTGAACCACATGCGCCCGGCGGGGCGCAACCACCTCGGATACCCGCGGGGGGACGGAGGGTCGGGCCCCTCCCCCGGGCACGCCCTCGGGACGATCCTCGCTGGACCCACCGGTGGAGCGGTCTCGTCTGACTGACGTCCGTCCTGGGTGCAATCTCTCCCCCCGGGGGGCCCCGCCCCCACGGTCCGGGGATCCCGCCTCACTAGCCGCCCCCTTGCCTTTCCCGCGAGGATCAGTACCCCTCGAGGTCGGGGCACCGGCCGAACCAGACACCACCTCCGGCTCCCTCATCGGGTCTTCGCCTGAAAGGAAAAGAAAGACCATCAGGGCGAGCCTAGCCCAAAGTTAACAAAACGTCAAAGATACCTAGGGCCCAAAAGTCCTGGGCGAGCCGACTGCTTTGCGTTAGACTCGCCCAATGACGACACGCCTCGGGCAGCTCCCTCAAAATCTGAGCTTTGGCAATATCCTCCCCGGTCAACTCCACCCCTTCATTCACGAAGGGATTCCGCGCCCCCCAATTCGACGTCAGCGCCACGTCACTTGGCACCGTCACGAAGACGAACTCCCTCATCCAATCGCCGACATCATCAGGCACCTCGAGGATGAGTTCTCGCCCTCTCCTGGCGTAAACACGATGATACACCCCCCACTTCCGAACCACGAAGAAATGCTGAAACAACGCCAAGGAGGGACTCAAGGAGCAAGCGAGACACAAAACGACAAACCCCACTAACAGGCCCCAGGAACGGGGTGCTAAGGCGAATATCGGCAGCTCCAGGAAATTCAGCAAGTGAAACAAATACGGGTGGATCGGAAAGCGGAGCCCCAACTCAAAGGACCGGACATAGACCCCGACCTCATCATTCCCCGGTGAGCTCACCGCTTCCCCCGACCCGGGAACCCGCACCTCATAGGGTTGTCGCACAATCCGCACGCGAATCTCCCGGATGTTGATCCTATCCAACCTGCGTCGGGAGGACTCAATGTCTCTCGGTGCAACGGATAACCATGACCATCTTTCCCTGATCCGCTGCACCCCCGGCTGCGACGCCCCCTCGCACGCCGACTCTTCCTCCCCCACCCGGCTACTCCCTCCAATCTCGAATCGAGAAGCCATAGATCGGAAAGGAAGGAAATTGATTGTTGTTACCTGTTGCTCCCTTGAACCTGGAAGACGATCGGAAGAAGACGGCCAGCGACGGAAGGGACAGGTTAGCCAGTAAGCTCCAAATAGAAAAATCGAGGGCCGGAGGAGAATCGGAGAAAGACAAAAAATTCCCGCCGACCGCCTCCCAGACCATTTTAGGCGGTACAGGGGGCCCCCGGGCCATCTCGGCCGTCAAACTTTCGCCACGCGGCGCCCATCGAGACATCCCCGACGCCTCGACTGGCGTGAGAGTCACCTCATCCACGTGTCGTAAACTCAATCGCAGAGACGCTTCGTTTTCCTCTCCCCCCTTTTTTCTTCAAATCGTAATGATGACCACTGAAGCGGGAGTTCCGAAGCCGCCGCCGTCACAACCCGGTGGGTCCAAGGTCCACATTGAGGGTCCGGAATGTTGGATATGATTCACCCTCCGAGCCGAGTCGGGCTGCCGCCTCAGACTCGAAGGCCGGGGGAAATTGTTACGACCTAAAGATCATAATAGCCCGACTCCCGCCCGGATCCGCTAACATACCCCTTTAGCTCACCCTTTAGCAATCAGGGCCGCCGCCCCGAGGACCCGGGCCATCATGGAGATAGGCACGCCTTACGGCGCCCCCCCCGAAACGGCCGAGGCGAGCAACTGTAGCCGGCCGAGGCGAACAACCGCGGCCGCCCGGCCCCTCGGGGTAGCGCGCTTGGGGACGCTTGGGTATCAAGGCCAGGCCTACGGACGGGCGTGGTCGGGCCGGACAACCCCCGACCGGAACGGCCCGTCCGATTCTCGCGAACCGCGGCGCCTAAAATGAGCCAGACCTTTAGTTCGACGCTAACGACAAACAGCCTAGGACAAAGGCACAACTGACACATACGTCACCCGACCGCCTGACAAAGCACCCCCAGGCGGCTGACCTGACCGGCGGTTGGTGCTTTCGGCCCTGACATCCCGACAAAAGCACCTCTTGGCCGGTGCGCCGCCTGACAGAGGCAGGTCAGAAACTCCTGTTCCCGATGTCCTTGTCCGAAGCTTCCGCTGACAACCGAGCCAGCTCAGCGTGCCAAGTCATCATCCGTCAGGTATAAATACCCCCCCTCCTCTTACGAAGAGGGGGTTGCTGCAGAATTCTCTCTCATTCAACTATTCACACACGAGTGCAAAGGTCTTCCATATCTTTGTTCTCCCACCTATAGCTCGCCACGCGCGGTCGACACACCGTTAGTCCGACCGGCGTGACCATCCCCCCATTTTAAGCCATATCACTGACTTAGGCATCGGAGGGGCTAAGGGTTGAACCCCCAACCCAGCCCTTCTGACGAGTTGTTCGTGTTGCAGGAGAGCTCGCCTATCAACACCAGTCGGCGTCACCCCCCTGCCGTTCAACCTTGTCCAGCCGCATCCGGCGAGATTCAGCCCCGCGACCGTCACTGGCGTCGAGATCGACTTCTTCACCCCACTAATCGCTTGTCAAATAGCCTACCTAAACCCCCTTCTCCACATAACCACCGTGCCCTTGGTTCCCATTAATACAAATTCATTGTACGCGAGTTCCACCTCGTAACAACACCAAGACATTGGAGTCTTTACTTTTTTACATGTCAGTATAAATTCATCAGGCGCTGTGTGTGTAGGGTAAACTACAATTCTAAGGAGAAATTAGGGGGAAACAAAATTTGAAGGGTGTTGTTTGTGTGTGTGTGGGGGGGTGTGTGTGTGTGTGTGTGTGTGTGCGCGTGTGTGTGTGTGTGTGTGTGTGTGTGTGGCCTTTGGCCTCCCCACCACTTATCCACCCATTACTCCACCACTCTTAATGTGGTGGAGACTTTTGGTATCCATGTCTTTTGGAATACATATGAAATTTATAAATAAAGCACCATGGCTACTTGCCATGGTTACTCTTCTCCCAAAAAATCCTTCAACACGTTATCAGCACCTACGCTCTTATTTTTGAGCTTTTTCATAACGTCTCCCCTCAAAAATCCATCCCTTACGCGTGAAGGAATCTCTTGTTGCGGTGATGTTGCGGAGATACGTTGCGGCGTTCCTCTTGGGCGTATTTGGAGCGTGGATTTTTTCTCTATACGGATCTTCTATTTTTACGATCGTCCCTAGATTTTTAATCTAGAGGTAATATCTATCGATCCCGTAGATAGTTACAAACAAATTTTTTTTACAATGCGTAATCAAGAAGCATGTTTAAATCTATTTCAATTGGATTATCTTTTAAAAAATAAAATAAAATAAAATTACCCTTGACCCATCGGCTCCCCCCCCCCCCCCGAAAATTCCTCTGTCAGATCCCCCCCGAAGGGGGGGCTCTGTCGTCGCAGGCCGTCCCCCCCAGAAGGGGGGCCTTGTTGGAAGCAACGATCTAGGATCTTGGTTTGATAACGACAAACGTGTCGGTATATCTAATGTGTGTGCTCAGTGTGTTTCAGGCTTGGCGAAACAATGTATTCAAGGTATTTGGCGAAATTGCTATTCGTATAGCACACTGGGAGAGATGGAGTGCGTGTGTGCACAACTTGAGGAATTGCTATTTATATAGCTATTTGGGTGTGTGAGAGAGCTTTGGCCTAAGCAAAGTGGACCTAGTCCAACTTAAGATGTGATGAGATTTCTTGACTTGGTCAAGATGAAGAGATGAGAAGAGACCAATTCAAATCAAGCATGGGATTAGATCAAACCAACTTTGGATGTGATCATATCAAATATCAAAGTTTGGGGTCCACCCAATTCCAATTCAAATTGCAAATATTATTGATCAAAACCCTAGCACAACCTATTTAAGGTCATCATCCCTAGGGTTGAAAAGGGGGGAGAGGAGAGCTGCAAAATATTATAAGCTACGGCAATCTCAACAAAAGGGAAGATAGCAGCCATCAAAAATAATCTCTCGCAAATTCTCTTTTTTAAAAAGCCAACACTCGTCCATCATCTACGGAAGAAGCTGCCTTCAAAGTGCTCCATCGCCCTCATCGCAAGCCTCTAACCCTCAACACCATTGCCGTGAAAAGCTGCAGATTCCATCGCAAGCCTCAAAGTATTATCACCTACCATCATCTACGGAAGAAGCTGCCTTCAAAGTGCTCCATCGCCCTCAACACCCTCGACTTCGTGGAGATCGCTCGGAGAAGAACGCAAAGGAGATCTCGCAGCACGACGCTGAGAAGAAGTCGCCGAGAACGAGATCGAAGACGACACAGAGTGGGAGTCGGCGTCGTCATCGCTGAGTTGATCGCCGGAGAAGCAAACTCGAAGCCACGGAAGAGTTGCCATTACCGCTAGGAGTCGGAGAAGAAGCCTGATCACCGGAGACCGCTGTGCAAAAACTCGAAGACGATCACCGCTCCCGTAGAAGACGAAGTCGACCCCCGGAGCTTCCTCGAGTATCGTGCTGTCGTCGACAAGTCGTCTGCCGTCGGGATTTGTCGCTCTTCGTCGCGAGGTGTTGCCGCCGTAGCCGAGGGAATCTGCTGAACGTCGCCGTATTATCACCGGAGAAGAAGCCTGTTACCGCTGCCCCGAGACCGTCGCTGCCGCTGTTTCCGTTGAGTTGTCAAAGCCGTCGCCAAGGGAAAAGCGAAGAAGGCTGAGCGCTGCATAGAGCTGAACGTCGGAGATCGCCGTGAAGAGGAGGAGAACGCCGCTGAAGCCGCTGCCGCTGAGCGCTGCTCCGAGGCCGCCGTCGTCTCTGTACCATCCCGAGGAGAAGTCCGCCGGAGAAGAAGCCCATCGAGTTCGCCGCTGTCGTCGTCGAACGGAGAAAGTGAATCGAAGCGGATAAATCAACGGAGGGGATTGGAGATTGCGAAACACAGCGGATGGATTCTTTCGGAGCTGACGTGGAGTTGATTTATTAAGGATTTTCTTTGCGCACCGACCGAGTCTAAAAGTTTTTGAACTGAAGCTGCTTAGCGCACCGATCGGTTCACTTTAAGGAATTGCTCTGCGCACAGCCCACTTAAATATTAAGATTGAACTGAATTGCTACACGCACCGACTGCTATTTTTAAGGAGCTGCTACGCGCACAGACCGACAGATTATAAAGGATTGAACTGAATTTCTTTACACACAGACAGGTGTGTATCTTGCAATCCAGGAGTCAGATTGAGACACCGTTTGCGTCAGATTGGAGCTGATGACGTGCTGATTGACAGAGACGCCTACACAGATACAAACTGAGCATTCCTAAACTCTAAACTCCTTTATTTGTGTCTTAGTGTAACGTTCTCTGTAGGGGAAACTTATACCATATTTTTGGTGACTATTTTGGGACTTGTCTAGTTGGGACTAGACAAGTGGGACCCAGCTAGTTTGGGACTAGCTGGTAGAAAGCTTTGCTAGGATTGATAGTGAGAGGAAACACTGTGTGTGGGGTACTAAGAGTCTGGCGAGTGTAGAGACGTAGAGAGTGCTCTGAGCGTGCTCTAACTTGTGACTTTGTACCTATTGCACTATTCAATCTAGTATTAGCTTTGGGGGCTTGAGTAGGTCGTTGGGACGACCGAACCAGGGTAAATCTGTTGTGTACTCTGTGTCTGCTCTGGTTGTGCTTTTAACTGCGTGTGATTTCTCGTGGGTTGCACGAGAATTTTTTATTAGCCTATTCACCCCCCCTCTAGGCTAGGATCCAGATCCAACAAGTGGTATCAGAGCCAGTTTAGTAGATCTAGCCTAGTTTGACCATGGACCACATTGATAGTGCTTTTGCTGAGGGTCAGTCTATTTCCCGACCACCTAGATTTAATGGAGGAGATTATGCTTACTGGAAAAATCGTATGAAAATCTATCTTATTTCTATTGATTATAAAGCTTGGCAAATTGTTGAAAAAGGATATAAATCACCTGTTATCAAAATTGAAAATACTGAGTTGCCTAAACCTGATGATAAGTGGGATGATAATGATTGGAAGCTTTATTCTTTAAATGCTAAAGCTATGAATGCTCTTATTTGTGCATTAGATAAATCTGAATTCAATCGTATCTCACATTGTCTAACTGCGCAGGAAATATGGCATACTTTGGAGGTGACGCACGAGGGAACGTCACAGGTGAAGGAATCTAGACTTGCACTTCTGAGCACGGAATACGAGGGATTTCGCATGCTACCATCAGAGACGATATCAGAAATGTTTGCGAGGTTCACCAACATTGTCTACAAGTCTAGTTCGCTCGGTAAGCCATATTCTAGCCTTGAGCAGGTGAGAAAGATATTAAGAGCACTGCCAAGCTCTTTCAGGCCTAAAGTCACTGCCATCCAAGAAGCAAAGGATCTATCGCAGATGAAGGTGGAGGACTTGATAGGTAATTTAATGTCCCACGAGCTTGAATTGCAAAATATTGATGAAAGGGAGAAACCTGAGGAAAAAGAGAAAGCTACCAAGCCACTTGCTCTGAAAGCTGACGAGAGTGAAGATGATGATGATGACATAGCGCTAATGGTCAGAAATTTCAGAAAGTTTGTCCAGACCAAGCAAGGAAGAGCAGAAATGGCACCCAGGTTTAATCGCTCTAACTTTTTTCAGTATTCTAAGCAAAATTATGATCAGAATACTACTAATAGAATGACTTGTTTTAAATGCAAGAAAAGAGGACATCGAATGAGGGATTGCCCACATGAAACAGCTCAGGTAGCTAAAGAAAAGGGAAAATCCAAGGTGCTTACTTGGGACATGGATAGCGAAGCTGAGAGCGAGGAGGAGGAACATGAAGCCCATTCATGCATGGCATTGATGGGAATACACAATGAGGTAACTTCTGGTAGTAAAACTGAACTCCTTACTCTTTGTAAAGAAATGCAAGATAAAATAGTAGAGCTTGAATCCACTATAGATGACTACCAAAATGAAAACTTTGAAATGCAACAATCTGAATATGAAATGTCTAAAGAGATTGAAAAACTCAAAATTGATATTGTTGCTCGTGACTCTACTATTGATACTTTGAAAAAGGAAAAATCCAGTTTTAATGATGAAGCACCTTGTCTCTCTTGCCCTTCCTTGATGAATAATATTAACATGCTTAAACTTGATTTGATTAAGCTCGAAACTGAAAAAGACTATGTTATTAGAGAGCTTAATGATAAATTCTGCATGTTGGATAATGATTTTAAAAGAAAAATGGTTGAATTTGAAAAGAAGGAAGAGGAAAACAAGAGAGAAGTAAATGCACATTGCTTGTGGAAGAAAATAAATTGTTGAAAACCAAAGTCTCTAATCTTGAATTGGCCATTAAGAAATTCTCTACGGGAAAACAATCGTTGGACACTATTTTAGAGAATCAATTATATGGCAATAATAGAAGAGGACTTGGTTTTGGTCTGAAAAACGTTGAAAAGCAAAAATTCAAGAAATTCCACAATGCACCGTCTATTGCGAAGAACTTATATGCAAAGTGCTTTACTTGTGATAGTGTAGGCCATACTTCATACTATTGTAAATTTAGGAACACTAATATCAACTTTAAACAAGTGTGGGTTCCTAAAACTATATTGGCTAACACTAGTGGACCTTGTTGGATTCCAAGGTCACACTTAACACCTTTCATGTAGGTGTGATGGAGATTTGGCAAGGAGCAATAAACTCAATGTCTCATTCTTTTAGCTCCTTCGTCAAATAGCGACGAGAAGGTATAATTTTCTATCCCTCTTTGCACTTCATTGAATACCTTCATAGATTTTTTTTGTGATTGTCTTTATTTTGTTTTGTGTGCTTGCTTGCATGTTTTTTTTAAAATGTTTTTATTTCTGAAAAAAAAAATCAAAAAAATCAAAAAAAAAATTGTGCTTATTGATTATCCTCTTATGAATCTCTTGAGTGATATTGTATGAATGATCAATTCTATCCCTTGTAGAAGTCAATTCATTATTGTTGTAGCTACATGAACATGATGTTATTCTTTTTAGTATCCATGACATGTCTCATAAGTTTCAAACTTGACTTCTACACCTACATTTGCACTTTCACGATATTTGACTTTTTAGTGCTTTTGGAGATTCTTTTGAAGAATAATGGAAAGTGAATGTAGGAATGATTAATTTTCTGAAATTTCTAAGGGATATGATGTGTTTAGCCATGAATTAAAATTGAGCACAAAAGCATTGCAAAAAAAACGAAAAACAATATTTGCTCCGTATGAAAAATGGATACACTTCATGGCTAAAACACAACCCACGAGTATCCAACTTGTGCTACATGGGTAATCATTAGCGTTGGTGTATATAACTCGTCAAGCAATGCCATCCCACATTTAAAAGTCCTTTTAGGCTATGTTTTGGGGTTCGGTAACTTGAACTCATCTTTGATGAGGTGGGAAAAATCAATCCTAGTGATATTCATGAAAATTGGAAAATGTGGATTGATTCGGTTGATTTTCTGAAATTGAATCTCCTCTTGCACTTTATTGTTTATATCATTACACTTACACAAAGGTGGAGAAGTCTTGGTATGAAATTCTATGAACTTGACTTGTCCATTATTTGGAATACTCATGCAAATTGCACGCTACTTCTAATAATGATTTATTTTTTGCTTGGGATATTTTTGTGCCTTCATTAATCCACTTTTGGTGATTACAAAGGGGGAGAAAGAAAAGAAAGATTTGTCGGTATTATTTGTTGAAGGGGGAGCTTGTGAAGATTTGTCGGTATTATTTGTTGAAGGGGGAGCTTGTGAAAAATACTTGATTTATGGTGAAGGGGGAGCTTGAGAGAAGGGGGAGCATGCTATTTTATTTGTTATTAGATTGTGCATGCCATGTTGTAGTGCTTGAATACTCATCTCATGATTCATATTGCATTACACCCTTCAACACACTTCACACACTCATTTCTATTGATCAAATCTTGTGTGGGTTTGTCATCACCAAAAGGGGGAGATTGTTGGAAGCAACGATCTAGGATCTTGGTTTGATAATGACAAATGTGTCGGTATATCTAATGTGTGTGCTCAGTGTGTTTCAGGCTTGGCGAAACAATGTATTCAAGGTATTTGGCGAAATTGCTATTCGTATAGCACACTGGGAGAGATGGAGTGCGTGTGTGCACAACTTGAGGAATTGCTATTTATATAGCTATTTGGGTGTGAGAGAGAGCTTTGGCCTAAGCAAAGTGGACCTAGTCCAACTTAAGATGTGATGAGATTTCTTGACTTGGTCAAGATGAAGAGATGAGAAGAGACCAATTCAAATCAAGCATGGGATTAGATCAAACCAACTTTGGATGTGATCATATCAAATATCAAAGTTTGGGGTCCACCCAATTCCAATTCAAATTGCAAATATTATTGATCAAAACCCTAGCACAACCTATTTAAGGTCATCATCCCTAGGGTTGAAAAGGGGGGAGAGGAGAGCTGCAAAATATTATAAGCTACGGCAATCTCAACAAAAGGGAAGATAGCAGCCATCAAAAATAATCTCTCGCAAATTCTCTTTTTTAAAAAGCCAACACTCGTCCATCATCTACGGAAGAAGCTGCCT
Source organism: Scilla litardierei (assembly GCA_030789695.1). Classification (NCBI taxonomy): domain Eukaryota; kingdom Viridiplantae; phylum Streptophyta; class Magnoliopsida; order Asparagales; family Asparagaceae; genus Scilla; species Scilla litardierei. Next base: position 211,709,424 of record CM061134.1, on the reverse strand, counting down.
TCAAAGTGCTCCATCGCCCTCATCGCAAGCCTCTAACCCTCAACACCATTGCCGTGAAAAGCTGCAGATTCCATCGCAAGCCTCAAAGTATTATCACCTACCATCATCTACGGAAGAAGCTGCCTTCAAAGTGCTCCATCGCCCTCAACACCCTCGACTTCGTGGAGATCGCTCGGAGAAGAACGCAAAGGAGATCTCGCAGCACGACGCTGAGAAGAAGTCGCCGAGAACGAGATCGAAGACGACACAGAGTGGGAGTCGGCGTCGTCATCGTTGAGTTGATCGCCGGAGAAGCCAACTCGAAGCCACGGAAGAGTTTCCATTGCCGCTAGGAGTCGGAGAAGAAGCCTGATCACCGGAGACCGCTGTGCAAAAACTCGAAGACGATCACCGCTCCCGTAGAAGACGAAGTCGACCCTCGGAGCTTCCTCGAGTATCGTGCTGTCGTCGACAAGTCGTCTGCCGCCGGGATTTGTCGCTCTTCGTCGTGAGGTGTTGCCGCCGTAGCCGAGGGAATCTGCTGAACGTCGCCGTATTATCACCGGAGAAGAAGCCTGTTACCGCTGCCCCGAGACCGTCGCTGCCGCTGTTTCCGTTGAGTTGTCAAAGCCGTCGCCAAGGGAAAAGCGAAGAAGGCTGAGCGCTGCATAGAGCTGAACGTCGGAGATCGCCGTGAAGAGGAGGAGAACGCCGCTGAAGCCGCTGCCGCTGAGCGCTGCTCCGAGGCCGCCGTCGTCTCTGTACCATCCCGAGGAGAAGTCCGCCGGAGAAGAAGCCCATCGAGTTCGCCGATGTCGTCGTCGAACGGAGAAAGTGAATCGAAGCGGATAAATCAACGGCGTGGATTGGAGATTGCGAAACACAGCGGATGGATTCTTTCGGAGCTGACGTGGAGTTGATTTATTAAGGATTTTCTTTGCGCACCGACCGAGTCTAAAAGTTTTTGAACTGAAGCTGCTTAGCGCACCGATCGGTTCACTTTAAGGAATTGCTCTGCGCACAGCCCACTTAAATATTAAGATTGAACTGAATTGCTACACGCACCGACTGCTATTTTTAAGGAGCTGCTACGCGCACAGACCGACAGATTATAAAGGATTGAACTGAATTTCTTTACACACAGACAGGTGTGTATCTTGCAATCCAGGAGTCAGATTGAGACACCGTTTGCGTCAGATTGGAGCTGATGACGTGCTGATTGACAGAGACGCCTACACAGATACAAACTGAGCATTCCTAAACTCTAAACTCCTTTATTTGTGTCTTAGTGTAACGTTCTCTGTAGGGGAAACTTATACCATATTTTTGGTGACTATTTTGGGACTTGTCTAGTTGGGACTAGACAAGTGGGACCCAGCTAGTTTGGGACTAGCTGGTAGAAAGCTTTGCTAGGATTGATAGTGAGAGGAAACACTGTGTGTGGGGTACTGAGAGTCTGGCGAGTGTAGAGATGTAGATAGTGCTCTGAGCGTGCTCTAACTTGTGACTTTGTACCTATTGCACTATTCAATCTAGTATTAGCTTTGGGGGCTGGAGTAGGTCGTTGGGACGACCGAACCAGGGTAAATCTGCTGTGTACTCTGTGTCTGCTCTGGTTGTGCTTTTAACTGCGTGTGATTTCTCGTGGGTTGCACGAGAATTTTTTATTAGCCTATTCACCCCCCCCCCCCCTCTAGGCTAGGATCCAGATCCAACAGGCCTCTGTCGTCGCAGGCCGCCTGCCCCCGAAAGGGGGGGCCTCTGTCGTTGTCGGAAGCCCGCCCCCGGAAGGGGGGCCTCTTTCGTCACCGGACCCCCCCGACGGGGGGGCTCTGTCGTTTCGACCCACCCCCACCCACCCACCCCCCCCCCCCCCCGACAGCGGGGGGCTCCGGTAAATAACCACCACCCCCCCTCGATAGCAGGGAGCTCTGGAAATTACCCCCCACCCACACCCCTTGTTAGTAAAAAACGTGAATTTTTATATTTTTTACGTTTAAAACCCGTCTAAAATGGTTTCCGTATTAAATGGCCGTCCATTTGAATTATTCGGAAAAATACGCGCTTTTTAGGGGTTGATGAACAAAACGCGTTTTATTCCCGTATTGAGCATTTTATGTGTTTTAAACGCGTTTTAGGGGCACTTTTAAATCATTTTGAACTATGATTTCATGATCATACTTTGGTTTAGGGCATGCTACATGGAATATAATAGTATGATCATGTCATTTTGGTTAAAACTATGAATACAATTTGTTTAAATCATGAATATAGAACTTATGTTACTCTTATTTTATATTAATATTGTTGATTTTTAAGTTCATTTGGATGAATGATATCTTGACAGTATTCGTATTTTTAGTCGCATTTTTTATCTGAATTAACGAATTAAACACAATTTAACACGTTTACGTTTTAGTCCCGTATTGCGCATATTTGACCGAATTTTTGACCGAACGCCTTTTGAAATTGATCGAATTAAACACGTTTTATTCGTGTTCCGAATATTTTCCATATTACGTATTGCTAACAAGGCCCACCCCCCCCCCCCCCGACAGCGGGTGGGGGCTCCGGCAAATAACCCACACACACCCCCCCCGACAGCGGGGGGGCTCCGGCAAATAACCCCCCCTCCCTCCCCCTCCCCCCCCCCCCCCCCGGAGACAGCGGGGGGGGCTCCGGCAATAACCCCCTGACAATGGGGGGGCTCCGACCGATCAATACCCCCCCCCCCCGACGGGGGAGGTGGGGGGCCACTGTCGCGCAATATATTTAATCCGACTGTCACGCCCCGCTTCCCATTCTACCGGTAGCGAGGACGCGAGCGGGTCCGCGATGTGCTTAAAACAAGGAGGAGTACTTTTTTTTTCTTTTCTTATCCTTTCTTTTTGAAATCTTTTCTTTTGGAATCCTCTTTTCTTTTCTTCCTCCTTGGCTTAAACACACTAAGCGTCTGTATAAAAATTGCCGATCCTTGCATGCAAATTTAAGAAGCAGCTCAACAACATTATTACATATCCAGCGTACAATAATTAAGATACAACTTGGGCCTAGTATAGCAATACAAACAAGGTACACAAATTACATTATTTTAAATGTAAAGAAACGGTCGCGAAGGGGAATATCTAGTCTTCTGTGGGTGGGTACTCCACGTGCTCGTCAAGCACTGGCTCGATTCCTGTGATAGTGTCTTCAAAGAACTCACTATCGATACCTGACGGACATTTCGTAAAACAACAAAATGAAATGTCCGTCAGCGAGATTTACTCAGCAAGATATTCTCAAAACCAAAATATTGGACATTTTAAAATTAAACAACGATGAACTTTAAAGACAAGCAATAAGCTTAATAAATAAGCAATAAAAGAGATAAATCAGTTTAAAGCAGTTAAAACAGTTAAAGCAGTTAAATCAGTTAAATCAGTTAAACATTTGCAACCTGCATCAATTTAATCATTTGATAGTCATTTGCAATATCATTTGCAACCTGTAACAATTTCATTATTCAATAACAATTTGCAAGCCATCTGTAACCTGTGACAATTTAGCATTCAATAAACACACTGTAGCAACCTGTAGAAAAAGATGTTAGAACAATAATCAATAACCAGTCTATCCTAGTGATAAGTCCATGTCCAAGAGTACTAGAGATAACCAACATGCAGCCTGCGACGGGAGCAACTCCGAGGCTTACCCACCGTTCCGATATGGCAACGGTCAAGGTTCTAACCCCCGTAATGTGTTGGAGGTAATTTAGTATGGCGCATCCAGTCATTTTGTAACACTTGTGATCATAGACTACCCCAATCCCAGGTCAAGTCTAGTGTCGGGTCAAAAGAATGTGTACTAACTGTCTATTATTGAAATTCCATCTTCCATTCTATATTATTAAAGTTCCATCTTCCATTCAATATTGTTGAATTTCCATCTTCCATTCAATATTGTTGAAGTTCCATCTTCCATTCAGTCAATTCAATCTCGGTGTTCCAATAGTCTGTACAACAGTCTTGTGAGAGTTCACAACTTCACGACTTGATTAAATGAAAACATCAGGATCACTTAAATAAATAAAAGAACAAGTAAGATGTGATTTTAACCAAGCAAAAGAGTTTAAATTAGCTTAAAATACTTTCTAAGACTAGTAGTTATTTTTCAAGATTTTTAAACAATTTTTAAAAAATTTTAAATAGCCAAAAAGAAATTTTAAATCAAGAAATGATTTTTAAAACATATGTTCAAGGAATTTTTTAGAGCAAACCGTACATCAGAATTCTTCAAACAAGGTGTCAAAATGATCGTATTCACTAGTACTATGACATATATTTTTATCGTACATAAGTGTACGTAAAAATCACAGATTACGAATTTTAAAAGGATTTTTAAAACAAGAATTTAGCATTACAACATATCTTCAAAGATTTATTCCGGGCAAATCGTACGTCAAAATTCTGCAAACAAGATGTCAAAACGATCGTATTTACAAGTACTGTAACATATATTTTTATCGTACAGCGGTATGTGTAAAAATTGCAAGCTACGAATTTTAAAAGGATTTTAACTTATTTAAATTTTGCCTTTAAAAATTTACTGTGAGAAATATACTTGCCTTATGGCGATGAGACTAGCGCCAATTGATCCGTTTCGACGTTTCTGATTTTCTGGGACTAGTCTCGCAATTTTCTGAGGCCTGTATGAATTACTAGGAATTTAAACTCAATAATATCCTTTAATAAATATTAATAAATACTTAAATACGTATCAAATACGTATTAAAACGTATTTAAGTTTTAAAATACCCTTTACTGTGCATTCCCACCCTTGCATCGCGTTTACGGTGCTCGGAGCGTGGCTCCGCGTTCGTGGGGTCGCCGACGGCGACTGAGGCGGCTAGGGTGGCGGTGGACGGCGGCGATGGTGGCGGGAGTCACCGGCGAGAGGAGCTCGGGCAGTCGTCATCGTCGTCGGAGGTTTGGGGGGCTGCTGCGGCACCGGAGTACAGCGGAGGGCGGCGGTGCTGTGCTGCGGGGAGAGTGGCGGAGAAGATGACGGGGCAGCGGCAGTCTCGTCGGAGAGGAGAGGAAGGGGGCGGTGGGTTTCGTCGGCGTCGTCGTTGCGAGGGTCGCCATGAGCGGGCAGTCTTCGTCATCACTTCGGGGCGGAGGGTGCTCTGTTTTGAAGCGGAAACAGAGGGTGGGAGCTTGGGCGGAGCTCAGGCGGCGTGCGAGCGGCGGTAGGGGTCGGAGAGGGGAGTCGAAGCGGGTCGCCGGCGGTGCGGAAAGCTGTCGGGGGTGGGCGGCAGCGTTGACGGACCTCTGGCGGAGCTCTCCGGCAAGGCAGCGCGGGGTTGAACGGCGGCCTCGGAGCTCTCTTCGTCGGTGGAGGAGGGAAGCGGCGGAGGGCGGGTCTGTGCGGCGTGCTGTGGCGGAGGTTGCTCCGAGATTCGCCGGCGTCGGGTTGCTCCGAGAGGTGGCGGCGGACGGTGTGTCGGGTTCTGCTGCGGCGAGCTTGCCGTGGAGCGTCGCCGGCGGGCTCACGGAGGCGGTGGGGGCTACGGTGATGGCGGAGAAACAGGGGAGAGAGCTCGAGAGAGAGAGAGGGTGAGTGGGTCGAGAAACAGGGGAGGGGGTGAGTGGGTTACGGGCTCAAATGGGTATGGGTTTACACAGCGTGCGTGAGTTGGCCAAGCATGGGTTTGCACTGGGGATTAATGTGAAGGAGAAAAGCTTAAGGGGTGGGTTTATATAGATAATAATAATTAGTTAAATAATACCCCATGAATACTTAGTCAAATTGCATTAAATACAAAGTTTAGCTTTTGAAAAAGAGGTAGGAAACTTAGACTAGGCTTCCTAATTTGAAACGTGTGAGTGAGGTTGCCGACGGTTAGGGGATTAAACTAGGTAATTAAGCTAAGTAAAAAGTGATTAGTGAAAAGTCATTATAACAATTTTGCAACGAAATTACCATTTTGCCCCTAGAGTCAAACGACTCCGAAAAATTACGAAAACATAGCCACTGGTTCGTATCGTCACGAGGATCGTGACTACGAGGTCTATTTCGTAGTTTGGACTACGGGAATACGAGTTTTGGGCCAAAACGTTTAGTAAGCGGGTTTGCGGGTTCTCTATCGATCCGACTTCAGAAAATTACAAAATTAATGTGGGAAGCACAAAATGGTCCAAGAATGATACTGTAGAAGTTTGAAATCATTTTGAAAACGTTTACTTAGAAAAATAATTGTTAAGGCTGAAATGTTAAAATTGAGTTTAAATAATTATAAAAATCATTTAGGGATTTAGGATGGCACTCGTATACTTTAAAATAGGCTATAACTATATTGGTTCTATAAAACATTTTTTTATAAATGATTTAAAACTATTTTGATGTTCAACTCCTAACAAACCATTATAAAATACTTTTAAATTAAGAAAATACGTAGAAAATTAGTATTGTTGAATACGGGTCATCACATTCTACCCTCCTTAAAATAATTCCGTTCTCGGAATTTCTCGGAACTCTAAAAACAGATAATTACTGTTATTAAGAAGTTCAAGCAAATAAATGAAAAGATTGAAAACTTGTCGAAAATTACAATTTAGAAAATAAGTTGTTAATAGCATGAAATATAATGTGATATCACAGTATCAAGAAAACAAGATATATTTCTAATAAGTGTTAACATCATCATAGCTTCCGTAATTATTCCTAAGACCAGTAGCATTGCAAAAGTTACTCTAACTTCTCAAGTAGTCCAAAATGAATATGAGAAAATAATATCACATGAAAATGAGGGCTATTATGATGACAACCTCTGTTCGAACTTGGAACCTGAGGTGATAAGCCAATAGTAAGCTATTTAAACCACATAAAACGAAAGACCATAAAGTATATTCGTGCTACTGGTGACCTACTGGGTCTAGCCAAAGATGTCGTTCGTAATATAGCATGTAACGACTAATCCACGGGTACCAACAACATCAATCTCCATAATGTCCAACCACATGCTAACGTCCAAATCAACGTCCAAAGGTAAGTACAACACCCAAAGTCAGTATTCACTGCCAGTATTCCTTCCATCAATCTCCATAATATCCCACAATAAGGCAAGATCCAAGCTCTCATCCAGAGCCAAGCACAAGGCCTACATCCAACTTCAACTCCCAAGGCCAATATCATGCCAATAATCATCGTCATCACTCCTTCCGTAGACCAATACTTGACATTCGCAACACACAACATCACCCAACAAATGAACAACCAAAAACACACTTTTCCGCAAACCAAAAGGAGTAGACGCAAGAGGAAGCCTAAACGGGAGCTCAACCTGGGTGAGATCCAGGGCAGAGAGCTCAAGAGAAGCCCAATGATCACGGCTTCCCAAGATCTCAACCATACGGCTACAGCGAGGGTGGTGGCGAGGATTGTGGCCAAGGCAAAAAATCCCAAAACATATCGTTGGAGGGCCATCGGTGGTTGTCGATCTATGGTGGCTGCGACTGCTTGACGTGGCGGGTGTCACCGGAGTAGGGTGGGGTGGTGGAACTTCGGGAGAGGCCGGAGGAACTGGAGGTGAGATGGGTCGAGTTCGCTTGGGGAAGAGGCCGGGAAGAGGAGTGGAAGTCGATACGGCGTAGGGGAAACTACGTGTGGCTTGGTGAGGAAGAAGAGGGTCTTTTAAAGAAAAAGAGGGGCACCGAAAGTCGTCGGTAGGGTGGGGTAGGGTTAGGCATGAACGGGGCTCGAGGTGGGGAAGCGGACAAAAGAAGTAAAGAGAGGGAGAGAAAGTAGGCGGGAAAAGAATTCAAACCATGGAAAAATCTGGTATAAGACGAAAGTAGGAGATAGAAAATACGAGCTCAAGAAAGAAGAAGAAGAAGTAACAGTCTACACTTACAAGTCATGGTTTGGCTCGTCTCAATTTCCTAGTACCATCCTCAAATACTTCTGAGCGTTCTTTGATCTGCTTCGTTGTCGATCTTGAACTTTGGATGATCGAAAACCGAATGCTACCCTCCTTAAAATAGACGTAGATAGGGTTCAAGCAATGAAAAGATTTTAACAAAGTCAATCGAAAGGTCATTAAGATAAAGGAATGGTGATAGTGATGAAGATCGATGGCGTTACATAATCATGATTCACGTCCTTGCGGTCCAGCGGACACGGCCAGGGAAGTGACTAAGCCAGGATCACTTATGCCCAGTCTAGCTAGGTCGATCCAACAGACTTTAGCCAAGCACATTGACCGGATCATGGTCCATTGAAGAAAGTTTATCATTTATATTCGTGCCATCATCAACTGAAGGAAAGGTGATGAAGCAGGTAGATGGTTTAACATATGAAAATAACTATAACTGCTAGCAAAAGAGGTTACTAGGGAAGGTATAACCAAGAATGGAATACGAGTTCCTAAGCAAGGGTTAAGAGTTCGAAAAAGGTAATGAGGTTCAATGGAAATAGTTCGTTGCGAATTTTGTGATAAGAAACAATAGGAAACTTCCAAATCAAGAAGTGGACATGCTATGAAGACAAATACATGTAGCACGATAAAATATGCTAGCAATGATAATAAAGATGATGGGTGTCAAATCGACGTAAAGGGAAAAGATTCAGATATACTAGTGATTACCGATTAAGCAGCCTCGTGGAAAATATGTGGTTGAATTTCCAGTATTTCCTTTGAAATACCCAAGATGTCGTTGTTGGTGACGCTGTGAGTATCTGGTCGACCTGCCATACTTCAAGACAAACCGCAATATAAGGTAAGTAAAAATCAAATCACCATCAGTCGTGAGTATCTGGTTGACCTGCCAAACTTCAAAACAAACCGTAATGTGAGGTAAGTAAGAATAAATCTATTCTAGCTGTACACTTAGATATTAATGTCATTTAAACCGATCTTAAAGTATTTGCATACGCATGACCTGCATGGGCCACCACCAAAACCTGTCACGCCCCGCTTCCCATTCTACCGGTAGCGAGGACGCGAGCGGGTCCGCGATGTGCTTAAAACAAGGAGGAGTACTTTTTTTTTCTTTTCTTATCCTTTCTTTTTGAAATCTTTTCTTTTGGAATCCTCTTTTCTTTTCTTCCTCCTTGGCTTAAACACACTAAGCGTCTGTATAAAAATTGCCGATCCTTGCATGCAAATTTAAGAAGCAGCTCAACAACATTATTACATATCCAGCGTACAATAATTAAGATACAACTTGGGCCTAGTATAGCAATACAAACAAGGTACACAAATTACATTATTTTAAATGTAAAGAAACGGTCGCGAAGGGGAATATCTAGTCTTCTGTGGGTGGGTACTCCACGTGCTCGTCAAGCACTGGCTCGATTCCTGTGATAGTGTCTTCAAAGAACTCACTATCGATACCTGACGGACATTTCGTAAAACAACAAAATGAAATGTCCGTCAGCGAGATTTACTCGGCAAGATATTCTCAAAACCAAAATATTGGACATTTTAAAATTAAACAACGATGAACTTTAAAGACAAGCAATAAGCTTAATAAATAAGCAATAAAAGAGATAAATCAGTTTAAAGCAGTTAAAACAGTTAAAGCAGTTAAATCAGTTAAATCAGTTAAACATTTGCAACCTGCATCAATTTAATCATTTGATAGTCATTTGCAATATCATTTGCAACTTGTAACAATTTCATTATTCAATAACAATTTGCAAGCCATCTGTAACCTGTGACAATTTAGCATTCAATAAACACACTGTAGCAACCTGTAGAAAAAGATGTTAGAACAATAATCAATAACCAGTCTATCCTAGTGATAAGTCCATGTCCAAGAGTACTAGAGATAACCAACATGCAGCCTGCGACGGGAGCAACTCCGAGGCTTACCCACCGTTCCGATATGGCAACGGTCAAGGTTCTAACCCCCGTAATGTGTTGGAGGTAATTTAGTATGGCGCATCCAGTCATTCTGTAACACTTGTGATCATAGACTACCCCAATCCCAGGTCAAGTCTAGTGTCGGGTCAAAAGAATGTGTACTAACTGTCTATTATTGAAATTCCATCTTCCATTCTATATTATTAAAGTTCCATCTTCCATTCAATATTGTTGAATTTCCATCTTCCATTCAATATTGTTGAAGTTCCATCTTCCATTCAGTCAATTCAATCTCGGTGTTCCAATAGTCTGTACAACAGTCTCGTGAGAGTTCACAACTTCACGACTTGATTAAATGAAAACATCAGGATCACTTAAATAAATAAAAGAACAAGTAAGATGTGATTTTAACCAAGCAAAAGAGTTTAAATTAGCTTAAAATACTTTCTAAGACTAGTAGTTATTTTTCAAGATTTTTAAACAATTTTTAAAAAATTTTAAATAGCCAAAAAGAAATTTTAAATCAAGAAATGATTTTTAAAACATATGTTCAAGGAATTGTTTAGAGCAAACCGTACATCAGAATTCTTCAAACAAGGTGTCAAAATGATCGTATTCACTAGTACTATGACATATATTTTTATCGTACATAAGTGTACGTAAAAATCACAGATTACGAATTTTAAAAGGATTTTTAAAACAAGAATTTAGCATTACAACATATCTTCAAAGATTTATTCCGGGCAAACCGTACGTCAAAATTCTACAAACAAGATGTCAAAACGATCGTATTTACAAGTACTGTAACATATATTTTTATCGTACAGCGGTATGTGTAAAAATTGCAAGCTACGAATTTTAAAAGGATTTTAACTTATTTAAGTTTTGCCTTTAAAAATTTACTGTGAGAAATATACTTGCCTTATGACGATGAGACTAGCGCCAATGGATCCGTTTCGATGTTTCTGATTTTCTAGGACTAGTCTCGCAATTTTCTGAGGCCTGTATGAATTACTAGGAATTTAAACTCAATAATATCCTTTAATAAATATTAATAAATACTTAAATACGTATCAAATACGTATTAAAACGTATTTACGTTTTAAAATACCCTTTACTGTGCATTCCCACCCTTGCCTCGCGTTTACGGTGCTCGGAGCGTGGCTCCGCGTTCGTGGGGTCGCCGACGGTGACTGAGGCGGCTAGGGTGGCGGTGGACGGCGGCGATGGTGGCGGGAGTCACCGGCGAGAGGAGCTCGGGCAGTCGTCATCGTCGTCGGAGGTTTGGGGGGCTGCTGCGGCACCGGAGTACAGCGGAGGGCGGCGGCGCTGTGCTGCGGGGAGAGTGGCGGAGAAGATGACGGGGCAGCGGCAGTCTCGTCGGAGAGGAGAGGAAGGGGGCGGTGGGTTTCGTCGGCGTCGGCGTTGCGAGGGTCGCCATGAGCGGGCAGTCTTCGTCGTCACTTCGGGGTGGAGGGTGCTCTGTTTTGAAGCGGAAACAGAGGGTGGGAGCTTGGGCGGAGCTCAGGCGGCGTGCGAGCGGCGGTAGGGGTCGGAGAGGGGAGTCGAAGCGGGTCGCCGGCGGTGCGGAAAGCTGTCGGGGGTGGGCGGCAGCGTTGACGGACCTCTGGCGGAGCTCTCCGGCGAGGCAGCGTGGGGTTGAACGGCGGCCTCGGAGCTCTCTTCGTCGGTGGAGGAGGGAAGCGGCGGAGGGCGGGTCTGTGCGGCGTGCTGTGGCGGAGGTTGCTCCGAGATTCGCCGGCGTCGGGTTGCTCCGAGAGGTGGCGGCGGATGGTGTGTCGGGTTCTGCTGCGGCGAGCTTGCGGTGGAGCGTCGCCGGCGGGCTCACGGAGGCGGTGGGGGCTACGGTGATGGCGGAGAAATAGGGGAGAGAGCTCGAGAGAGAGAGAGGGTGAGTGGGTCGAGAAACAGGGGAGGGGGTGAGTGGGTTACGGGCTCAAATGGGTATGGGTTTACACAGCGTGCGTGAGTTGGCCAAGCATGGGTTTGCACTGGGGATTAATGTGAAGGAGAAAAGCTTAAGGGGTGGGTTTATATAGATAATAATAATTAGTTAAATAATACCCCATGAATACTTAGTCAAATTGCATTAAATACAAAGTTTAGCTTTTGAAAAAGAGGTAGGAAACTTAGACTAGGCTTCCTAATTTGAAACGTGTGAGTGAGGTTGCCGACGGTTAGGGGATTAAACTAGGTAATTAAGCTAAGTAAAAAGTGATTAGTGAAAAGTCATTATAACAATTTTGCAACGAAATTACAATTTTGCCCCTAGAGTCAAACGACTCCGAAAAATTACGAAAACATAGCCACGGGTTCGTATCGTCACGAGGATCGTGACTACGAGGTCTATTTCGTAGTTTGGACTACGGGAATACGAGTTTTGGGCCAAAACGTTTAGTAAGCGGGTTTGCGGGTTCTCTATCGATCCGACTTCAGAAAATTACAAAATTAATGTGGGAAGCACAAAATGGTCCAAGAATGATATTGTAGAAGTTTGAAATCATTTTGAAAACGTTTACTTAGAAAAATAATTGTTAAGGCTGAAATGTTAAAATTGAGTTTAAATAATTATAAAAATCATTTAGGGATTTAGGATGGCACTCGTATACTCTAAAATAGGCTATAACTATATTGGTTCTATAAAACATTTTTTTATAAATGATTTAAAACTATTTTGATGTTCAACTCCTAACAAACCATTATAAAATACTTTTAAATTAAGAAAATACGTAGAAAATTAGTATTGTTGAATACGGGTCATCACACCGACGGGGGACTCTGTAATCGTGGCAAGGGGGAGGCTACTGTTTTTGTGATTTGGGGACTCTTCAGATCCCCTACATACCAAAAATTTGATTTAGGGGTTTTAAGTTAATATTACCTTAAATTAATTTTTTGATCATTACAGTAGATGGGCTGTTTATTGGGCCTGAAGCCCAGTTAATCCAATTGCAAACTTAAAAAGTTAATTAAAATTTTGCTAATGGGCCTGAAGCCCAAATATTAATTTGGCTTATTGGGCTAGAAGCTAAGTTAATACAATTGCTTATTAAAACGATTAATATTTTATGGGCCTGCAGCCCCAATCAAAATATTAATACATTTTTCTTGTTATGGGCATGTCGCCCAGTCTTTCATATTGCTAAAATTATAACACTCTTGCATTATTATTTATTTATGGAATATTAGGATTTTTCAAAATATAATTATCTTAAGGATCCTGCGACCGCTCTGCCGTTAGTCAACTAACCTAACGGTGTATGACGTATCCCCGTGGTCCGAGAGATTATTATAGTTTATAGTCTCTTTTTCCATATTATATATGCATGTGTTATATGCATGTGTGGTTGCTTCTTTTGTGCCTGTAGCATATTATAAACTGTGTGGATATTTATATAAGCTAAAATGTGATTTTTGGGATCGGCCAGTTGGATACTTTTTATATTCCTTGCAATTTTATTTTCTTTTTGAGAGAATTTGTAAGTGAGGATTAAATGTATTAAGGCCAAAGATCGGTGTACCAAGATATGAAGATGGAGGTTAAATTTTCAATTGATAGGGACCACTTCTGGGTTTCCAAATTGTATTTTTCTTTTTTTATGGACTGTGTATTCAGACTTTGGACTTTGTACGTTTTTGGTTATCTGGCCGATCCCCACATTTTACTTATTTTATTTTTTATGTGTGAATTTACATCTTAATTAATTCATGCTTGTTTTAAATTGCATAGATAAATGGCAAAATTGACAAGCGTCGATTTAGAGGTTCTTGATGCTGCAGGGAAAAATTACATGAGTTGGCGATTCCACTTGCGTTCGATGGCCCTCCTTGGCTCAATTTTGGCTCCTTCATCGGCCCCAGCAGGGCCGATGCTACTGCTACATCTAGCAGCAGCACTCCTACCACTATCTCCGATGTGGATAAGGCGAAAGCCATTATCTACATTAGGAAACATATAGATCGGACCTTAAAGGGCGAATACCTAAGGTAGAGGACCCAATGGAGCTGTGGATAGCACTGGATGCACTGTATAAACATCAAATTGATGTAATATTACCGCGTGCCAGTTATGAGTGGGAAAACCTCAGACTTCAGGACTATAAGTCCGTCGCTAAGTATAACTCTGCACTTCATAATATCACCTCACGCCTGAAGTTGTGTGGTGAAGAAGTGACAGAGCAATGCATGTTGGAAAAGACATTTACCTCGTTTTACGAGAAAGATGCAATCCTCATGCAGTAGTATCGTGAACGCAACTTCACAAAATTCTCTGATCTGATCTCTTGCCTCCTTAGGGCAGAGCAGAATCGAGATTTACTGCTCGCCACTCATAATTTACGTCCAGCTGGCACTGCACCGATCCCTGAAGCCCACCACGCTTCTCCCCAGAAGTGGAAAAACAAGAAGAAGGCTAAAAATAACAAAGGGAAAGTTGTGATAAAGAATGGACGAGGAGCAGCACCCCCGTCCAACAACAACAATAAAGGAAAGAGAAACTTCTCATGGAAGCGTAAAGACACGGGTCAAGTGTCAATTCCTAAGAAGAACTGGGAGGATAAATGCCATAGATGTGGCATGATTGGACATTGGTCCAGAAACTGTCGCACTCCTCGCCACCTTCAGGAACTATATCAGACGAGCCAGAAGTCTCTGCCTGCAACAAACTTGGTGTCTGTTCAACCGCCAAATGTTTTCACTGCAAAAGACTTCGAGAACGACGACCTACTCGATTGATCTCCTTCTTTTATCTATGCATTTAAAATTCCATGTAGCTTCATCTTTAGTTTGCTTTAGTACGAACTTTTATTTTGAATGTCTTTTTACATTTACTTAAATAAAAATTCGTTTTGCTTATATAGATGAAGTATGAGTGCATAGTGGACAGTGCCTCGACGCACACAATCCTTCGCGAACATTGCTATTTTTATAGCATAAATAAATATGATGGTCATGTTATCACAATTTCAGGACTGTCCAAAATAATCAAAGGATCTGGTGAAGCAATAATATTACTCCCAAATAACACAAGACTTCAGATAAAGAATGCATTATTCTCTCCTAAATCAAATAGGAATCTCGTTGGTTTCAAGGACATTCGTTTAAACGTATATCACTTAGAAACCAGAGATGAAAATAGAGTTGAATATCTGTATGTAACTCGTCAAAAAAGATGGCCAGAAGACCATCTGTGAGCGATTCAAGGGACTCCCGTCGGGTCTCTACCATACATACATTCAACCAATAGAAGCCAATATGACTGAGCACTAGACTTGCCCATCACTGCCAGAGTTCAAACTCTGGCACAACAGACTTGGTCACCCTGGATCAGCAATGATGTGACGCATCATCACTGAATCCCGTGAATATAAATTGAAGAACCTGAAGATTCTCCATAAGGGTGAATTTCCTTGTCCCCCTTGTTTCAAGGAAAAACTTATAACGAGACCCTCCCTCCTGAAAGTGGGATTAGAGTCTCCTGGCTTCCTTGAGAGAATTCATGGTGACATTTGCGGGCCTATTCACCCCGCAAGTGGCCCATTTCGGTACTTCATAGTACTGATTGATGCATCAACTAAATGGTCTTATGTGTGCCTCTTGTCTACCCACAACCTGGCTTTTCCAAAGCTTTTGGCACAAATAATAAGGTTGCGGGCTCATTTCCCCGATAACCATATCAAGAAACTACGTCTTGTTAATGCGGGTGAATTTACTTCCCAAGTCTTCGAAGACTATTGCCGGGCAACTGGTATTTAAGTTGAACATCATGTAGCACATGTTCACACCCAGAACGGATTAGCTGAGTCCCTTATAAAGAGACTCCAATGGATTGCACGTCCATTGCTTATGCAATCCCAGTTGCCGGTGGATGCTTGGGGGCATTCTATTTAACATGTCGCATCACTTATTAGGATAAGACCCTCTAGAGGTCATGCATTATCCCCGATGCAACTTGCATATGGCGCACCTCCGGATATCTCTCATTTGAGAGTGTTTGGTTGTGTAGTATACGTCCCAATAGCACCACCTCAGAGGACCAAAATGGGTCCTCAGCGTCGTCTAGGTATCTATATTGGGTTTGATTCGCCCTCTATTATCAGATACCTTGAACCCCTCACGGGGACGCATTCAAGGCACGTTTTACTGACTGTGAATTTGATGAGAAAATTTTTCCTAAAATAGGCACACAGTCTAAGAAGCCTGAAGCTACTGAGACCATTAGTTGGGACCAAAATTCTTTGTCCCTATATGATCCGCGTACTAATCTGTGTGAAGATGAGATCCTGAAGATCCTTCACATTCAGAATACAGTACATCTTTTGCCGGATAAATTCACGGACAACCAGAAGATTGTCCGTTCACACGTCCCAGCTGCTAATACACCAGCTAGGATTGACATCCCCATAGATGGATGCAATCCATCAGCAGCAGAATTGGCTGTACCTCAATTGAAAAGAGGACGCCCACCATGTTCAAAAGATAAAGTTCCTCGAAAGAGGAAGACTCCTGGAGATAATAAGATTATTGTAGGATCCTGTCAAAACAGCGACGTTAGGATCGAATAATAAAGTAGAGACTTACGCTTGCGTACGCGGCACCGTAGTCTCGGAACTTCGCCCTCAGATTCTCCACAACGGTCGGTACTTCTTCACGGAGGATCGAAGCAGAGTTTCACCGCCTAAATCTCTATTTAGAAGAGGATTTTAATGGAAGGAAGAAGAAGAACATAATATGCCTTATGCAAACTTATGGCATGGAAAGTGTCGTATGAATGCCTTACCCTTGGGTCCTATTTATAGGCGTTAGGGGTAGTTATTGTAGGAAATAACTAAATATAGGCTTATTAGCCTATATTAGCACATTCATTTATCCTCTTCTTCATTCACTTATCAAGTGCCTTTATGCACTTATAAAGTGACTTTTTCCACTTATCGAGTGGCTTTTTCCACTTATCGAGTGGTCCTTTTCACACGAGAAAAGGTTCCCTTCGTGCACGCTTTCGTGCACGCGACATCTGAGGTCCGTATACCCTCATACATCCCCTCATGGGTGTATTCATGTCGTCCATCCCTCATACATCCCCTCATGGGTGTATTCATGTCGTCCATATCCAACATCTCCCACTCACACTTGAGGGGATTGTAAGGAAACATCTTTCCTTTAACTCTTCTGTTTATCATACCGAGAAATAGGCCGTGTGACCGTCATGCGCATAGAGTCCGCTGTTGTGCACTTGTTAGAGATACACAACACTCCTCGAGGTGCAAAGTTGAGTAGATCAACGCATGCTTTACCCTAGATTATTTCTTCACATTTCTTATACTTTATATTCAACAATTGAATCACATCTGGATTACAATTGGCTGGCCAGCTTTGAATCTCTAAAGTCCAAATGTGAGCATGAAATTAATCTTCCTCTTCTTGCGATCCTTTTGATCTTGACTTGACTTGCTTTTCTAACATGCCCCGCCGGACCGAATTGACCATAGTCCATAAGCAACATGCTAAGATAGCAATCACCCAGTCAAATCTAAAGGAACCAATTAGAGTCCAGAAGGGTAATGAGTTAAGACCCATGTGGTCTTTGGGTCTCACATAATAGTAAACACAATTACTATTCTAACCCAATGGTCAAAATGCATACGTAGTATGATTACGTATTACAACATCACTCCTTTCACAGGGAACGTATGTCTTAATGATGTTGTAAGGATGATAACTAGACATCACAATGTCTGACTTTGAGTCCCTTTTACTACTCAAATAATCTTTTGGACCCACATCCCGCATAAGACAGATAGGATTTCAAAAATCCTCTTAGATCTTTTGAAAGCATCCATATGATGCAGATCTTTCATACGACCATTTTGTTTAAGTCATGACTCTAAATCGTCCGTCTGACGATTTTGACTTTAAACAGGTCTCATCTTTATTTTATCCGTCTGATAGAATAAAGGCAGTTGCTCATGTGAGAGAGCCAACCTTAATCTGTCCGACATACTAGAAAGTATAGCTGAGATTTCAAAAATGTACACAAACATTTCTTAAAAAATTCATATGCAATGTCGACAAAGAACTTATTCTTTTATTAAATTTGATCATTTACGGACATGGGAATTTACATTGGTACAACTCAGCTCTTACGCAATCCTTGAGATGATAAGTGTTTGTAAAACACATCTCTGGGGATCGCCTTCGTAAGCGGATCTGCTATCATCTCATGCGTAGATATGTACCTTATGTCTACCTTCTTGGTCTTATCATAGTCTTTTGCAAATTTGTAGCGGATATCTATGTGTTTGGTCTTACAATGGAATTTAGGATCTTTGACATAGGCTATAGATGCTTGACTGTCGCTATGTATCGGTACATCACCTGAGTCACTTGCATCAATTATTCTGTCTAAGAACTTCCTAAGCCAAACAGCCTCTTGGACTGCCATGCTAAATGCTACAAACTCGGCTTCCATAGTTGAAAGTGTGATGCAGGATTGTTTCTTGCTACTCCAGGATATTGCACCAGATCCGAGTAGAAAAACATATCCTGAGGTCGATCATCGCTCATCGAGATCACCCGCCCAATCAGCATCAGTGTAGCCTTCGAGCCTCAAGGCATCTCCTTGATAGCATAAAGCATAGTCTGCAGTTCCCTTAAGATACCGTAATATCCTCTTAACCGCTTTCCAGTGTACTTTCCCTGGATTGGATTGGTAACGACTTACCATTCCAACGGCAAAACAGATGTCCGGTCTTGTACACATCATAGCGTACATAAGACTACCAACTGCACTGGAATATGGAACTTTTTCCATAATTTCCTTTTCCTTTTGGTTCTTTAGACATGATTTCAGACATAAATTATTTGCTTATAGGGGTATCAATGGACTTGCAGTCCTGCATATTAAAACGTCATAGAACCTTCTTTATATAAGTCTCTTGTGAAAGAGAAAGAAGTTTCTTCGAACGATTCCTTGAAATCTTAACTCCAAGGATATATGCAGCTTCTCCCATGTCTTTCATCTCAAAAACTGATGAAAGCCAAGCCTTGATATCCATCACAAAGCCCTTGTCATTTCCGGCTATTAAAATGTCATCTACATATAGAGACATAATAACATACTTGCTTTTAATCCTCTTGATATATACACAGTTATCTTCATCAAGCATGGAAAAACCATTTGATAAGACAACTTCTTGAAATCGTATATACCATTGCCTCGAGGATTGTTTAAGACCATATATGGACTTACGAAGTTTACAAACCTTATGTTCGTTTCCTTCTTTTACAAACCCTGTTGGTTGTTCCATATAGATCTACTCATCCAATTCTCCATTGAGAAAGGTAGTCTTTACATCCATCTGATGTAATTCGAGGTCTAAGCAAGCTACCATAGCCAGAATCAGGCGAATCGAGGTAAAACGAACAACAGGTGAGAAGGTCTCTTCGTAGTCTATCCCTTCCTGTTGCGTAAAACCTTTCGTGACAAGGCGAGCTTTATATCTGTCAATAGATCCATCAGCCTTATGCTTGATCTTGAGAACCCATTTGTTCCCAATAGCTCTACGTCCTCTGGGTAAGTCAACTAAGTCCCAGACTTGGTTAACTTTCATGGATTCCAACTCCTCTTTCATCGCTTCCATCCATTTGTCTTTCGCAGGGCATGATACGTCCTGTTTGAAAGTAGCAGGCTCGTCATCATCTTGTAGTAAAGTCATAAAGGTTTGCCGAAATTCATCCTCAAATCTTAGAGGAGCCAACCTTGTACGACTACTACGTCGTATTTGAGATTCTTCACGTCCTTGTTGACTCGAATTTAGATCAATTCTAATATCACTCCCACTTGGAATGTCGTTAGAAATGCTCCCACTTGGATCATTATTCCCGTATGGAATAGGATTAGCGTCATTCGTATCATCCATTGGTGAAGTTTGAAACGTATTTTCTTCTTCACCAAGAATTCTCCCACTCGAATGAGGTAATCCTTCTTGATCATTAATCTCAAATAGAGGTAAGTCCTGACTTATCTCGCCCTGTCTTGGAAACTCGTTTTCCAAGAAAGTGACATCCCTCGACTCAAATTCAATTAGACCTCCATTGTCTTCCTGACTAACAAAAACATAACCTTTGGAGTTTTTTGCGTATCGTATAAAGATACATTTCCTTCCCCTTGGCCCAAGTTTGCCATACTTATGGGAGGAAATATGTGCGTAGGATGCACATCCCCAAGGTTTTAAAATGTTTAAGTCAAGAGACTTTTGGTTCCACAACTCATAAGGAGTGGAGCTAACTGATTTCGAGGGTACGCGGTTCAAAATGAAAGTGGCCGTTAATAATGCATCAGCCCAAAAGGTGATTGGCAAGTTAGCGTGCGCCATCATTGAACGGACCATTTCCATTAAAGTCATATTTCTCCTTTCAGCAACACCATTTTGTTGAGGAGTATAAGGCATAGTTACCTGATGTACTATGCCCTTTTCATCACAAAGTTCCTTAAAACTTTTTGATTGATATTCACCGCCCATATCGGTTCGTAAGACCTTAATCTTGCGATCTAATTGATTCTCCACTAAACTCATATAGTTTTTAAAGCAGGTTAATGCTTCACTTTTGTGGGATATCAAATAGATATGACCGAATCGGGTGAGTCATCAATAAAAGTGATGAAATAGGACTTCCCGCGTCTTGTCTTGACATTCATCGGACCACATATGTCCGAATGGATGAGCTGTAATGGAACATCGGCCCTTGTGCCGGTTCCAAACGGCTTGCGACAAGATTTCCCTACAAGGCAATGTTCGCAAGTCGACATATCAACCTTTGAAACATTGGATAGAAGGCCACGTTTGGCAAGTCTATCCATTCGTGTTGGTCCAATGTGACCAAGCCTTGCATGCCAACAAATTATATTAGACTCATAAGTCGAATAATTTGTAACAAGGAAATTTTCATTACAAAATGAAGAGTCATACATTGTATTTAATACAATAAATCCTTTGAATACATACCCAGTACCAATTAAGAAATTATTACAAAACAAGTCCACTTTACAATCATGAAAAAACCAGCTATAACCAAGACCCATTAACACGACCACAGATATAATATTCCTTCGAATATCTGGAGCGAAGAGGACATCATGTAGTAAGATAGTGCGGCCGTTGTCCAAGACTAGCTTGCAAGTCCCAACGCCTTTCACTTCAACACACGTGTTGTTTCCTACATAAATCCACTTTGTTCCTTGGGGTATCCGATGATACTCCACGGAGGACCGTCTGTCCCTTGCTATGTGGTCGGTGGCACCTGAATCAATTATCCAAAATGGATTAGATTCCACAAGAAATATTGAACTAACTCGAACTCGAGGTGCTTGGAAACATCGCTGAAGGTCTTGATGCTCTCATTATGAGTGAGATGCATCTTCATTTGGTCCCACCCATTTGGTAGGGAACGTATGACTGCTTGGATTTGTTGCTCATCTGTGAGCACATGACCTGCATCCTTTAACTCTGAGATTAGATTCGCCATATGTCGCAGATGTTTCCCCATGGAATGATCTGGACGTTTCTTGTATGAATCAAATCTTATAGTTAAAGAACGAAGTTTGGACACCGATGTGCCACCAAACTTCTCATCAAGCTTGGACCATATGTCCATGGCTAAGTCATGCTCTCGGAAGATGCGCATTATGTCATCGGCCATACTGCTCAATAACGTAATGCGAGCTATCTTGTTCTTCTGAGACCAAGCATCAAAAGCTTCCTTGTCTCTTCTGTGTTGGGCCGTAGTGCCCAACTCCGGTTCAATCATTACGTCCTTTAGAGTTTCGAGCACTTCTTGCTCCTCTAGAACGTACTGTATCTTGATGGACCATAGTTTGTAATTATCGCCGTTAAGTTTTTCACCTCTGTTTAACTCAGCGACGATATTCTTTGAAGCGGAAGACATTTTACTTTTAAAATGCTGCAAAAGACACAAAACCGAAGGTTTGATCAAAAACATTGCATTGAAAATTCTTAAAATATAATTCCCACTTGAAATGATAATAGAATATCCCATTTGGATAGTTCTAATTTCAACTCCCACTTGGAATGATATTTATAATTTGATAAGTTACTTTTGAAAAATATTGAAGATGTTACTCTAGAATCGGAAAGGTCACTACGTTTCCAATCACCATCTAGAGTAACTTTCTATATTTCCCCATCACTTTATCAAATAATTGTACTCTTATAGTACTTTGCAGCGGAAAAGCGTTTTTGAAAACGTATTTTTCAAAAAACAAATGCGATATTTCAACTTAGTACCCTTATGATACTAGTAAAATATACGGCAATCCCTGGCCATTGCCAGGATGAGCCGTAGCCGTGCCAAGGCCGGATCCCCTCTTTGGGGATTTTTCTGCAAGCCATCGTCGCCGGCTCCCGTATGGATCCAGGCGCTTCCCCCCTATAGGAGAATTTTGCCGCAGACGACTGCCGTCGGCCCCGTATGAGCTAGCCATGCATGTCACATTCATGCCAGTCATCCTCCCCCAAAAACAGGGTCAACCGGGGCTCGCTACTGGCCGAGGCCGGCCAATGCCGGCCAAAAGTCCCTCACTGGTCGGCCAGGGCCTCTCCCCTGGCCGGCCAGGGGCCCTGCCCCCCCCCCCCCCCCGACCAGGGCCTCTGCCCTGGCCGAGGCCGACCAGGGCCGGCCAATGCCTGGCCCTGGCCTCTGCCAGGGCTGGACATGGCCCTGGCAGAGGCCAGGACCGGCCCTGGCCCTGGCCTGAGGCCAGGGCATCGGCCCTGGCCTCTGCTAGGGCCGGCAGGGCCCCTGGCCAGGGCCGGCCAGGCCCTGGCCTGAGGCCAGGGCGCCGGCCCTGGCTCTGGCCGGGGCCAGCCAGGCCCTGGCCTGAGGCCAGGGCGCCGCCCCTGGCCCCTGCCAGGGCGCCGCCCCTGGCCCCTGCCAGGGCCGGCCAGGCCGGCCCCTGGCTCTGGCCGGGGCCGGCCAGGGCCTCCTGGCCCTGGCCTGGCCTCGGCCAGGCCTGGCCCTGGCCACGGCCGGCCACGGCCGGCCACGGCCGGCCTGGCCTTGGCCCTTTGGCATTGACCGGCCACCCCCTTGCATGGGGTTGGCTGCACACCCTCGCCGGGGGTGGTTTTCGTTGTCATTTGGCCGTAGCCAACCCCCTCCGCATGGGGAGGGGGGATGCATAGCCTCCATGGCCCATATGGCCATGGTGATCATGCACCAAAAGTCATCTTCTCCGATGAGAATAACCACCATCTTCTTCTCCGATGAGACACCCGTTCGTCGAGAAAGTAGTTATCCTTCAATGGACATGTGCCAAAATGAAAAAATAACATACTTTAAAGTTCGTAAACTACACGCTCCACATGAAGAGAGCGTCCCTTCCCTTTTGAATGGAGACTCAGCATCCATGAAGAGTGCGAGTTTGGCGATATGAACGGTCGGTTCTTCCCGTCACGGAGAGTTCCTGCCATATCCGTAATGACAGAAGACCCTAACGTGAAAAGAACAACCGCTGCGTTCTCTCCGTCACGAAGCGTTCCTACCATATCCATAATGATAGGATACCCATTCGTGAAAAAGACAACGCCTCGTTCATCGGTTCGACGGGGCGACGGTTTGACCGGGGCGAACCCGTATGGCTCTGATACCAATGTAGGATCCTGTCAAAACAGCGACGTTAGGATCGAATAATAAAGTAGAGACTTACGCTTGCGTACGCGACACCGTAGTCTCGGAACTTCTCCCTCGGATTCGCCACAACGGTCGGTACTTCGTCACAGAGGATCGAAGCAGAGTTTCACCGCCTAAATATCTATTTAGAAGAGGATTTTAATGGAAGGGAGAAGAAGAACATAAGATGCCTTATGCAAACTTATGGCATGGAAAGTGTCGTATGAATGCCTTACCCTTGGGTCCTATTTATAGGCTTTAGGGGTAGTTATTGTAGGAAATAACTAAATATAGGCTAATTAGCCTATATTAGCACATTCATTTATCCTCTTCTTCATTCACTTATCAAGTACCTTTATGCACTTATAAAGTGACTTTTTCCACTTATCGAGTGGCTTTTTCCACTTATCGAGTGGTCCTTTTCACACGAGAAAAGGTTCCCTTCGTGCACGCTTTCGTGCACGCGACATCTGAGGTCCGTATACCCTCATACATCCCCTCATGGGTGTATTCATGTCGTCCATCCCTCATACATCCCCTCATGGGTGTATTCATGTCGTCCATATCCAACAATTATCCCTCCACAGGAAGCTGAGCTCAGACCAGCTTCTTCTCCCCTCCTTATTTCCCCTACAGAGGAAACAATAGGAGAAACATCATTAAATTTTGTACGTACTGGAGAGGTACTGGACAGACGTAGCACAGTCGTCGTCGACGATTTTGTGCGTTCGATATTGTCGTTCATGTCACTGAATATGAGAATGACGTCGAACCACGATCTCTAGCGGAATGTAAATGCGGAGATGATTGGCCAAAGTGGGACGATGCAATAAGAGTAGAGCTGGACTCACTCTTGAAACACAAAGTCTTTGGACCAGTAGTCCAAACACCAGTAGGTGTAAAGCCTGTGGGTTATAAGTGGGTTTTCATAAGAAAAAGAAATGAAGATAATGTGATCGTTCGCTACAAGGCACGCCTTGTAGCCCAGGGTTTTTCCCAAAGACCAGGGATTGATTACGAAGATACATATTTCCCGGTCATGGATGCGATCCCATACCGATTTTTAATAAGCCTAACTTCTCTGGAAAGCCTAGAAATGCAGCTCATGGACGTTGTGACTGCATATCTATATGGCGATATAGATAAAAAATCTATATAAGACTTCCTGATGGGTTTAATCTACCCCCAGAGATGAAAGAGATACATCGGGACGTATTCTCTGTAAGGCTGCATAGATCATTATATGGTCTAAAGCAATCGGGCAAAATGTAGTATAACAGACTTAGTGATTTCCTTGCACAGCAATGATTCACAAATAATGAAGTCTGTCGGTGTATCTTTATCAAAAGAACGGGAACAAGATTCGTCATCATAACGGTATATGTTGATGACTTAAATCTAGTAGGATCTCCTGCAGAGATCAATGAGATATCTGAAAGCCTAAAACATACTTTTGAAATGAAAGACCTAGACGAAACAAAGTATTGTCATGGCTTACAGATTGAACACCTAAGAGGTGGAATCCTATTACACCAATCTAATTATACAAAGAAACTTCTACGTAAGTTTCAAATGGATAAATGTCATCCTTTAGGTACTCCTAAGGTCGTAAGATCACTAGATGTACATAAGGACCCCTTCCGGCCTCTGGAAGAGGGGGAGGAGATACTGGGTCCTGAAGTACCATACCTCAGTGCCATTGGAGCATTTTTATATCTGGCTAACTGTACGCGTCCCGATATAGCGTTTACAGTTGATCTCCTAGCCAGACACAGTGCAGCGCCTACAAAACGCCACTGGAACGGAGTAAAGCATCTTCTGCGATACTTCCAGGGTTCAATAGATCTGGAACTTTACTACCAGAGAGGTGCCTCCCCCCAATTATTTGGTTATGCCGATGCAGGTTATCTTTCAGATCCGCACACGGCAAAATCACAGACAGGTTTTGTGTTTACCTACGGAGGTACTGCTATCTCCTGGAGATCGGTAAAGCAAACCACAACAGCTACGTCATCTAACCATTCAGAGCTCATCGCGATCCATGAAGCAAGCAGAGAGTGTTATTGGCTACGATCCATTGTCCACCACATTCTTCAATCCACTGGCCTGAAGACCGGTGATTTGGAGCCTACTATCATGTTTGAAGATAACGCTGTGTGCATTGCTCAACTTCAAAAGGGCTACATCAAGGGCGACAGGACGAAGCACATATCTCCAAAGTTTTTCTGGACACACAAGCTAAAAGAGGACAAGCAGATTGAAGTTCAGCAGATTCAGTCCTGCAACAACTTAGCTGATCTTTTTACCAAATCTTTACCAAAATGTATTTTTGTAAAACTTGTAAAAGGAATCGGTATGAGACAACTAAAAGACCTACAAGCCTGAAGCTTGTACGGATGAGGGGGAGTAACTTGTGTGTTGCACTCTTTTCCCTTAAGCTGTTGGTTTTTCCCACTGGGTTTTCCGCAGCTAAGGTTTTAACGAGGCAAACACAATTACTCAGGATCCAGAAGTATACACCCCTTTTAGCCTTATACGCTAAGACCAAAGTAATGGATGGATAAGAGGGAGTGTTGTGAGTGGGGGGGAGGCCTTTGGCCTTCCCCACCACTTATCCACCCATCACTCCACCACTCTTAATGTGGTGGAGACTTTTGGTATCCATGTCTTTTGGAATACCTATGAAATTTATAAATAAAGCACCATGGCTACTTGCCATGGTTACTCTTCTCCCAAAAAATCCTTCAACAAAGGGAACTAAATTCTATAAGAACTATGATTTCTTTGCGAACTAAATTCTAAATTGTGGGTGGAACTAAATCTGAATGGAACTAAAATTTTAAATTTTGAAGGTAACTTAACTTTGGGAGAAACTAAAATTTTTGCTGGAAACTAAATGTTAGTTTGAATGTGGGTAAAAATTGTTGAAGGCGGTGACAGTTTGAAGGTGTCTGCAAAAAATTTTCAGGGTGGAATTTAAAAAGGTTGTAAATTTTTATGAGGGGAAAGAGTTTGAATTTGTTGAAGTTTTGCGTGGGAATATTTCGAATGCCACGTGAGTCGTGACGTATGGCTACGGGTTGTGACTAATATATGCACATGGAACAAGGAAATGTAAACCCTAATATTGTTCCAAGCTAGCAAACATAATTTTTCTTTTTAAAATGAGTAATATGTATATGTGCTGTCAGCATTAAAAAAATTCATGGGCTGACCGTCATGGTTTTTTTTTTAAAAAAAATACAAATTATTTTTCAAGATTATTGTATACATATTCTAAAAACCAAAACCCCAAATATGGGTGAAATGAAACTTATGTGTATTTGACCATCGATCCATCCATTGTAAAAAGTTCTATTCTTTTGAAACTGTTAATTAATGGTCAAATAGCTTTAGATTCGCTTGATTTTTGATGTTGTGATCATCCATGATGTGTAAAACATGGCCCAAAAAAGTAAAAAAAATTTAAAATTAATCATGGCTGTCAACGCAGGAAAATTCATACATTAACACATATGTAAATATTTCTCCTATAAAATATACATCCCTTCTATCATTTATAATTCGATGCAACTTATAGTACTTGAAGGACGGTTTTCAAAATGTTTTAAGTTACAAAGTTAACCAAAAAGATTAATTTAATGCAGCTTAAAGTATTCGCGTGACTGTTTTGAAACAATGATTAAAGTGATAAACACATGAAAATGACCTCGTAGACTTCGAGGGCACCGGACTCTTCTGTAAAGTTCTACATAATTTTGTGATGATAATGTGATAACGACTTGATGCATCGTGTAATGCATATAATTAAAATATATAATTAAAATATATAAGGAAAACATCATCCTGTACCTGTTAAAAATTAAAATATATAATTAAACATTATCTTTCATCCACTTGCCTACACGGCCCCACGTGGATCCATGTATATATATCATTGCTCGTGCATCTCGTGGGACACAAATATGTGGGTACAAGCCACTGGCTTTTACAATCATTACCACATAGGCCAATGGCCAGTGTGCTGGAATCATCAACCGAAATCTTTTAAATCATACCAGCCAACCTTTTCCTTTTTATTATAAATGATTATTATATCATTAACTCCAAACTGAGCTTTATATAAATGTGTAATAGAAATATCCCGTGCATACAGTGCATAGCGCCAAAAAACCTCGCGAAGAGGATACGGTGAACGCGCATAACCGAAAAGAAGCGAGAAATGTGGGAGTACGGGTATCTTCGGGAGACAAAAAGTGTTTTATTTTCTGATTCAAACTCATCGTATTTGGTTTCCCAGGCTGCTCGGTCGAGCAGCAGGCTGCTCGGTCGAGCAGTTCGTCGCACAAAATGACAGCGAGCTGGGAAGTTTTGGCCTGCAGAATTTACTGTCGTACTCGGCCCGAGTAGCGTGGCTACTCGGCCGAGTGGGTTGACTCGGCCCGAGCAGCTTGAATGCTCGGACGAGCGCGTTTGACTCGGCATCAGCAGATATGGTTGGCTCTCCGTGCTCGACCGAGCAGCAGGTTGACTCGGTCGAGCGGGCTTGGGCCCGCGCGCGACTATCGACGGCCTGGATGCTTTTCTGTCGCCATTCGCTTCGGTTTGTTTGCAACGCTCCGATGTTTTGGATTAGGGCACGCCGTCATTGAGAGCATGTATGCCTCTATTGAGTCATAGAGCCTCTTGCTAACCCTATTTGAGATTGGAGAGAGTTTTAGGTTTTGTGTTCTTGAGAGAAAGGTGAGATTTTTTTCCTTTCTCTTCTTCTTCCATTGGTTTCCTCCTCTTGAGTGGATTCGTGAGGGCTTGTTCCGCTGACAAGTTATTACTCACGTGTGAGGGAGCGTTTTTGTAACCCTAATTGTTTGGACCTATCTACTAGTGGAATCGTCTCGGATTGGATTGCTGGATGTAGGTTGTTTACAACCGAACCAGGGTAAATTTCTTTGTGTCTGCGATTGATTATTTGTTGCTGTGATTCGTTTGCTACTTTATATTGCACGGTCATTTGGGATTTATTGTTGGGTCTTTGAGATTAGATTTTTGCTAGCCCAAAATTCCTGATCAGTTTATTAGGGTTGGTTTCCGCATTGATCTCAAGACGTTTTCCGGATCTTTTCCCAACAAATGGTATCAGAGCTTGTGGTTTTATTGCAAATGAAGTTTGCGCGAAGGAAAGATGGTGTCTTTGGCAACTTTGAACATTGAGAAGTTCACCGGCTGAAATGATTTTCGGATTTGGCAGACGAAGGTGAAAAATGTTCTTATGCAGACGGGATGTTACCAGATCGTATTCGATGTCTCGAATATCGATAAGGAGGTGACTGCATCTGCTAGGGCAGAGATGGAGAGGAAGGCTTACAGCGTAATTCAGTTGTCGTTATCAGATAATGTTCTGAGGGAAGTCCTGGATGAGGCGACGGCATCTGATATGTGGAAGAAACTTGAGGGACTTGAAGAAGTCTTTTACGAGTCACCTATATTTGCTTCAGCAGTTGTATACTCTCAAGATGAAGTCTGGTTCAGCGGTGAAGGATCACATGGATGAATTGAACAGCATTGTGCTAGAGTTGCGTGGTATGGATGTGAAGATTGAAGATGAGCAGCAAGCGGTTATCTTGTTGTGTTCATTGCCTGAAGAGTATAATCAGTTTGTTCGGTCGATGATTTACAACCGGACTACTCTCACCGTGGAAGAGGTGAAGGCGGCGCTTCACACGGAGCAACTATGTGGCAAGGTTCAAGGTAGAGATCATGTGAGCAACCGCGAGGAGGCATTGCATGTGAGGGGTCGACATGAAAGGAGAGGAGGCTTCAGGAAGAATAATGACCGCTCCAAGTCGAGACATTTGCAGGACAGATTTGCGAACATCACATGCTACAATTGCCATAAGAAGGGTCATTATTCGAGTCATTGTCCTATCAAGAATAGGAAGAAAGGAAAGGAAACCGAGAAGGATTCCGGTTCGGTATCTTTGTGGATTGATGGTGAGCAGGTTCATGATGAAGGCAGAGATACCAAGATTTTTTCTGCGGGTATTGCAGGTGAAGCCTGTATGGCATGGCTCATGGACAGTGGATGCTCATATCATATGACTCCTCATAGGAGTTGGTTTGCGACATACCGTTCCAAGCAAGATGGAGGCTCAATCCTCATGGGGAACAATGCAGTGTGTAAAACTGCGGGTATTGGAACCGTTCGGATAAAGATGCATGATGGCATAGTGCGTACACTTGCCGATGTGAGGCATGTCCCGGATTTGCGGAAGAGCCTAATCTCCATAGGCGTTTTGGACAATGCCGGTTGTAAGTCGGTCTTTGAAAGGGACCAACTTCGTATTTCGAAAGGAGCCATGGTTGTGATGAAGGGAAAGAATGTTGGAAACCTATATGCCCTTCAAGGTACCACAGTTGAAGGTGAAGCAGATGTAAGCACTACGAGCGCAGTTTCCGGAGATTCGGCCAAGTTATGTTATTATCGTTTGGGTCATCCATCTGACAAAACGCTTCATGTCCTCCGAAGAAGAAAGTTGATTGAAGCCTCGAATGAGAGTGTAGAATTCTGCGAATCCTGTGTGTACGGTAAGAATACAAAGCTGCAGTTTAACACGGGGAAGCATACTAGCTAAGGACCACTTGACTATGTACACACCGATGTCTGGGGACCGTGCCCAGAGCCGTCAAGAGGGGGAGCTAAGTATTTTGTCTTGTTTATTGATGACTACTCTCTCAAAGTTTGGATGTATCTAATGAAGTCAAAAGATCAAACTTTTGACATGTTTAGAGAGTGGAAGACCATGGTGGAGAAGCAAACCGGAAGGCACGTGAAGGTGCTTAGATCTGACAATGGAGGTGAGTTTACCTCGGGGGAGTTTAGAAATTTCTGCAAACTCCATGGGATTCGCAGACACTTTAGCCCACCGGGTGATCCGCAGTCGAATGGTGTGGTGGAGCGGATGAATAGAACATTGTTGGAGAGAGTGCGGTGTTTGAGGTACTCAGCCGGTTTGGGGAAGGAATTCTGGGGAGAAATACTCTCGACTGCTGTGCAAATTGTGAACAGAGTTCCTTCAGTAGCGATTGCCTACAAGATTCCTGAGGAGATGTGGAGTGGTGAAGCTGGTGATTATTCATACTTGCACATCGTGGGTTGCCCGGCATATGTGCATGAGAGGGGTGACAAGTTGGATCCAAGAGCAAAGAAGTGTGTCTTCCTTGGATATGGCCACGGCTTCAAGGGATATCGTTTGTGGGATCCAGAGGGTCAGAAAGCGATAGTGAGCCGACATGTCACTTTTGATGAGGATGCAATGCTCAGGGCGGAGCATTCTCACTCAAAAGAGGACACGTCCGCAGAGGAGATTTCACCGGAGAAAGTTAGTCTTCCGGTCCAGCCCACTCAGCGACCAGGAAAAGAGTTGATGGTCGATGCTCCAGTTGAGGAAGATGATGAGGTCCATGCTGAGGACCATGTGCATACACCCGGTACATCTCAGGTACGCGTTGACACTTATGCAGGTGATGATGGAACGCGGAGATCGAAGAGGGTGAAGAAAGCACCAGAAAGATTAGGCTCATGGGATTATGCCGGATATTCTTTTGATGATATGGCGCCGTATGCACTCAACCTAGAGCACGAGGAGCCAACGACATATGATGGAGCCATAGTCTCAGGAGATGCCACTCAGTGGCAAGGAGCTATGGAGGAGGAGATGGAGTCTCTTCACCGGAACGACACTTGGGATTTGGTGCCGTTACCTAGCGAGAAGCGTGCCATTGGTTGTCGTTGGATATTCAAGGTCAAGGAAAGTTCAACTTAAGATGGGAACAATGTCAGATACAAGGAACGGTTGGTTGCCAAGGGATTTGCACAACGGAAGGGTGAAGACTACAATGAAATATTTTCACCGGTTGTGCGACACACGTCCATTCGTGTGTTATTGGCGCTAGTTACTAGCATGGACATGGAGTTAGAGCAACTAGATGTGAAGACCGCTTTTCTGCATGGAGACCTCGATGAGGAAATTTATGTGCAGCAGCCTGAGGGGTTCAGAGTTGAATGGAAACAGACCTTGGTGTGCAGGTTGAAGAAATCGTAGTACGGGTTGAAGCAGTCACACAAGCAGTGGTACAAACATTTCGATAGCTTCATGATGGGAGTAGGCTTCTAGATGAGCATCAAGGATCAATGTGTGTAAGTTTGCACACTTGAGAATGGCTTGAAGATTTACTTGTTGCTCTATGTAGACGACATGCTAATTGCTTCTAATAGCATGTCGGAGGTGAAGAAGCAGAAGGAGAAGCTAGGGCAAGAATTCGACATGATGGATTTGGGGCCCGCCAAAAAGATTCTCGGAATGGAGATTGTTCGAGATCGGAAGAAGCATGAGCTTAGATTGTCACAGAATGGGTACATTCAGAAGGTACTAGCCCGGTTTGGGATGGATAGTACGAAGCCCGTGACGACACCTTTGGGAGCTCATTTTCATTGTCGGCGAGTCAGTCGCCAAGTACCGATGAGGAGAAGACTTACATGTCTCAGGTGCCATATGCGAGTGCAGTAGGAGGCTTGATGTATGCGATGGTTTGCACGCGTCCAAATATTGCACAGGCCGTCGGTGTGGTTAGTAGGTATATGGCTAATCCTTGCAAGGAGCATTGGCAGGCTGTCAAGTAGATTCTGAGATATCTTCGAGGCACAGCTAGTGTCGGGATCCTCTATGGGAGAAGAGACGGTAAGGTGCTAACAGGTTACTGCGATAGCGACTACACAGGTGATATAGACAGGCGGTGATCTACCATGGGGTATGTGTTCAGTTTGGGCACTACTGCGGTATCGTGGAGGTCGGTCTTACAGTCTGTGGTTGCGCTATCAACCACAGAGGCCGAGTTGATTGCAGCAGTGGAAGCTGTGAAGGATGCCAAGTATTTGAGGAGTCTGCTGAGAGATTTGGGGGTGCCACAGAGTTCGTCACATGTGCATTGTGACAGTCAGAGTGCCATTCATCTGGCGAAGCAACAGGCATACAGCTTGAGGACGAAGCATATTGAGGTGCGCGATTCCTTCCTTGAGTTAGAGAAGAAGGAGATAGAGCTTCAGAAGATCCTGACTTATTTGAACCCCGCAGACATGTTTACCAAGCCAATTCCCGCCATCAAGCTCCAGGTTTGCTTGGAGCTGATTTCTCTGTTGGCTTAGGTGGCGCCAGAGGGCGTGGTTTTTCGAGACGATGATGATACTAGGGAGAGTGATGTTGCACAGCTTGGAAATGCCGGAGTCATTGGTGATGAGCTTTGAATCAAGGTAGAGTGTTTTTTTTCTGATTCAAACTCATCGTATTTGGTTTCCAAGGCTGCTCGGTCAAGCAGCACACTGCTCGGTCGAGCAATTCGTCGCACAAAATGACAGAGAGCTGGGAAGTTTTGGCCTGCAGAATTTACTGTCGTACTCGGCCCGAGTAGCGTGGCTACTCGGTCGAGTGGGTTGACTCGGCCCGAGCAGCTTGAATGATCGGACGAGCGCGTTTGACTCGGCATCAGCAGATATGGTTGGCTCTCCGTGCTCGACCGAGCAGCAGGTTAACTCGGTTGAGCAGGCTTGGGCCCGCGCGCGACTATCGACGGCCTGGATGCTTTTCTGTCGCCGTTCGCTTGGGCTTGTTTGCAACGCTCCGATGTTTTGGATTAGGGAAAGCCGTCATTGAGAGCATGTATGCCTCTATTGAGTCATAGAGCCTCTTGCTAACCTTATTGGAGATTGGAGAGAGTTTTAGGTTTTTTGTTCTTGAGCGAAAGGTGAGATTTTTTTCCTTTCTCTTCTTCTTCCATTGATTTCCTCCTCTTGAGTGGATTCGTGAAGGCTTGTTCCGCTGAAAAGTTATTACTCACGTGTGAGGGAGCGTTTTTTAACCCTAATTATTTGGACCTCTCTACTCGTGGAATCGTCTTGGATTGGATTGCTGGATGTAGGTTGTTTACAACCGAACCAGGGTAAATTTCTTTGTGTCTGTGATTGATTATTTGTTGATGTGATTCGTTTGCTACTTTCTATTGCACGGTCATTTGGGATTTATTGTTCGGTCTTTGAGATTAGATTTTTGCTAGCCCAATATTCCTGATCAGTTTATTAGGGTTGGTTTCCGCATTGATCTCAAAGCATTTTCCGGATCTTTTTCCGTAAAAAGCATCATTTGTATAATAGATTATGGAGGTCGGCTAATCAAGGAAGCAACTTTCTCTTTGGTTATTCATGTTTTAAAATTCTAAATCACCAATTTTCAAGTGAACCCATAGAGGATTTGAGTGTTAATCTAACTGCAGTAAACAATTCTGTTATTGCGAAATCGTTAAATTTGTGACAAATGGATAAATGAGTAAAAACATTGGATTCAATTAAAAAATAATGATGTGGGGTTTGAGACCATGAAAATCAAAAGAACAGTTTGGATCGAATGACAAATAGGGGAGTTGTGATTTTGAGGCTAGCCAAGAAGGAACTTTCATACTTGACAACTGACGCCCACATTTCTCTTTACACGGACATATAGAATAATGTATATTTGCGGTTTGTCAGGAAAATTTCTCGTGTTGATTCACATTTACATTTTTTTATTTTTCTCCGGTTTTTCTGAATATGTTCTACACATCATGAATGATCACCATAACAAAAAAATCAAGTGAATCCAATGTTATTTAACCCTTAAACTAACATCTGCAAAGTCAACGATTTCAGAACAATGGAACTTTTTATAACTAGTGAATTGAGTGTCAAATACTCGTATGGTCTAGAATGTTTTAGAACATATACAACAACATAGAAAAATTCTCAAAAATTTTTATATTTTTTTGTAACGATAGCCCAAGAAATTCCATGTGCAACAAGTTCTTGATGCAAAAAGCGTGAGAAAATAGTTTTGTGTAGTTTTTTCAAAGATCCAAACTGTTAAATGTGTTCTATATGTGCTAATACACACACACACCAAAAATCAAGAACATCCCCCAATTTGCCGCTTAATCGGATCGGTATATGTTAAGGCCAAAATTGACAGAGACAATTGTCAAGCTGACGTAGACTCGAGATGCTGAATCGGAGCCTTATCAGCAATTGGAGTAGGACCCTTGGTTGGAGGAACCAATGTCCAGTAATGGTAGTTGGAGATGATGCGACCTTTGATCGATCTACGGGTGGCGGTTGCATCGATCGTTCGAGGTTTGGAGGCTTGACTTTGAGTAGCGACAGTCGATCTGCACCACAGGGACTCGTTAGGGGGGGGGGGTCAAATCTGGGTTCAGACCCAAATTCCATCCGATACTTAAGTTAGTATGGAACTTAAGGAAGAGAGGGAGCTTGATGCAGCTGAGATTGACCTACATAGGTTCGTCTCAAGACTGGCGATGCAAGCTCGAATATAAGAAGAGTAATCTGAGAAGATAGAGTTCTATGTCTTAGACCTCGTAACTCGGAGATGGGAACCCCTTTACCTTCGTTCTTCGGTCTATTTATAGGCAATTCGCCCTTGATGATGCGTAACCGTCCCTCATTGATTGGAGCATGATCTTCTCCGGGATTCGAGTTAACAGCTGCCCATTTACTTTGCCCCATTAAATTTTCTCTGAATGTCGGTGCCAACCTAACGGTCTAATGACACATTCGTCTGACTCAGCTGTATCCCGCTAAGAGCACGGGGGATATTGGGTCACGGATGCTAAACGGATCGGGTATGCGGATCTCCAGTTGGATTCGTACCCCGGTACTAACAATGGGACCCATCATTCGCGCCTCAGAAATCGTGCTGGCTGAGACCGAATGATGAGTAATCTCCTTAAATGCACACGGTTTTCGAAAGATCTGATTTGATTTGTGTCGCCAAAACCCTTTCGCCTTTGGCACGATCTCCGTCGTTTCTCGTGGCTAGCCTTGGACACGCGTCGCGTATCGGATGTCAGCCGTTTGGAGTCACCAGTTGGTTGTACTTTTTGAAGAAATTTAGAGAAAATGGATAAACGACTGGAGAAATGTAGAAGAGAAACCAGTGAAGTTTTACATTCCTCTTCATGTGTTTAAATACAATGTATCAGGGGTATAATAGTACTTTACAAGAGGATATGAATCTAGCTTTATTGGTAGGTGCTGAATGCATATCTCTACGAGATCCGGTGCATTGTATCGGAACGCCTTCTGATATGAATGGCATTGATTGGTTGGAGATCTCCAAGGGATATGGTTGACCTTGCATATCTCTACGAGATGCGGTGCATTGTATCGGAACGCCTTCAGATAGGAATGTCATTGATTGTTTGGAGATCTTCAAGGGATATGGTTGACTTGGTCTCATTTCCTTATACGCCCCCGCAAACTGAGTGGCCGAAATGACGAACAGTTTGTCTCGCAATAGCTCAAAGTGATCCGCAGTGAGACTCTTAGTGAAGATGTCAGCCGGGTTGTCCTCGGTAGATATGTGTTGAACACGAATGTTGTCTGACGTGACCTGTTCACGGATGAAGTGGTAGTCGACTATGAAGTGTTTTGTTCGGGAATGAAAGACCGGATTGGAAGAGAGTGAGATAGCCGACTTGTTGTCACACCAAATTAGCGGCTTGTCTTGGAGAGGAATCTGAAGGTCAGAAAGGAGAAGTTGTAGCCAGATGATCTCTTTAACCCTGAGAGTGAGAGAGAACGGTACTCCGATTTTGTCGAGCTGTGTGCAATCGAAGGTTGTTTTTTTGCACTCCAAGTCAAAGGATTCTTTTCGAGGAAGACACAGAATCCATTGATGGAGCGACGATCTACGGGATCTCCTGCCCAATCAGCGTCGGAGAAGGCGATGAGTGACAGAGGACTCGGACGAAGAAGAATGCCGTGGGTTGGAGTGTGTTGAAGATACCGAAGAATCCGCTTAGCAGCTGTGAGATGTGAGTCACGTGGAGCATGGAGAAACTGACATACTTGATTGACGGCGAATGCAATATCATGTCGGGTCAGTGTGAGGTATTGAAGAGCACCGACCAGACTGCGGTAGTATGATCCATCGAGCAGTAAAGGATCTGAGGTGTTTGGATTCCGTTTTGAGGAGACTGGAGTTCTGCTCGGCTTGCAATCGGAGAGACTGGCTTTCTGAAGGAGCTCTTTTGTATATTTGGTCTGATGGACGAAGCAGCCTTGGGAGCTACGTTGAATTTCCAGTCCCAGGAAGTATGATAGATCGCCGAGATCTTTGAGTGAGAACTCACTGGCAAGCTCGCCAATGAATTGATGTACGAAGTTTGCCGAAGAGCCCGTGATTAGGATGTCGTCGACATACAACAGGATCACGGTTGTTTGGTCGTCAGAGTGTTTGACAAAGAGAGATGAGTCGGCAATGCTCGGGTGGAATCCATGAAGGCAGAGAAACTGGGAGAAGCGAGCATACCACTGTCGAGGTGCCTGTTTGAGGCCATATAATGCTTTCCGTAGCTTGCAGACATGTTGTGGGAAAGAGGGATCTATGAATCCCATAGGTTGCGCCATATAAAGATTTTCATCGATGTTTCCATGTAAAAAGGCATTGGAGACATCGAGTTGTCTGATGGGCCAGTCGAAGTGTAGAGCCAGGGTGATCAGGAGGAGGATAGAACCGTGCTTGGCGACTGGGCTGAAGGTCTCGGCGTAGTCAACCCCTTCCTTCTGATGAAAGCCTTTGGCCACGAGCCGAGCTTTATAGCGGGCAACAGAGCCATCCGTGTGACGCTTAATCTTGTAGACCCACTTGCATCCAATGATGTTTACTGAGGGAGGAGGAGAGACAAGTTCCCAAGTCTCTTGACGGGTTAAAGCGGCATACTCGTCCTGCATGGCTGCGACCCATTGGGGATGTTTGGACGCCTCCTTGTAGGATATCGGTTCTTCTGAGGTGATTTGGGCATGTAGGTTTAATGGTTGACGAGGTTTGAAGGTGCCGACCATGGAACGGGTGGTCATGGGATGAGTCGACAGTGGTGAAGTATCCGATGTGGGTTGAGTAGGTAGAGAAGTAGAGGTTGGAGGTAACGTGGAAGTTAAGTGGGGATGGTAAGAGGTCGGGTGAGTGACCGGATTATGGTGTGCCGAGATATGTTGTAGAATGCTTGTAGGCAATGATGGGTCAGGCAAGGTTTGTGTTGGTGAATCAGCTGGATCGGTCATACTTTGGGTTGAACGAGCTGTGGGGCGGCTTGGAGAGGTCGGTAGGTCGTGTTGATGGGTCGGATGGTCGGTATGTTGGTAGATCAGGGGATCGGTGGGTGTTGGTTGGAGGGGTGCAGGTGGATGGGTAGGAATAATGGTCGGTGGGATAGAGTTGATCAGTGTAGGCTGTGGCGTTGGACGAGTCTGAGTAGAGAAAGTGAAGATGTTCTCCTCAAACCTGACATGTGGAGTCAGGTACAGCCTTTTGGTAGACAGCTCCATGCATTTATATGCCTTCATATGGTCGGTATAACCAATAAAGACGCACGGTTGCGACCTTGGTTCAAGCTTATGTTGTACATAAGGGCGGAGGCAGGGATAGCACAGGCAACCAAAGGTGCGCATCCACTTGTAGTCTGGAACCTGATGATAGAGAATCTCGTGAGGAGATTTATTTCGTTGCGTTGCAGATGGTAGTCTGTTGATCAGATATATAGCCGTCTTCGCTGCATCTGGCCAATATTGCTGAGGCATAGAAGCTGTTAGTAGCAAAGCAAATGTAGTTTCAATTACATGTCGGTGTTTTCTTTTGGCCACACCATTTTGCTCGGGTGTGTAGGGTGCTGAGGTCTGATGTACGATCCCAAGTTGGTGAAATAGGCAGATAAATTGATTGTTACAAAATTCCCCCCACCATCAGATCGAAAAATTTTAATTTTCGTGTTAAACTGCCTTTCAACCATTGTTTGAAAGGTTTGGAAGGCAGCAAACACGTCAGATTTATGATATAGAGGGTAGAGCCAAATATAGCGAGAGTAGTCATCAATAAAACTGACTTAATACCTATAGCCTTTATTAGATTGAACTGGGGCAGGGCCCCATACATCAGAATGAACTAAAGCTAAGGGAGAATCTGCTCTCGATTTTGACAAAGGAAAAGGTAATTTATGACTCTTACTCATTGAGCATTGAGGACATGGTGGCTGAGGAGACAGCATGAGGGATAACTTGGAAGCGATTTTGGAGACAACAGGAGGAGCAGGATGACCAAGACGGGTGTGCCAAAGAGTGCCCGAGGTGCTTGATGCAGAAAGAGAGATGGGATTGTGATGGATCGGGTAGAGTCCATTCCTACTCGGGCCTTTAAGAAGAGTTTTTCCTGTGGTGGCATCCTGTACAACAAAACCAGAGGATAAGAATTGGATAACGCAGTTATTATCTCGAGTGAATTTATAGACTAAGAGCAGATTTTTAGAGAATTGTGGAGCATGTAAAATGTCAGGAAGACGTATAGTGGAGTTTAGAGAAGGAATAGAAGAATAGCCAATGTTGACCACTGTGGCGGTATCACCTGTGCCAACAGTAATGTGTTTGTTACCCGAGTATGGTGTCATTGTCTCAAGTTATGAAGTGGTAGACGCGATGTGATCTGTGGCGCCTATGTCGAGGATCCATTCACCTTCCGTAGAGCGACCTTGATGGACTGCATGAGCCTCGGGTTTATGAACATGCTCACCGATCCAAAAGCAATCGAGGGTGTGATGATTCGGCTTCCAGCACACTTGGCAAGGGATAGGTCGGCCAGACGAGTGGTCGATAGGCACACGTCGTCTCTGCCGTCCGACCTGAGTAGTCGGTGTAGGAGGTTCGGGTCGTTGTGGACTACCTCGGGGCTGTATGTTGCTGGTGCGGCCACCACGAGAGAAAGGGAAAGTGACGCGGCCTCCGTTGAATCGCCCATATGTGGTGCGGCCACGGTTGTCCCGTCGTCCGTAGTTAGAGATGAGTGCAGAGGAGTCGGTTGAGGGAGAAGGAACAGAGGACATGGTGGTAGTTGGTGTGCTAGAGGTCGAGAGACGTCGTAGCTGCATGCTGGCCTCCTCAGCAAGGAGACTGCTCCATATCTCCTCAACTGTGTAAGGCTTTCCACGATTTCAGGCCATTACACAGAATGAGTCGTAAGTAGGAGGAAGACCATGGAGGATCTGGCGGACCATTTGTCGTGTGGTGACAGTATCAGGACCAGCGATTTGTAGCTGGTCATATATCGCTTTTGCCCGATCTAAGTAAGCGGACATAGGCTCCTCGGCCATGATGAGGTTGGTGAGTTTGTCTTGAAGTAGCTCGATATGCCCTTCAGAAAGAAAGGCATATCGGGTTTCCAACTTTGTCCACAATAGATGTGAAGAGGTGACACCAAGGGCGACGCCAAGAGCAGAAGGAGATAGAGTCGCCTGATTGCTCATGCAGAGGTGTTGATCGGTGATCAACCATTTGTGAAAGTCAGGATTGGGAATTGGCGACAGAGGAGTGGTGGTGGTGGATTTTGGATCGGAAATTGTGGGAGATGGCGATGATGTAGATCCATCGACGTACCCGAGGAAGCCGTGCGCGTTGAGAACGCCGACGACCTGAGAACGCCAAAGTATGTAGTTTGTGGAGTCTAGTCGGTTGGTGATTAGGACGGGGAATTTTGAGATGAGAAATTTGAGATTAGGTGAAATCGGCTCCATGGTGAGGATGTTGTGTATACATACAAGATCTAATTGCCGTTAGGCGATAGGCTCTGACACCATGAAGAAATTTAGAGAAAATGGATAAACGACTGGAGAAATGTAGAAGAGAAACCAGTGAAGTTTTACATTCCTCTTCATGTGTTTAAATACAATGTATCAGGGGTATAATAGTACTTTACAAGAGGATATGAATCTAGCTTTATTGGTAGGTGCTGAATGCATATCTCTACGAGATCCGGTGCATTGTATCGGAACGCCTTCTGATATGAATGGCATTGATTGGTTGGAGATCTCCGAGGGATATGGTTGACCTTGCATATCTCTACGAGATGCGGTGCATTGTATCGGAACGCCTTCAGATAGGAATGTCATTGATTGCTTGGAGATCTTCAAGTGATATGGTTGACTTGGTCTCATTTCCTTATACTTTTTCCCTTAAGCTGCTGGTTTTTCCCACAGGGTTTTCCACAGCTAAGGTTTTAACGAGGCAACCACAGTGGCTCTGGATTCAGAAGTATCTATCTCATTAGCATATTGAATCCTGAAGTATTCATATACTTAACCCAAGGTAATGGAGAGATAATGGGGAGTGTTGTGAGTTGAGGGAGGCTTTTGGCTCCCTCCCCTCATTATCTCCTCATTACACCCCACTACTTAGTAGTGGTGTTTCTTGGGCTTCTTAGTTCCCCATTGAGTATGAATATATAGATAGTCATGGATTAGTGCCATGTTGACTCAACAATTTAGATTGATATCATCTCTTGAGTTTATAATATGAATGAGATAATTGGAATTTTTGAAGATAAAGAATTGAAATGGCGTTAAGATTTTAGGGAGTATAATTTAAATGTAAAGTCCCCCCCCGGCACGGGTTTGACGAGTCCTTTTTTAATATTATGGAGACAATAACACGTGCTCAAAATTGGATAGAAATTTGGACGAATTATTGGGCCAAGGGATTAGGAAAACACTATAAGTAGACCTCCAGGCCGAAGGCTATGAACAAGCTCCAATCTTCGTCTTCTTCCTAGTTTAACTAAGCAAAAATGATTCCCGGAACGATAGGGGGCATATTGGGAGGGATCACCGAAGGGATCTTCGGACACGGCGATGCAAAGGTCAAGGGGCATGTGGTGCTGATGAAGAAGAACGTGCTCGACTTAAACAACTTCGTCGGCACAGTTCTCGACGAGTTCCTCGAGTTTCTTGGCCAGGCGGTCGAGTTCCAACTCGTTAGCTCTGAAGTCGGAGACCCAAGTGAGCTCTCTCTCTCTCTCTCTGTATCTCTTCAATTAATTTGGGATTCTTTCTTTCTTTCTTTTTATGTTGAAGCGAAGTAACTGTGTCGGTTGATTGCAACAGATAATGGCAACAGAGGAGTGGTAGGGGAGCCGGCCAATTTGGAGCAGAACATCCTCAACTTTCCCTCGATCATCGCCGGCGAGGCAGGGTTCGGGGTGACGTTCAAGTACAACAAGGACCACGGGGTCCCCGGTGCCATCATTGTGAAGAACCATCACATAGACGAGTTCTTCCTCAGGAGCATCACCATTGACGATTTCCCCGGGAAGGGCCGCATCCACTTCGCCTGCAACTCTTGGGTCTACAACAGCAGCAAATATGCTTCCGACCGCATCTTCTTCGCCAATGATGTACGTTTAGTATATTTAACAAATTAGACCGCGGTCCGATCTTGAATCGGATGTGTTGTTGCAGGTATACCTACCGGGCAAAACCCCGGCGCCGCTGATACCCTACAGAGAAGCCGAACTCCGTCACCTGAGAGGCGAGGGCGTCAACAGGCAGCTGGAGGAATGGGACAGGGTCTACAACTACGCGTACTACAATGATCTTTCTGACCCTGACGCGGGCATCGTCCGGCCTGTCCTTGGCGGTTCAGAGGAGTTCCCCTATCCCCGTAGGGGCAAAACCGGACGATCCCCAACCAGGACCGGTAATGGGCACATCACTTGTCTCCTCACACACACTCTTCCAGTTGTATTGCTAAGCGTCATCGTGCCGTGTAGATCCCAACATCGAGAGCAGACTGCCGCTGCTGGGATTGGACATCTATGTGCCGAGGGATGAGAGGTTTGGGCACCTCAAGATGTCGGATTTCCTCGGCTACTCCCTCAAGTCGCTGGCC
This sequence comes from Scilla litardierei, assembly GCA_030789695.1. Classification (NCBI taxonomy): domain Eukaryota; kingdom Viridiplantae; phylum Streptophyta; class Magnoliopsida; order Asparagales; family Asparagaceae; genus Scilla; species Scilla litardierei. The sequence goes on along the minus strand of CM061134.1, from coordinate 211,667,083 downwards.
GACTCGGTCATCCCCGTGCTGCGGTCCATATTCAACCTGACCGATAACAATTTCAACTCCTTCGAGGAGGTCCACAGGCTGTTCAGGGGCGGCCTGCCCATCCCCAGCATCCCGCTCATCGACCCCATCTTCAATGCCATCCCATTTGAGATGCTCAGGGCGATCATCAGCAATCACAACGGCCAGAACCTATTGATGTATCCGATACCACAAATTGTTCTAGGTACGTACTCGATGATCAGCGGTTCAGATAATGGTTGCGGTATTTGGTTAATGATACGTGCTTGCTGATTTCCAAATTTTCTATTTTTTTTTTCAGAGGACAAAAATGCTTGGAAAACTGACGAAGAATTCGCGAGACAAATAGTGGCTGGTGTCAACCCTCACATAGTTTGTCGGCTACAGGTGAATCCTGAACGCAAACACTTGACATCAGTCTACCAGAACGGCCAGCCGTTATGAACGCCAATGACCGAACCAGATATTTGAATTTACATGTTTTTGTTGCAGAGATTCCCTCCTTTAAGCACACTGGATGAAACCATATATGGCAACCATATTAGCTCGATAAAAGCAGCAGATGTTGAGAAGAACATGAATGGGTTGACTGTACACCAGGTAAATTTCTTGATATTTTCAACACGTTCAATCAAATTTAGAACTGACTTTTACGGATTTTGCCATTTTTTTTGTGTGTGCAGGCACTGCTTGATAACAAGCTCTACATCTTGGATCATCATGACAGGTTGTTCCCATACCTGGACAAAATCAACACGACCTCTAACAAAGTCTACGCGTCTCGAACTATCCTCTTCCTAAAAGACGATGGCACTCTGAAACCACTGGCGATCGAGCTCAGCTTGCCGCACCCGGACGGACAGGAACACGGCGCGGTGAACAGGGTCTTCACGCCGTCTGAATTGGCCGGCGGCGAGGGCGCAATGTGGATGCTAGCAAAGGCCTACGTCGGCGTGAATGACTACGGCATTCACCAGCTCATCAGCCACTGGTACATCAGAATCCTCTAACTTATCCCTCTCTTGTGAATCTGATCTGACATGATCCGAGTGATTGTATGCCGTTGCAGGCTTCACACACACGCGGTGACTGAGCCGTTCGTACTCGCGACGCACAGACACCTGAGCGCCCTCCACCCCATCAACAAGCTTTTGGTGCCTCACTACCGTGACACGATGAACATAAACGCCTTCGCCCGCCAGACCCTCATCAACGCTGGTGGAATCCTGGAATCGATCGTGTTCCCTGACAAATTCGCGATGGAGATGTCTGCAGTGGTGTACAAGGACTGGAATTTTGTGGAGCAAGCTCTCCCTGCCGATCTCCTCAAGAGGTGTGCAGCTCTCTATCTGCTTGCGTAATGCAAACTCTTAATTTGGATTGCTTAGCAAGCTCAAATTTATAATCATGAGTTGATTTATTAGATTTTCAACGCATCCATTTCTCATTCATGATTCTCATCCACTGCAGACGAGTTGCAGTTGAGGATCCAGCGAGCCCAAACAAGCTCCGGCTACTGATCAAGGACTACCCGTACGCGGTCGATGGGCTTGATATTTGGGGAGCGATCGAGAACTGGGTGAAGGAGTATTGTTCCATTTACTATCCGACCGACGAAGTGGTCCGGTCTGATCCAGAGCTGCAGGCCTGGTGGAAGGAGGTCCGTGAGGTTGGCCACGGCGACCTGAAGGACCAGCCCCGGTGGCCCAAAATGCATAGTGTCCAGGACCTGACTCACACGTGCACCATCATCATCTGGATTGCCTCGGCTCTGCACGCTGCGGTCAACTTCGGCCAGTACGCATACACTGCGTTCGTGCCCAACCGTCCCACGATCAGCCGTAGGTTCATGCCCGTGGAGGGCACGACCGAGTACGAAGAACTGAAGAACGATCCCGAGAGGTTCTTTATGAGGACGATCACGACCGAGCTGCAGACCATCATCGGGGTGACGCTGATGGAGGTATTGTCGACACACGCGTCCGACGAGGTGTACCTCGGCACGCGAGACTCGACGGAGTGGACCAGTGACCAGAAGGCCATTGAGGCGTTCAAGAGGTTTGGGGCCAACCTGGAAGCGATTGCGAACAAGATCGAAGCGCGGAACAAGGATCCACGGCTGAAGAATCGGACCGGGCCGGCGAAGGTGCCGTACACGTTGCTGTATCCGACCAGCCAGGGGGGGATTACCGGCAAGGGGATTCCCAACAGCATTTCCATTTAAGATGGATTCAAGAAGTTATGGGTGCTGTCTATGTAATAAGACTCTACTGTAATGTTGCATTGTGCTTCTTGTTGCTACTGTATCCAGGCATAATATGCATCGAATTAAGAGTTGAGCTCTTGGATTTCCCCTTCCGATGGTCGCCCCCACGGCATTGTCACTTAGTTGATTAAATAGATTCTGTACCTGGGGTTGGACGACATTATCACATAAGACACATCACCCATATCTTTCATCTCAAAATTTCTCGAGATATAAGTTTTCGTATCGCCATCATACCCAAATCATTTGTTGCTAGCAAGATGTCATCAACATATAGGACTAAAAACATAACTTTACTCTCACTGATATTTCGGTATATACAACGATCAGCTTTATTTTCTTTAAAACCGAAAGATGTAATGGCAGCATTCAACTTAATGTACCATTGCCTAGAAGCTTGTTTAAGTTCATATATAGATTTCTTAAGTTTACACACTTTATGATATTCTCCTTCAAATGGAAAACTTTCTGGTTGGTCCATATAAACGTCTTCTTCAATATTTCCCTTTAGAAAGGTAGTTTTGACATTTATTTGGTGTAACTCTAAGTCAAAATGAGCCATCAAATCTAAAATAATACGTAACGAGTCCTTCTTTGAGACAGGTGAAAATGTCTCTTTATAGTCTATGCCATCCTTTTGAGTAAAACCTTTGGCAACAAGTCTTGCTTTGTATCGTTCAATATTACCATTAGAGTCACGCTTGGTCTTGAAGACCCACTTACAGTCGACTTGCTTCACACCCTTTCGTAAAACAACGATATCCCAGACTTGGTTATCGTCCATGGATTTTAACTCATCTTTCATAGCATCAATCCATTTTTCGGACTCATTACTTTCTGTTAAGGCCAAAATTGACCAAGACCGTTGTCAAGCTGACGGAGACTCGAAGCGCCGAGCTATAGCCTTATCAGATTCTGGAGTGGGACCCTTGGTTGAAGGAACCATGATCGAATGATGGTAGTTGGGGTGATGCGACCTTCGATCGACCTATGAGCGATCGATGCGTCGATCGTTCGAGGTTGAAGGACTTGACGTCGACCTTCGATGTTGGATAGTGATCGTTGATCTACACCACAGGGAGTCGTTGGGGGGGTCGAATCTAGGCACCGACCCAAATCCCCTCCGATGCTTAAGTTGGTATGGAACTTAAGGAAGAGAGTGGGCTTGGTGTAGCTGAGATCGACCCACGGATGTTCGTCTCTAGACTAACGACGCAAGCTCGAATGTAAGAATGGTAAAAATGAGAAGATAGAGTTCTATGTCTTAGACCTCGTACCTGGAAGACGGAATCTCTTTACGTTCGTTTGTCGGCCTATTTATAGGTAGCTCCTTCTCGATGATGTGTAACCGTCCCTCATTGATTGGGGCACGATCTCCTCCAAGATTCGAGTTAACGGCTGCCCATTTACTCGGCCTCATTAACTCTTCCTTGAATGTCGGTGCTGGCCCAACGGTCGAATGACCCGTTCGCCCGACTTAGTCGTAGCCCGCTTAGAGCGCGGGGAATAGTGGGTCGTGGATGCTAACAGGCAGGGTATGCGGATACCCAAGTTGGGTTCGTACCCGTGCACTAACAATGGCCCCCATCATTTGCACCTCAGGAGTAGCGCTGACTGAGACCGAATGATGAGCAATCTCCTTAAATGCGCACGGTTTTCGAAATATTTGATTTGACATGTGCCGCCAAAACCCCGTTCGCCTTTGGAGCGATCTCAGCCGTTCCTGGTAGCTGGTCTTGGACATGTGGCATGCATCGAATGTCAGCCGGTTGGGTTTCTTTACATATAAGAGAAAAATCAAAGAAATGGTTGAGATCTTTCCACTTTGTTCTCTTCCTTGTTTCACCAGCTTGATTCCAACGTCACTTCTCTCGGCGTTCGCATGTTCCTTCTCAAGGTATCTCTCATCTTCGATTCTTCTTCCCTTGTAGGTTTGTCAGGCATGTTTGATCCGGTAGTATTCAAAGTGCCAACCCCTGAGGAGCTAGCGGAGCGCCTCCAGCCCCTCGATGTGTGAAAGTTTCTGGGAAAGGGAAAGGAGTCTAGGTTGAGCCCAACCTTCCCATTCGTCAAAGGGATCGGAAATCGAAGGTCCCTGGAGTCATCTTAGACATGGCCCATAGGTTTTCCCTCGATCTGACCGCCGAGGTTTGGCGAGGTTGTTTCTGTGATCCCTTTAGGGTTATGGTGCTTAGTTCGGATGAGAGGGTGTGTTTCCCGCAAAAGAAAGACGTGGGGGTGTATCTCAAATCTTTCCGATTAGGACTTCGATTCCCCCTTTACCCCTTCATTATTGAGGTTCTGTGCTTCTTGAAGCTTTCTATCTGTAGATTCGCACCTCAAGCTTTTCCTCCCTTAGTTGGCTTCATCGAGTTGTGCGAGCTTTGTGGAGTCTGTCCGACCCTCGGGCTCTTCAGGTATTTCTTTAGGATAATAGCTGACCCTCACAGAGTGTGATATCACGTCGTCGCTCGCCCTGGTACGAGGCTCATATATGACCTTCCCTTCTCCGACCCTGGGTGTACAGATACATTCGTGTTCGACGTTCTACCTGATCTGGGACCGTTGCTCAATGGTTGGAGTTCTTCGAACCCCGAGCTTGCGATGGAGTCTCGTTTGTCTTTGGAGCAGGTCAGAGCCAGGTTGTCGCCAGGCGAGGTCGGGGCAGTGAAGACTCTATTGAGTCGACCTGGTCAAGATAGGTCGATTCATTATTTGCTGGACGACCATACGATAAAGATCCTTCTATGGAGCCCAGGTATGGTATCTTGAATCCTCATCTTTATCTTTGCCACTCACGGTAATTGTATTCGTTGCCTGCAGATATGACCAACGACAACCGACGCAGCGGCGAGTCCAGTTTGGACCGCGTCTAGAGGGAGCAGAGGAAGAAGAAAAGGACGGTTGAAAGGTCAAGTGCTCGAACCGACCGGTCGAGTGCTCGTGTCGAGTGATCAGGTTCTCGATCCCCCCTCCATGTCCTTCAGAGCTCCTCCTCCGAAGGGGGAGAGACCAGGCAGGCACCACAGCCTTCCTCCCGAGCCTCTTCGAGGGAGGCTACCAGCCAAGCTCCTGTGCGCCCCTATCCCTCTGGCCTCCGTCGTGGTTGCAGCGATGCCAGAGGTGGTCGACGTCGATACTACCGAATTCATCGAGCCGACTGGAGGAGTCGGTCAAAAGAGGGAGACACCCTCCCATGAGGAGGGGTCTCCAAAGAGGAGGCGAGTGGATGAAGATGACCCCATGGGGAAAGGCAAGAGGGTCGCTCCTCTCGAGATTCCAGAGGCGGCGGCGACCCCTTCTATGCCCCAGGGACCCATGACGCTCCTTCTGGACCAGTGGCCGTGGGCCGATATCGTGTCGCCCACTCCATTGGTCGGCTCGATTCCTGGGGAGTTCGATCGAGCTCTACTGCTCAATCGGCTTTCGGCTCGATCCCTGGGGAGTTCGATCGAGCTCTACTGCTCAATCGGCTTTCGGCTCGATCCTCAGGACCGGTTCAAGGTGAGTTTCATCTGCCCCCCTTTACCGTTGGCAAAGAGGAGTCGACCCTGATGGACTTCAGGACGAGTGCCAGGGTGGTGAAGAACTCGATCCTCCCTACGTATTTGGAGTTCCTGCAGAAGTTGGACCTTGAGCGGATGGCCAACTTCTTTGTAGGGAGCGGGTACCAGGTATGTCATCCGAGCCTTTGCTTTTTGGTATCCAAGTTGGTCGATGTTCTTGACTGGCCTTTGTTTTGTTTGCAGAAGTCCGTTCTCGGAGCCGCACTGCGCCGTCAGGTTGTTGACTTGATCGACGGAGGTCGACGAGTGGCGGACGCGGAGCGTAGAGCACTCCGCTTTGAGGCACAGGCGAAGGAGGCGGAGGCGGCCTTGGGGAAGACCCTCGCTGATAAGGCGTCGGTCGAGTGGGAGGCGACAGAGGTTAAGGACAGCCTTTCGTCGCTATCGGCCCTCCACAAATCTGCCGAGCTCTAGTGGCAGACGAAGAGGTCCCAGCTTGAAAAGGAGCTCGACGCCTTCAAGAAGGAGACGGTCGAGCTTCGGGCCAAAGTCTATGACTTTGAGAGGTGGACGGGAGCTAGTCAGGTGGAGAAAGACAAGCTTCAAGCCAAAGTCGCAGAGCTCGAGGAGGCTGCCGTGAAGGAGAAGACCGAGCTTACCGCTAAGCTTACGAAGGCGATGAAGGCTTTCACCAGCGTCTTGGTGTCAGGGAGCGCTCCCCCTCCCTCGTAGGCAGTCCTTTTGTTTTGCCGATTTTGTAACTTCGGTAATTTCTTTAATTTGAAATCAATGAAGAAAGATGTTTTGCTCCGTTATCTGCCTTCCTATCTTATCTGAATATCTGTGTGCGTGCGTATGGCCCCTCTGCGACCTAACTTGAAATTTCATAAAAATCATTAGGCAAGTTATGTCGTGGATGTAAGGATCGCCTTACCCTTGCAATACTAACAACACACTAGAGGGGGTTAAATAGTGTAATGGCACAAATTACTAACAACACACCGGAGCATTCTGTACCTGCAGGAGCACACCCTGCTGAACTTGCATCATCTGCAACATCATCCGCATCATCTCTCCATTAGTGGGCTCCCGCTCAGGCTCCTCGTCATGAGGGAGCGCACCACTACCACCACCACGGGTGATTCGCCTTCCTGCCATCTAATGACGCAGAAAACGAAACAATTAGACTCACAGCTTAGGGCTCAGATGTCGAACTTATTTGTTGGACAATCTTGCATTATTATTGTTATCCCGATAATCGCAATTACAGAGGAGACCTGCATGGGCCACCACTACAACCTGTCACGACCAGCTTCCCTAAAATGGAGGCGAGACGTGAAAAGGTCCGCACGGGAGTGGAGCGGTGAAGCCCCAAACCCGATAAGCGTCAATTTAGTATAAGCAGATCCCTGTAATTGCAATCGAAACAACAACAATAATAATAATAGTATGAGACGGATATGAAATACCAATCCCAAAGTTTGTCCACAAAATATCCAACATCACAGAAAAGCCACCAGGCTAAACGAAAGAGTCTAAGGGCCCAGAACAAGGCCAAACAAAAGCAACGACATAAATAAGTATAGGTGCCACGCACCGATAACAAAACAACTGTCTAACAAAAATAAAAATAAAACACAACGGAGACACTAGGACTGGTCCCCAGTGTCCACGTACTCCCCGTCCAACACGGGCTCAAGCTCGGCGTCCGCAAACACCTCACCCTCAGCTGGCAACTCAGGCTCAAGGTCTAACATGCGTCACCCAAAAGAGAGAGGGGCACATGTCAGCAAGTCTAAAAAGACTTGGACAAGGAAACTGAAAGTGACTAACAACCTAGCATTTAAATGTTAAACAATGGCATGACAGTTGAATATGATGCAACAGTTTGAAAGAGTGACAAGCATGCACGGTGTAGCAAAAGCTACCAATTCACTAATCACTAATCACTTATCACTTATCACTTATCACTTATCACTTAACACTTAACACTTAGTGCATAGAGAGTCCACTTACTGGCCAGCTCGTTTATCTCTATCACTATCAACACTGAAACACTAGAGATTTCACCTGCTGGCCGGAGTGGCTGATCAAGCCACTCGGGCTCAGTCCGCTTATCTCTTACCCCACCCACATGTGACGAGCGTTGGGGTTTCCAACTCATTATGCTCGCTTCTGGTCACGAGCCAGGAAAATAAGTGTGTGTTGACATTCGAGCGTTGGGGTTTCCAACTACAGGGCTCGCTTCTGGAACACGAGCCAGGAAACATGGGATTGTAGCGTGTGCTACGCAATCACGATAAATAATCACTATGCAATGCCATGAACAGATAATTGCGTACCGTTAATGGAATTTAAACGTGACATATGAGCATGAGGAGGGTGACGGACCAAGCTTCGTTGTCAAGCTAGGTCAATGGCGTCTAAACGGCTATCCTTTCACCGTTTAGTCTCTTTTACGCTAAAGCAAGGGAAATGGCCTAAGACATGGCCTAAACCAAGAGATGCAAGTTTCACTTGCCTATCACCGGGGATGATGGTTACGAAAGTTCGTTATCGCGGATGCTAGCCTACGGGGAATCGCTGTTATGGGGAACAATCATCAAAACACAAGTATTTTATTAGGGTTTCATAAAAATTACAATAGGATAAGAAAACAACGGTAGATCGATTTCTTACCGAGAGGTGGCGGAAGAAACACTCCGGGGAACCCTAGGACCAGATCTGGAAAGGATTGGGGAAGTTTGGAGAAACTAGGGTTTTGGGGAATTTTGGGGATTTGATGGATTTTGGTGAGATTTTGGGGATGGTGAGAGGTAGATAGGGTGAATGGATGGATTGGATGATGGATTTAGGGCTTGGAATGGAGAAATGAAGCTTGGAGGAAGATGGGGGCTCAAGTGGGAAGTTTTTAGGGTTTTGGGTCGTGTTGGAGAAGAAGAATTCGTTTGGGTTGGGTATAAATAGGTTGGGCTGGCGGCTGCCCAGAAATTAGGGTTTTAACACTGGTTAGTCGGTCAAAGAGCAACCACTGACCGACTAGTTTGGAAACTAGTCGGTCGGTCGACCAACGCAGACCGACTAAGTGCAAACAGTAACTCCTGAACGAAAATAGGATTCTAGAGTTAGTCGGTTCATGAACAAGTACTGACTGACTAGTTTAACATCTAGTCGGTCGATGAACGTTCTTAGTCCGACTAAGAGTAAACAGTAACTGATACAAAAATAATATGATGAGTTAGTCGGTTCAAGAAGCATTGCTGACCGACTAGTTTGCAACCTAGTCGGTCAACCAACGTTCTTAGACCGACTAACGATAAACAGTAACTCCTGAGAAATTTAGAAAGCTAACTAGTCGGTCCAAGAAGGATTGCCGACCGACTGGATCGTCATCTAGTCGGTCTATGGCCCTTCTTACACCGGCTAATGAGCACAGAAAAATACCGATACGGAGCGCGGGGCCCCGGGATCGATTCCTAAGACTCCTAGGCTTGATCTAATAGTTAGATACGACCGTTATGAAGTCCGTCACGAGTGACATACTTCGAAATCGACAATCCTAAGGAAGAATCGAGAAAATACGACGAATCGATCAAAAATGAAAACTACGGAGACGAAAACCACACAAGAGGAGAAAATCCACCAAAACATATATTATATTATATTAAATCCAGATACATGAAAAGCAGTCGTTACATACTTTCTCATTAGAATGCTTCCCCATAAAATTTATTTGGGTGCTTCTACTTGGTGTGTTCACCTTCAATGAAGAGAATCCCAAAAACCTTGTCCTTACTCAATTTGAAATTTGAAATTTGAGTAGACAATAGCTCACATTTCTTCAAAAATAAAGAAATGTTGGCATCCCTCTTGGATAGAAATGAGCTAAGCTCACAACATTTTGACTTGAGAGCCAATGTCTCATCTCTCAAAATGTTGTAATCACACTCCGATTGCATCTTCTCCATTTGGAGTTTTGAGAGAAGCATTCTTATCCCTCAAGGCACTCCATTGAGAAAGAAATCCTTCTTTCTCGGCATGCAGACAATGAATTTCCTCTTTATGAGTAGCATATGCACTCTCCTTTAAAGATCTATGAAATTCATTAACATACACTACTTGAGCTTTAAAAGACTCATTCTCTTTGCTCAACATGCACACATGTGAATTAAGAGCAATCTTTTCTTGATTCAATGCAATGGTTTGTGTATCATCACAAGGTTTGGATTATAATGATGTGTGTGTGTGTGTGCATCTCTCTCAAGCTTGTTGTTATTCGCTTTGGGAGAGTCCATAAACAACGCATTACAATTTTCAATAAAATCACTACGTTGAATGAGAGAGTTATGAAATACCTCATTACCAACGATGCTCTCATCATCGCATGATTCCTCTCCACCATACTTTTCATAAGATATTCCCATATCTCCTTGGCCGTCTCGAACTCCTTCACTTTCTTAGCAATTTTCGGAGAGATAGCATGGAGCAAAGCATTCCACTCTTCGGCATCCGAAGGAATTAAGGACTCCTCATGCACATCAAGCTAATGGAACATGCTCTTCCTCTATATTGAGAAGTATTTGCCTTTGAAGATGGGAGAAAGGGAGAGGGGTTGTTGAGACTTAGAAGTCAGGCTTGCAAAAGCCACCAAACCACGGCTCTAATACTAATTGTAAGGGACCCTGCGGAGCTACACACATACTAAGGGGGGGTGAATAGTGTAATGACAAGCAAAGTGCTTTATTAAAAGTTACTAAAATTAAAGCACAATAAACAGAGGAAAATAAATAGAGTGCTCAACAACAACAATCGCAAACACAAGGATTTTACCCTGGTTCCCCAAAACTTGGGTACGTCCAGCCACACCATTATTCACCATAATTTCCACAAAGAGACGTGAATACAATCTCACACAGAGATACCTCACACAGAGGATTTTGTCCTACACAAGAACTAAACCAACCCTACACAATGGTCTAACTCCCACACATAGAATTAGTGTTAGTCCTACACTAGGACACTAAACTCCCACAAAGAGAGTAACTCCCACAAAGAAAGTGGTCAACTGCCACAAAGAGAGTATCTAAAATCCACAAAGAGAATTAAGGTTTTGAACAAAAAACAAAACGAAACAACATTTACCTCTGCCTTGATATGATCTTATCAATGTGATGAAGAAGGGATGTAAGTGAGACTCAAGCGCTTGAGATGAGGCTTTGATTGCACTTGATGATCTTTCTCTCTTCTAGGAATGAATCCTTACACTTCTCACTTGAGTGTATGAAATGAATAGACGAAAGATGTTCTCCAAGAAAAGGAATGAGATTGAAATCCCTTGGAGAAATTCCCTAGAGCTTAGATGCTATAGCATAAGATTGAAGCTCTAATTAGGGAATGGGAGAGATTAGGAGTGGATATTGATTCTCAAATATATTCAATATTAACCAAGAGTTCTAAATGAACTAAGCCATCTCCTATATATATGAAGCCAAGAAAATCCCATAAAACCATCCAAAACCCCAAAGGAAAGAAATATGCAATAACTAGATTTTGGCAGTTTACGGCACAGACAGTCGACTGATGAACAAGTGACAGTCGAATTTCAACAGCTAGAAAAATCCCAACGGCTATAATCTGAGTCAGGACAGTTGACTGTAGAAGACTACACAGGCGACTGTAAAACAGACAATCCTTCATCAGGCGACTGCTGTATGGGATGGAAATAAAACAGAGAGATACAACTTTCGCACTTACGCCTTTCAGACGACTGTTGACCATTTCACAGGCGACTGTAAATATACAGACGTTTGTAAATACTTCATCAGTCGACTGTCTTGCAAATTGGGATGAAGCCCAGAAAATGAAAGATGCGCACAGACGACTGTTGAGCAATTCACAGGCGACTGTAAAATCATTGGCGACTGTAAATTGAACATCAGTCGACTGAGGCGAAAAGCTCAAGTAGAGTCAATAAAAAAGTTGACTTGAGCAGTGTACTACAGACGACTGTAGAAGGCTAGACAGACGTCTGGAATCACACAGTCAACTGTAAAACCTTCATCAGGCGACTGTTGGAGAGCCAAAGACTCCAATTGAGTCTTTGGGCAAGATGAACCTATTGGGTTGGATTCTATGATAATCCTAAGGCTCATTAAGATGGTTAAATGCATATGCATGAATGAGTAGACCATCTATCAAGGCATTACATTAAACCTAGGCTCAAAAAGAGGAAAGCAATAAATGAAATAATACATTGGTTACAAATTGCATCTCCTAGACTCTAAGTCTTCAAGCTCATGATACCTTGATGCTCACAATCATCTCCAAACTTTGACACCCCTTGATGAACTTCTCTTCATCAAGCTACAAGCTTTGTCATTGCTCCTCTAGATGTCCATTCATCATCATGCTCCAAGCTTTGGCTTCATTAGATGATCTTCATGACTTCATCCAAGCTTGAGCACTCCATCACTCTTTGAGATCTTTAAGATAACCCTTGTAATATCCTCTAAGCATTATGCTTTGTCTCATCAACATATAATCATTTAGATAAACTGAGACTAAAACATAAGACCGATTAGCACACTAACATAATGTATTGATCATCATCAAAACAACGTTAGTCTTGAACCGAGGAACTAACAATCTCCCCCCTTTTGATGATGACAATCCATTATGTCAAAATATAATAAACATTGAAATAAACAATGTGTGCTAACAAACTTTCCCAATCAATATGCAAATGTGCATAAAATATAAACATGCAAAGCACAAAAACATAATGTATATTTTTACATAACTCATTTCTCTCCCCTATTGGCATATCAAAAAGATAGGTAATAGCCAAATAGGAAAACTAAGGGCAAGAAAAATAACCATCCCATATGCACAAAATATAATGTGAATGACACTCAAAGTGATATATGAATGGAAAAATAATGCTAGCAAGCAAAAATTCCATACTCCACCATAATCATACAAAACATGCAAATATGGGAGTAATGGACACACTCACATAAATATGGGTACAAAATGTAAACATACAAGTATGGTACCCAAGTAATGAATAACAATGTGAGTGAGCTAGCAAGGTGGAAACCAAACAAAAGTGGAGTTTTGTTTCCATATATAGTCATACAAAAATATAACATTACGAACATATGAATCTATATACGAATTCCTATCAAGCCTAGAAATATTCTTAAGAATCCACAAAGAAAGTGATTTGGGATTCTTAAGAAAAGGTTTGGTTAAGGCATGAGTAGGAAGTGAGGGAACACGCTTATGAGGTGGAACATAAATATTGGCGTGCCCCGTGTGTGAAACATGCAATTTGGCATTAGAAGCATTCACACAAGCAATTCTACCATGCATAGGAACATGTGAATCATGCAAAGGTTTGTCATCAATTCTAGCATGCAAGCAATAATAAGATTTCCTATGAGTATAAACATCATGCATAGCATTCAAAGAAGAAGCATGCATATCAATATGTTTTTGAATAAGCTATTTAATATATGCAAGAACAGAATACAAAAATATATGATTTCTCTTTGGCTTAGAAATAATAGTCGATTTTAGGCCAAAAGAGTTGGCTGTGACTTTCTCATTAGAATGATCCCCCATAAAATTTATTTGGGTGCTTCTACGAGAAGAGCTTGGTTTGTTCACCTTCAATGAAGAGGATCCCAAAAACCTTGTCCTTACTCAATTTGAAATTTTCAATTTGAATAGACAATAGCTCACATTTCTTCAAAAATAAAGAAATGTTGGCATCCCTCTTGGATAGACATGAGCTAAGCTCACAACATTTCGACTTGAGAGCCAATGTCGCATCTCTCAAAATGTTGTAATCACACTCCGAGTGCATCTTCTCCATTTGGAGTTTGAGAGAAGCATTCTCATCCCTCAAGGCACTCAATTGAGAAAGAAACCCTTCTTTCTCGGCATGCAGACAATGAATTTCCTCTTTATGAGTAGCATATGCACTCTCCTTTAAAGATCTATGAAATTCATTGACATACACTACTTGAGCTTCAAAAGACTCATTCTCTTTGCTCAACATGCACACATGTGAATCAAGAGCAATATTTTCTTGATTCAATGCAATGGTTTGTGTATCATCACAAGGTTTGGATGATAATGATGTGCGTGTGTGTGTGTGTGTGCATCTCACAAGGTTTGGATGATAATGAAGGCGACTGTAGAATGCTCGACAGGCGTCTGGAATCACCCTGTCGACTGTAAAACCTTCATCAGGCGACTGTTGGAGATCCAGAGACTCCAATTGAGTTTTGGGCAAGTTGAACCTATTGGGTTGGATTGTATGATAATCCTAAGGCTCATTAAGATGGTTAAATGCATATGCATGAATGAGTAGACCATCTATCAAGGCATTACATTAAACCTAGAGTCAAAAGAGGAAAGCAATAAATGAAATAATACATGGATTACAAATTGCATCTCCTAGAGTCTAAGTCTTCAAGCTCATGATACGTTGATGCTCCCAATCATCTCCAAGCGGCACCCCTTGATGAGCTTCCCTTCATCAAGCTCCAAGCTTTGTCATTGCTCCTCTAGATGTCCATCCATCATCATGCTCCAAGCTTTGGCTTCATTAGATGATCTTCATGACTTCATCCAAGCTTGAGCACTCCATCACTCTTTGAGGTCTTTAAGATAACCCTTGTAATATCCTCCAAGCATTATTCTTTGTCTCATCAACAGATAATCATTTAGATAAACTGAGACTAAAACATAAGATCAATTAGCACGCTAACATAATGTATTGATCATCATCAAAACAACGTTAGTCTTGAACCCAAGAACTAACAACTAATATCCACTATAATTCTCACACAGAGAAGTGAATACAATCTCACACAGAGATACCTCACACAGAGGATTTGGATTCTCACACAGAGAAATCCTTGCTTTCACATAGAAAGACTTTTGCTCTCACACAAAAAGACTCAAAATCTCACACAGAGAGATCTCAACCAACCCTCACACAGAAGGTTATAATCTCACACAGAGAGTAACTAGCTCTCACACAGAAAGCTAGAGTTTTAATGAAATAACAAAGTAAAACAAATACTCTTACATATGCCCTGAGATGAACTTACTCATTAATGAATGCAAGGCATGGAAGAGAATCTCCAAGTGACGAGATTTGCTAGAAATGCACTTGGATGATTTTTCTTGAGCTAGACTTCAATGCATGAAGGAGATAATGAGCTCTAAGAGGGAAATGAGAGAGTTTGAGTGGCTTAATCAATCTCTAATGATTTGCAATAGCATCCAGAAGTTCCAATGAACTCAGCCCTCTCATATATATAGGAACTATATAAGAACTCTCAAAACCCAAGAAAGAAGCCAAAAACATAAAGTTGTAATGGCTAGAATCCGGGCTGAAACGTCAGCGACAGTTGATTGTCCAACGGATAAATAATTCCCAACGACTATAATCTGAGACAGGACAGTCGACTGTATATCCTTCGTCTGTCGACTGCTGCAGGGGATGGAAATAAAACAGAGAAGCAATTTTCGCACGACTGTTGACCATTTCACAGGCGACTGTAAATATACAGGCGACTATAAATACTTCATCAGTCGATTGTCTTACCAATTGGGATGAAGCTCAGAAAATGCAAGTTGCGCACAGACGACTGTTGAGCAATTCACAGGCGACTGTAAAAACACAGGCGACTGTAAATTGAACATCAGTAGACTGAGACGAAAAGCTCAATTAGAATCAATGAAAATGTTGACTTGAGCAGTGTACTACAGTCGACTGTAGAAGGCTCGACAGGCGACTGGAATCACCCAGTCGACTGTAAAAACTTCATCAGGCAATTGTTGGAGAGCTAGAGACTCCAATTGAGTCTTTGGGCAAGATGAACCTATTGGATTGGATTCTATGATAATCCTAAGGCTCACTAAGATGGTTAAATGCATATGCATGATGAGAAGACCATCTATCAAGGCATTACATTAAACCTAGACTCAAAAAGGAGAAAAGCAATAAATGAAATATTACATGGATTACATTGCTTTCCTTAGAGTCTATGGCTTCAATCTTGATGCCTTGATGCTCCCCATCATCTCAAAGCTTTAGCACCCCTTGAGTCCAAGCTTTGGCATAGCTCCTCTTGATGTCCATCCTTGCAACAAGTGTTTAAGTCTCCAAAAATGATATTCTTGAAATGTTAACTATGAGACTAAAACAAGAGAGTCATTAGCAACAACATAATATTGTGATCATCATCAAAATAACATTGGTATGAAATACCAATACTCAACAGTGGATAGGTTAGACGTATTAACTTAATGAATTTTTAAACCATGAATCACGCTCCTTTGGGTAAAGAGGGGCGGACCTCTTTCGGCTTGTGTGCCTACGAGGTTCGTTCGGTGGCGAGGAGAAATACCCCTTCGACTTACGGCCGACAAATGTCGTTCGGTGGCGCGGTGCGAGGCCCCTTCGACTTACGACCGACGAGGGTCGTTCGGTGGCGAGTGACGAGGCCCCTTCGACTTACGGCCGACAAAGGTCGTTCGGTGGCGAGGGGCGAGGCCCCTTCGACTTACGGCCGACGAGGGTCGTTCGGTGGCGAAGGGCGAGGCCCCTTCGATATACGGCCGATGAGGCGAGAGTATTTCGACTGATGTTAAAGAACGATCTACCTTGCATTCATAAGGAACATGCACAGGATAAAAAATGAACGGTTATTTACCCCTTTTAGTACAATCATTGATAATACTTTCGTAGATGTTCCGCGTTCCAAGGATGAGGAAGTTCCCTATCATCCAAAGTAGCGAGTCGATAGGTAGCAGGACCGCGTACATCGATCACAGTGTAGGTTCCTTCCCATTTTGCAGCGAGCTTCCCCTGCTTGAGGATCTCGGGAGTGAAAACGGCCTTACGCAGCACCAAGTCGCCCATGCGAAAGCTGTGTTCGTGGACTTTCGAGTTGAAGTAGCGGGACATGCTCCTCTTTTGTTCGATGAGGGTTGCTAAAGTCCGTTCGCAGACCTCGTCCACCAATTGTAGGTTTAGCTCGAGGTCTTCTGAGTTTATTTCTTCGTCGTAGTATTGGAGACGAAGCAGCCGATCATTAACCTCCACTGGGACGACGGCTTCGCACGCGTAAGCCAGCATGAACGGTGTTTCGCCCGTCGAGATTTTGTGGGTCGTTCTGTACAACCACAATATGCTGGAGATCTCGTCCGGCCAAGTTCCTTCGAGACCGGTTATTCTCTTCTACAGGGACCCGAGGATGCTTTTGTTGGCTGACTCTGCCAATCTATTCGACTGGTGATGGGCGACGGAGGTGAAGTGCAGCTTGATCTTCAGCTCTGTGCAGAAGTCTTTGAAGCCGGCGCTGTCTAATTGTGTCCCGTTGTCAGTTACTATGGATTGTGGGATGCCAAAACGACAGACAACAGACTTCTAGACGAAGCTTCGAGCCTCCTTCCAGGTGATTTGGGATAGAGGCTCTACTTCGATCCACTTAGTGAAATAGTTGTTCGCCACTATTAGGTATCTCAGTTGCCCACTCGCTGGCTTGAATGGTCCAAGGAGGTCCAGTCCCCATTTGGCGAAAGGAACGGGACTGACAATGGGGATCAGATCAGTTGGTGAAGCCGAGCTGATCTTTGAGAACTTTTGGCAGGTTGAGCACCTTCGAACGTATTCGATGGCATCTTTGAACATTGTTGGCCCAAAGTACTCTTGTCTTGCGGCCTTCAAGGCTATGAATTTCCCTCTGCAATGGTTTCTGATGTCGCCCTCGTGGATCTCCTGGATCACGTTGTACGCTTTCTGCGGGATAGGCATTTAAGGTAGGGGAAGATGTCATACCTGGTCCATCGTCTTTTGTACAATGAACCATCTAGCAGGACGAATTGGTAGGCCTTCTGCTCAAGTTTTTGCGCCTCCACTGGGTCGGTCGGTTTTTTCCCAGTGTTAAGGTAACGGATTAACGGATCCATCCACGTGGCCTCTTGATTGAGGTTCAGCAGTTCTTGTGCCAGTTTGCTGGGATGGGGCAGACGTTGTACATACATGGTCCGACCGAGTCCTGCAGGGGAGGACGATGCAAGCTTCGACAAGGCGTCAGCTTAATGATTCTTCGACCTTGGCACGTGATGAATTTCTATGCGTGCGAATGTGGCGAGCTCTGCTTTAGCGACTTGCATGTAACTCTGCATTGAGTCGTCGCAGGCCTCGAATGTCCCCTTCAGCTAATGGACGATGAGGCTGGAGTCGTTGAGTAGTTGGACTACGCTCGCCCCCAGTGCTCGAGCCAGTCGGAGTCCGTTGATGGCCGCTTCATATTCTGCACCATTGTTAGTGGTTTGGAAGTCGAAACGAAGGGCGTATTCAAATATGTCGCCCATGAATGTTTGGATAATTATCACGGCCCCGCTTTCGGCTTGTGTGGACAAACCGTTGACTTGAACGATCCAGGTTCCTTCGTCTTCACTTGCATCTTTCGTTTCGCTTGGTGGGTTGACACTCGTTGAGGACGAGGGGGCAGCCTCAGGGAGTGAGCTAGTTGCGTATACCTCTTCTTGGGGGGCCATCGTTGTAGGTGAGCTCGACGATAAAGTCGGCGAGAGCCTGACCTTTGATGGCGGTTCTCGATTTGAACTGAATGTCGAACGCGCTTAATTCGACCCCCCCACTTCGTCATTCTCCCCGAACGATCGAGCCTCTTCAGGGTCTGTTCTATGGGAGTGTCAGTGAGGACCAAGATGGTGTGTGCTTGAAAATATGGTCGTAACCTCCTTACAGATTGGACCAGTGTGAAAGCCATCTTTCGATCCTCGTGTATTTGATATCGGCGTCTCGAAGAACCTGACTGACGTAGTAGATGGGTCGTTATACCCATGCGTCTTCTTTGACGAGCGTCGAGCTTACGGCCTCCTTGGTGGCGACCAGGTAGAGGATGAGCTAGTCATCCTTGTCTGGCTTCGTCAAGAGCGTTGGGGTGCGAAAGTACTCCTTTAGCTCGGAGAAGGCTTTTTACAGTCTGCATCACATTCGATGGTTCTCTTGTCGCTTGACGCGACGACTATCGCCTTCATCAATACCTTGAAGAAAGGTAATGACCTCTCGGCTGACTTAGACAGGAATCGTCATAAGGCTGCTATCCTTCCGTTCAGCCTCTGGAGCTCTCTGAGAGTCGAGGAATCCTTCATCGTAATTATGGCAGCGATCTTGTCGGGGTTGGCTTCGATCCCCGATTCCTCAGCATGAACCCGAGGAATTTTTCCGAACAAACCCCGAATGTACACTTGGCGGGGTTTAGCCGAAGGTTGTATCGCCGGATCTATGCAAATATCTCCCGGAGGTTTGCAATGAAATCCTTTGGCTTCTTCGACTTGACCAACATGTTGTCGACGTAGACTTCTAGGTTTCGCCCTATCTGAGCCTCGAAGACGTCGTTCATCATGTGTTGGTACGTGGCCCCTGCATTTTTCAAACTGAACGGCATTTTGGTGTAACAGAAAATACCTCGATCGGTGATGAAAGAAGTTTTCTCCTCATCCTCTGGTGCCATCTGAATCTGGTTATATCCTGAGAAGGCATCCATGAAGCTAAGAAGCTTGTAGCCTGAAGCACTATCGACCAGATGGTCGATCCGTGGTAGGGGTAGCTATCTTTAGGGCACGCTTTGTTGAGGTCAGTGAAGTCGACGCACATTCGCCATTTTCTACGACTTTTTAGATAAGTTTGTCGTTATCTTTATTGACGATATCCTGATCTATTCTAAGTCGGAGGAGGAGCATGCCTCGCACTTGAGGACGGTGTTGGAAATTTTGAGGAAGCATCGTTTGTATGCCAAGTTTTCGAAGTGCGAGTTTTGGCTGGACAGAGTTGCTTTTCTCGGGCATGTGGTGACTGTGGATGGTATTTCAGTGGATCCCGAGAAGATCAGGGCCATCAGAGAGTGGCCTATTCCGCAGTCAGCATCTGAGATCCGGAGTTTCCTTGGACTTGCTGGTTATTATCGGCGCTTCATTAAGGACTTTTTCCGTATTGCTGAGCCGATGACCAGACTGACGCGGAAGGATGTACCTTTTGTTTGGTCGGGTGATTGTGAGAATGCCTTCGGTGTTCTGAGGGAGAGATTGACGACTGCCCCTATTCTTATTGTGCCTGATCGCAGTGGAGGATTTGAGATCTTTTGTGATGCTTCTGGCAAGGGTCTCGGTTGTGTGTTGCATCATCACGGGCATGTTGTGGCGTATGCTTCGCGTCAGCTCAAGACTCATGAGAAGAATTACCCGACGCACGACTTGGAGTTGGCTGCCGTCGTGTTTGCGCTCAAGATTTGGAGGCACTTCCTGCTGAGTGAGAAAGTGAAGATCTTCACCGATCACAAAAGCTTGAAGTATATTTTTACTCAGAAGGAGCTCAACATGCGACAGCGTTGATGGTTGGAGCTCATGGCGGATTATGAGATCGATTTGCAGTATCACCCTGGCAAGGTGAGTGTGGTTCCTGATGCGCTGAGTAGGCTTCCAGCGGTGATGATTTTGACTTCGCAGTGGAGATTGCAGCAGGATTTTTGCGAGTCTGGTGTTGAGATCGTTCTTTCTGGAGGAGCTTCTTCGTTGATGTGTATGCAGATACAGTCGACGATCGTGGATCGGATCAAGGCTGGCCAGGCTGGAGATCCGAAGCTGGTGAAGATTCGGGAGCAGGTGGAAGCCGGTCTGCGGACTGACTTTTTGATTCATGAGGATGGCTTGCTGAGGTTTGGAGCCAGGTTGTGTGTGCCAGCTGGGGATATCAGAGAGGAGTTGATGGTGGAGGCACACAGTTCGCCGTATTCTGTGCATCCTGGTGGCACCAAAATGTACAAGGATCTTCGTCTCAACTATTGGTGGTATGGTATGAAGAGGAGCGTCGCTCGGAGTGTAGCCAAGTGCTTGGTTTGCCAGCAGGTAAAGGCGGAGCATCAGCGTACGGCAGGGTTGCTACAACCGCTTCCGATTCCGGAATGGAAGTGGCAACACATCACTATGGATTTCGTGACTGGACTACCTTGGAGTCCGAAGCAGAATGGCGCGATTTGGGTGATCGTAGATCGATTGACCAAATCCGCGCACTTTATTCCATTCCGAGTAGGACAGTCCACTGAGGCGCTAGCGAGGAGATACATGGAGGTAAATTCTTTTACTCTCCGTTTCTATTTCCTTTTTCCTAGTTTAGATAGTGATGTATCGTGAATCGTGCAGGAGGTCGTACGACTTCACGGAGTCCCCGTGAGTATCGTGTCGGACAGAGACACGAGGTTCACATCTCAGTTCTGGCAGAGTTTGCAGAAGAGTTTGGGTACGCGTCTGAGTTTCAGCACGGCGTACCATCCGCAGACGGATGGCCAGTCCGAGAGGACGATTCAGATCTTGGAGGACATGCTGAGGGCGTGCATGTTGGATTTCAAGGGTTCGTGGGAGGACTATCTACATCTGGTAGAGTTTTCCTACAACAATAGCTTCCAGGCGAGTATTGGCATGGCGCCTTTCGCCGCGCTTTATGGGAGGAAATGTCGATCGCCATTGAGTTGGGATGACGTTGGTGATTGGGAGCTGTTGGGACCTGAGATGATTGTGGAGGCCGTGGATATTGTCAGGAACATTCGGGGGAGGTTGAGGATTGCTCAGGACCGTTTTAAGCATTGGGCGGATGCTAAACGCCGTCCTTTGGAGTTTCAGCCTGGCGACCAAGCGTTCTTGAAGATTTCCCCGAATCGTGGTGTGATTCGCTTTGGGAAGCGAGGGAAGTTGAGCCCGCGATACATTGGACCGTTTGACATTCTGGAGAAAGTTGGCGAGGTAGCCTACCGCTTGGCCTTGCCGCCGTCTTTGGAAGGAGTTCACAATGTTTTCCATGTGTCGCAGCTTCGTCGATACATCAGTGATCCATCTCATGCTGTGGATTTCTCGGAGATTACCGTTCGCCCTGATATGACGTATGACCAGCAGCCAGTGCAGATTCTGGACAGGCGTCAGAATTCACTTCGGAGCAAGGTTGTCAATCTTGTGAGGGTGATGTGGCGACACGGCTCGCCTGGAGAGTCTACTTGAGAGAATGAGGATGAGATGCGAGAGCGCTACCCACTTTTGTTCCCGGACACGTGAGTGTTGGGAAATTCCGAGGACGAAATTTTTCTTAAGTTGGGGAGGATGTAACGACTGGTTTTCATGTATTTGGATTATCTATATTATATTATATGTTTTGGTGGATTTTCTCCTTATATGTGGTTTTCCGTCTCCGTAGCTTTCGTTTTCGTTCGTTTCGTTGAGATTTTCTAGCTTCTTCCTTAGATCGTTGAGTTTTGGAGTAAGTCACTCGTGACGAGCTTCATATCGCTCATATCTTGGAGATAGGTTGATCCTAGAAGCCGTAGAAATCTTCCCGAAGCTTCGCGCTTCGATTCGGCACTTTTAGTGCACTTTAGTTGGTTCAAGAAGGGGGACCAACCGACTAGATTGAGATCTAGTCGGTCAGGAACTCTACTGGAACCGACTAGTCCATTGAATCAAATGTACAGGAGTTACTGTTTACTTTTAGTCGGTCTAAGAACAACCACCGACCGACTAGATGTGAAACTAGTCGGTCAGAACTTGCTCTCAGACCGACTAGTTCCCTTGATTAATTTTACCTGAGTTACTGTTTATCGTTAGTCGGTCCAAGAACAACCACCGACCGACTAGGTTGCAAACTAGTCGGTCAGCCATTGTTCTTTAACCGACTGATTCATTGACCATTTTGTCGACCTGAGTCACTGTTTGGAGTTAGTCGGTCACAGTTGGTCGACCGACCAACTAGTTCTTAAACTAGTCTGTCAACAACCCTTCTATGACCGACTAATCAACCCAGAAACCCTAATTTTTGGGAGGCCGCCGGTTCATCCCTTTAAATAGCCGATCAGTTTCTTCTTCTTTCTTCTTCTCCTCTAAACCTAGTTCTCCCCCTTTGTTTCCCCTTCAACCCTAAACCCTTCCTCCTTCCCTCTTGAGCCATTCCTTCATCCCCCAAGCCCCTCTCACCCTCCATTTAGGCCAGCCACCATGTGTTAGGCCGCGGCAACCCCCAAAACTCCCCAAAACTCCCCAAAATCCCATTTTCTCCAGAATTCTCCATCTATTCCAGATCTGAGCCCTAGTTTCCCGGATCGTTCTTTCGTTGCCGTGCTTGCTCGGTATCGTTCTTCCGCTCCAATACGGTAGTGAATCGATCCCTTAATGTTCTCATAACCCGTTTTGTGATTTTTGTTAAACCCTAATAAAACTAGGTTGGATGTTGTTCTAATATTGTTTTGCCATGGCAGCGATCTCATCCCCGTAGCTAACATTTTGTGACGTGCCTCGTTGATCGTCATCCTTGGTGCTAGGCAAGTGAAACTTGCCACTTAGGGTTTTGGGCCATGTCTTAGGCTATTTGCTTGTTGTAGGCGTAAAAGAGACTAGACGACGAAATGATACTCGCCTAGGCGCAAGTTCAGGAACTAGCTTGACAACGAAGTTAGATCCGTCATTTATCATGTTGCATAAGTACTACCATGTCACGTTTAATTTCGATTAACGGTACGCGAATTAATTGTCATCCATGCTATCCATATTGAATGTCGCATTCGTAGCATACGCTACAATACTTGTGTTTCCTGGCTCGTGTTCCAGAAGCGGGCCACGTGTGTTGGTTGATAGCCAATGCCCGATCTACTTGTTTCCGGCTAGGCACCTGCGTTGCGGGCATAACCCTACGCCATACGTGTTAAATACACTTCCTGGCTCGTGATCCAGAAGCGAGCATTCCGTGTTCGTGGTAATGCCCTGACTCGATACACGTGGAGGGGTAGGGATAAGCGGTCACCTGAGCTTACGAGTTGGCCCGATCAGCCACTCTAGCCAGCAGACGAAATCTCTGTGCACAACTTGTTTACTTGACGTGTTTACTTGACGTGATCCCTTGATGTGAACCACTTGACTTGTACTTGTCCGTGTTTTTACTTGTAAAACTTGTTATCCACGACATACTTGCTACTTGCTACTTGTACTTCCCTTTACTTGTCACTTCCATACTATACTTGCCATGTTATGCATCATACTATAACTGATAGGTTGTTAGTGTACTTTCCTTTTAGTTTCCTTGCCCAAGTCTTTTAGACTTGCTAACATGTGCCCCTTTACTCTTTTGGGTGACACATGTTAGATCCCGAGCCTGAGAGTGCTGCGGAGGACGTGGTGTTTGCTGACGCTGAGTCAGAGCCTGTGTTCGTTGAGGAGTACGAGGACACGGGCGATCAGTCGTAGAGGCTGCTTGTGTTCTTCGTGTTAGACTGTTTTTGTTGTCGGTGCGTGGCACCAATACTCTGTTTATGTTTGTCTTGTCGGCCTTGTTCTGGGCCTTTAGACTCTTTCTTTTAGCCTGGTGGCTTTTCTGGATGTTGAACTTAATTTTTTTCATGTTGGACAATGCTGAGATTTGGAATCTTATTTCTGTTTCTCCTTGTGTTATTATCTTGTTCTGTTCGTGGTTACAGGGACAATACTTGTTTTACTGACGCTTATCGGGCGTGTAGCTTCACAGCTCCACACCCGTGCAGACCTTCTCACGTCTCGCCTCCATTTTAGGGAAGCGGGGCGTGACATTAACTCTCCCTTGAATGTCGGCGCTGGCCCAACGGTCGAATGACCCGTTCGCCCGACTCAGTCGTAGCCCGCTTAGAGCGCGGGGGGTAATGGGTCGTGGATGCTAACGGGCCGGGTATGCTGATACCCAAGTTGGGTTCGTACCCGTGCACTAACACTTTTAATAGCTTCTATAAATGAAACTGGATCATTATTTATTCCAATGTCTGTATCTTGCAAATATATTTCATAATCGTTAGGTTACTTTCTTCCATATGTATATCATCATTATAGTTTTGTTCATTTTTGCCAAGACTTGATGCAATATTTGGAACAACACTTGAAATAGCTATAGAAGATGGAACGCTTACGGTCATGGGTGGAGGGACATTTACTGATAAAGGAACATTCATCTTAATTTCATTTACGCCCATAACATGTTGTTCCATGCTCCCACTAACCCTTTCATTCTCAACGAGCCTGTCCGGGCTCAACTTTTGCGCCAATACTCGCCTCCGAGATTCGATCCGGGCCCTGCGAGCTTCTTTACATCAACAACCATGCTTTACACTACACAGCCTAAATAGTATTGGGCCTAAATAGTATTGGGCATGAATTGAAAAGCGTATGTCTCCCCTTCACTAGTTCAATATGGTTTATGGCGTTTTTTCCTTAATGTTTGGCTCTTCAATGAACCCAATCTGTCAGGCGTCTAGGTTTCGCTGGACTTGACCCGACTAGCCGGTCCGACCCGATATTTACAAGGGTTAGTACCATTCATCAAGACCACTTAAGGGGACATACTTCCTTTTCATGCTCGCTCTTCTCTATCTCAAACTGCCTCATAGAAGGATCGCACTCCATCATCGATGGCACTTGTTGTTCAACATAATTTTTTTTGATACATCGGAAAGCAATAAAGCATGCACCTGCCGGATCTGGATCATGTGGCTCCCAGGAGAGAGGGAGGAGAGTTCCACATAATTGTCCCCTTCGGATGCAAAGAATATATTATTCCTAAGAAATGTTGAGTAGTGCATTTCCGACAAAAAAAGAATATATTATTCCTAGGGTGTTGTGTGCATGTTTATATCACTCTTAATTTGAAGGAATAGTTTGGCCCCCTCCATCATTGGATGCAAATTCAATGTTCCGAGCATCGCTCTAGTAATTCTTTAAGATGATATCACAGTCGTCCTGGTTTATTTATCAACCTCGTGCACGTTGAGCATGCTAAAAACAATAACAATATGCACTCGGCTCAGATCTACGTCATAACCCCATCCTCTTCTTTATTTAAACAATAGCAATTTGCTACGAATTTGACTTCCTCCTCCACACAATTGATGGTGTGTCAGGGATCTTGAACATAAACCAATCATCATCCTTATCGAACAATAAGACGACTAATATTTTCTTCACCTTCATCAAGTCACCGTAGTGCTTGCTTCTACAAGCAATTAGACCCAGTCTCTTTTAATTAAACTAACTTATAGACCGTGCCATTTGCCAGCATGCATGATGATTATTATTGTTATTGTTATTGTTATGGTAAAGACTAAGAATTAAAATGATCTTATCAGAGAAATACAGCTTCTATGGACATAACATCAACCACCAGCCACAGTGTACATTGAAATAATTAATACTGCAATATAATCACTGAAGCTTGTAAAGCAACACTACTGAATGAAAGAAAAAGAATTTGCTGAAATTGGTATCCTTTATGCATAAAAATAAATTGGATTGATTAGATATTTCATTACTATACATAATCAAAAGGGATGGCTTGAATTAGAGAGACTCCGCCCTCTAGATAACAAAGCAGCTACCACGTTGAATTAGTCTATAACTCCCAGCAAATTTTAATTGCTTAAATGAGCTGATCACAATTGAATGGTCATACCTACATATTTGTAAATTCAGGCAATTTCCATAAAAATACAACCCTCAAGTCTCCACCACAGCTGTCAAGCCTTTTGTCTTCGGTGCAAACAGGGGCATTATGCTACCCAGTTTCACATGCATGCACTTAGAATTGGCATGATTTGCACGCAGGAATCGTTTAGACCGGTTGGTCAATAACTAGCTTCTTACACAATTAGTTATATTAAAGTAAATCACAGAATCCACTATAAATAGCAAGACTCTACATGACTAAACTCCTACCATTAAGTTTCTAGCTATTTCCCCATTCTCAGTAATATAGGAACTCTCTATAGAGATAGTTCATAAGCAAAATGATGAAGGGAGCACTGGCTAGCATTTTCGGCTGCATCACAAGCGCAGGCCAGGATACAGATGTGAAGGCTAAGGTGGTGTTGATGAAGAAGAACGTGCTTGACCTCAGCGACTTCCGTGCTACGGTCATCGATGGACTGCAAGATTTTCTAGGGAAGGCGATCTCATTCCAGCTTGTTAGCGCTACTGCGGGCGACTGGAGTAAGCTCTCGCTCTAACTCATGCTATTCTGCCTCACAAGCATAAAAGGTTTAGACGTTACATATAGAGGTTTAGCGTCTCATTAGTAGTAGTGGTTTGTTATCAGAGTCCGCAGACAATTTGACCTTGTGATGTGTCTGAGTGTTTTCCTATTCTGATCGGCTAGTTCTTATTTATATCTTTGTTGGATTCATCAACAAATCTTTCATCACAAAAATATATGTATAACGTATGTACTGTAACAGATAATGGAAACAGAGGGATCATAGGGGAGCCGGCCTACTTGGATCATAGCATCTTGACGTTGCCATCGCTAATTGCTGGGGAGTCTGAATTTGGTGTAACATTCAAATACAATGAAACCGATGGGGTTCCAGGGGCCATCATTGTGAAGAACCACCACCAAGAGGAGTTCTTCCTCAAGAGCATAACAATCGAGAATTTTCCAGGAAATGGCCGCATCCACTTTGTCTGCAACTCATGGGTCTACAATGTCAGCAAGTATACCTATGACAGGATCTTTTTCGCTAATGATGTAAGTACAACTCTCAACACTTTCCCCAGCGTTGCAGGATTCATAACACAATTTCCGAACAATTAGTCAAATGCCAAGTAGAATCAATATAGACATGCAAGCCTGAGTAAAATGAAAGAAGACCAACACAAGAAGAATTCAAATAAACTCAAATAAAGTAGGATTTGAGACTTTTATGTACTCGATATCCACATACGTCGGTTCTAGGCCTAATCTGCAGATCCAAGCCAATTAGCTCGCCAACTTGTCGTCGCCTTGAACTTGATCCGCTTGGTTCCAAAGCTTTTAAACCATTAGCTGGACTTGGTTCTCAATTCAACAGGAAACCAACACATGAATATAAAATAGAGCTAATTAATGTGTCATGTACTCAATACTTTTACCAAACTCTCTCAATCAATATTCAACTGACTAATACATGTGGTAGGCGTACAAGGGTAGATGAATGTGACACTTGCATATTAATATTATCTAGTATTATCAATCTATATGTATTGCCTATTCAATCATGCCTGAATGAAGGACTGTGATTCAATATAGTGTTGATATATAGTTATTTGGGGGGGAAAATGCATGCGCAGGTCTACCTTCCTAAAGACACGCCGGAGCCATTGAAGCCATACAGAGAAGAGGAGCTCTTCCACCTGAGAGGTGACGATGTCAATCGGGAGTTAGAAGAGTGGGATCGAGTCTACAACTACGCGTACTACAATGATCTCGGTAACCCTGACAAAGGTATCATTAGACCCGTCCTGGGAGGCTCAAATGAATACCCTTATCCTCGTAGGGGGAAGACCGGACGACCCCGCTCAAAGACAGGTAATGCATGTTCTACAGGTTTTAGTAGATGTATTTTCCACCTCACAAAAACACAGAATCATTAATAAATGGGGTTTCCTCTTATTGCAGATCCAAAGACCGAAAGCAGATTGCCTTCTCTGGGCCTTGACATATATGTCCCCCGTGACGAGCGGTTTGGGCATCTCAAGATGTCAGATTTTCTTGGCTACTCCCTCAAGTCTCTAGCTATATCCTTCATACCAAGCTTACATGCTATATTCGACAAGAGTGCCAAGGAATTCGACTCTTTTGAGGATATAATGAGACTCTACGAGGGTGGTCTGCCCATCCCAAAACTTCCTCTCCTTGATTTGATCCATGAGAACAATCCGTTCACATTCATCAAGGCCATATTCAGCCACAGCGACGGCCAACAATTTCTGAAGTTCCCCTTACCTCCAATCTTAAAAGGTGTCTGTTCACCGCTAAGTCTTACTTCCCTGGCACATAGCACATTATGTAGAATTAATACTGCATCCCTCAACTGCAATATCCTAATCAAATGTGTGCCTTTTCTTTTCCAAATGTGTAGACAACAAGTATGCATGGAGAACAGATGAAGAATTTGCACGAGAGATGCTGGCTGGCGTAAACCCTGTCATCATTCGTCGACTCCAAGTAACCTTCACGACTTAGTATTTACAAAATTAATACCTTGCTTCACACTTGGATTCATGGGCTTCCCCTTTGTAGGAATTCCCACCCACAAGCACACTTGATCCTAGCAAATACGGAAATCAGATTAGCTCTATGACAGAATTGGACATCAAACACAACCTAGAAGGGCTAACAGTGGAACAGGTAAATTTATGGAGAATTTACACTATGCCGCATGATTAAACCCCAGCTATCAAATATCATTTCGATCATACAATGCATGCATATGTCCTCTTGATGCAGGCATTACGCAACAATAGGCTCTTCATTTTGGATCACCATGACGGACTGATACCATACTTGGACAGAATCAACTCAACCTCCAATAAGATCTATGCCACCAGGACTATCCTCTTCTTGAAGGATGATGGTACTTTAAAACCATTAGCAATCGAGCTCAGCTTGCCACATCCAAATGGAGAACGTCATGGTGCATACAACAAAGTCTTCACACCATCCAAAGAGGGCGTAGAGGGAACCCTTTGGCAGTTGGCGAAGGCCTACGTTGCTGTCAACGACTATGGCATTCATCAGCTAAGCAGCCACTGGTAAAAACCATTGATCCTCTTGTTTATACATGCACTGAATCTCTATATACTCCTATGTGTGAATTCAATCTCATTCCATAAATTTGTCAACGTGTTGCAGGCTTAGAACACATGCAGTGACTGAGCCATTCATAATTGCGACAAATAGGCACCTAAGTGCACTTCATCCAATCAATAAGCTTTTGGTCCCTCATTATCGCGACACGATGAACATAAACGCATATGCTCGCCAAGCCCTCATCAATGGTGGTGGTATCTTAGAATCAATTGTGTTTCCAGACAAGTACGCTATGGAGATGTCTAGCTTGATTTACAAGAGCTGGAATTTCACAGAGCAATCGCTTCCGGCAGATCTCCTAAAGAGGTAGATTGATACTTATTATACTTTGCGATTGTCAACCTACATGAATTTAAAATAATTAAGGTCCCAGTTTAGGCACATAAATTGAAAATCATGGCACGAGGCTAAAAGCTATACCCACTTTCACCTTTAAATGTTTGTTGTTAATTCGGCCAACATTGTTGATCCTTAACGAATGTTCCATTTCTACTACAGAGGAGTTGCAGTTGAGGACCCAACGAGCCCACACAAGATCCGTCTATTGATAAAAGACTACCCTTACGCTGTTGATGGCCTTGAAATATGGACGACAATCGAAACATGGGTTAATGAGTACTGTTCCATGTACTATCCTAACAATGCCACGGTCCAAGCCGACGAGGAGTTACAAGCCTGGTGGAAGGAAATCAGAGAGGTAGGCCATGGAGACCTGAAAGACAAGCTCTGGTGGCCCAAAATGCAGACCATTGCAGAACTAAGCCAATGCTGCACTATAATCATATGGATTGCATCTGCACTTCATGCCGCTGTAAACTTCGGGCAATACACGTACACTGCCTACGTCCCCAATCATCCGACTACAAGCCGCAAATTATTGCCAGAACTAGGCTCGCCTGAGTATGAACAGTTGGTAACTAACCCAGACAAAGCCTTCCTAGAGACAATCAGTGATGAGCTTGATAGCATCATTGGTATATCACTTATGGAGATACTATCCTCGCACGCTTCGGATGAGATTTATCTAGGACAGCGAGACTCCCCTGAATGGACAAAGGACCGGAAGGCTTTGGATACTTTCAAGAGGTTCGGAGCAAAATTGGTTGAGATTGAGAAGAAGATAACCGAGTTGAACAAGAATCCAAGTTTGAAGAATCGAGTTGGGCCTGTGAATGTGCCCTACACATTGTTGTTCCCTACTAGTTCTGCTGGGCTCACTGGAAGGGGAATTCCTAACAGCGTTTCCATTTAAGTTGTGAATATTTGGCTCAAAAAATTAAAATGCGAGTTTGAAGGAGTGATTGATGTAAGAAAGGAAGCCAGGTTTCTCAAGTGTAGGAAGTTGAAGAAATAAATTTGTTATGATTCCTTTCAGGCTAGGAGAGTGATGTATTGATGTTAGAGCAAGGAATAAATAATAGACCAACAATGGTTAGTTAATAAAACAAACCATGTTTCCTTCTTGAATGCTCTAAAATCTTCGAATGAACTACTATTCTTATGATACACTCAATAACATCAAATTCTATCTTACAAACTCTCTGCGTGCTTTTCATTCATGTTACTCCTAATGGGAGCACTCATTGATTAATAGATATTAATTGCATGTACTCAAACCATCTAATAATTCATGTTGTGAAAAGATCCCCTGTGAAAATAGCAAACCATGTACCTAGCTAAGAAGTGGGGCTCACAAAAATGATTAACACAACAACTAACAACCTTTGCCCTAACCGGATCTTGCGGGAGCTAATTGAGCAAATGAATGCATACCCTCAACAAATGCAAGCAAGTAGATGAGTCCAAGATGTTACCCTGGTTCAATCGAAGACTCGGCCTACTCCAGCATTCCGAGACGATTGCACTATTCCGATCAAGAGTTACACGCTTTACATCACTTCTTTTCCAACCCTCAAGTGAGGAATAACTTGGATGAATATACGAAGTCCCCACTTTCAAACTCACGAAAAAAGTGAAAGAGATGACAAAAAAGACCCAAGAACCCCCAAAAGCCCTAGTTTTCTATTCTATGGTTCTTACTCTTTTAATCTCTCTTAAAAGCTCTCTTGAATGCTCAACAACTCTCGCTAATCAATACATTAACCTAACATCTCACAAGCAGCCTTTTTATAGCTCTTGAAAGACAAACAATCGTGGCCATTGGATTAAGAACGAGCTCAATCCAATGGTCAGAAAATCAGGCCCAGAAAATAACTCAGCCTACATCAGACGTCTGGACCCTACCAGGCATCTGGAAGATGTGCTCAAGCTGTCTGGTCCCCAACCAGACGCATGAACTAGTCTGCGCCCAAATACCAGATAGTTGTGAGAAATTACCATATATGCCCCAGGCGTCTGATGTTTCCCAGCCAGCATCTAACAGTTCCATGTCTGATACAATCGATATTCAGATGCATGTGTTGCTCGTCCAGACATCTGGAAGCACTATTTCAGACGTCTGACAAATGGCCCGGTGTCTGGTCCTGAATAGACAGCCCAGATCTTGGAATTTGCAGCACAAATTTCAGCACTCCACCCTGCTGCAAAGTCCAGAGACACCGCAAGTACACCATCAGCAAGCTCTAACCGGATCAAAATATCTCAGCCATTCCACGGGCCTCCTCGTCGTCCTCGAAACCGTGCCCTCCAACGCCACACTCAAACCATCAAATGGATCAAGCTCAAGAAAGTCTTGGGCTTGATGGCAGGAAACATGTCTGCAGGATTCCTTTCTGTCACAACGTTTTGAAACTCAATCAATTGCCTTTGCTCTTCCAGAAAACAATCACGCATCTCAATGTGCTTGGTTCTCGAACTATAGGCATGATGCTTGGCAAGAAGTATGAAGCTCTGGCTATCACTGAACATCTTTGACAATCTCTGCGGCACGCCTAAATCCTGTAGCTGCCTCCTAAGATAAGCTGCCTCCATCACAGCTTCCACTATGGTAATCAGCTCAGCTTCCGTGGTTGACAACACCACCACTGACTGTATGACATATCTCTATGACACCATTGCAGTGCCCAATGTGAACACATATACCGTGGTGGATCTCCACCTATCCCTATCACCTGCATAATCCGAGTCACAGAACCCGGCAAGTATCACTTCGTCTCATCTGCCAAAATACAGGCCAACACTGACACCAACTGTACTACACAGATATCACATAATCCACTTGACAGCCTGTCAATGCTCCTTACCGGGGTTTGACATATATCTACTCACAACCCCGACTGCATGTACAAGATTTAGATGCGTGCAAACCATCACATACATAAGGTTCTTCACTGCACTAGAATACGACACTTAAGACATCAGCTTCTTCTCATCACTGGTACTAGGCAATTGCAACGCCAAAAGCTGAAAATGAGCGCCAAGGTGTGTAGAAACGGGCTTTGCATTCTCCATCCCATATTTTCTAACATGCCAATAGAAATTAGACTCTTCCTGAGATCGAACACGTGCCTGACATCACCTAAGCTACGCATGATCCTGTCATGCATGCTGATCAAGACCGTTCCAATCCCCATGGTCTTGCATGCGGCATTGTTCCCCATAAGGATAGATCATCCATCTTGGAAACGAGATGTCAAGAACCAACTCATATGTGAAGTCATATGTAAGAAACATATGTTATCCATCAACCATGCGACGTGTGCCTCACCAGATACTCTTGCTTCAAAAATAGGAGCTTTACCCCTTCATCCAGACCTATGTCATCACGTATTTACATCTCCTCAAATCCCAATGAAGCTGAATCATATGCACCATTGCCTTTCTTCATGGTACTGGCATATCTACATTTCAATGACCCTTTTTCTTACATATGAAGCAAGAGATGCCCCTTTGATCTTTGGACTCCATAGACTTAGAGCGACCATTCTTCTTGTAGTGACCATGGCCCCTTTCTTGTCCATCCTCACTCTCATATACAAAATTGCATCATGGTTTACTCCCAAGGTCCCAACAATGGACCCTCTCATATAGAATCTTCATGTAGAGAGCTGCCTTCATCTCTACAACGATGCGCGGCATTCATCCATAAATCATGAAACGAACAAAATTAGAGAACTACTCAGTCAACGAGCATAGAAGAATAACCGCTTCATGTTCATCATCTATTTTGACTGTTATTCCCCGTGAATCCGTCATTATTCTGTTCAACTCAGCTATGTGATCTTTTACTGACGAACGAGGCTTCATATACAAGGTTTCTAGCTTCGTCCATATGTCATTGGATGTGATCTCGTCGATTACCTCCCTCAAGACAATATCAATGAGCGACAACTGAATGACGCTAAACGTCTTTCTTTCCATCTTGGATTTCTGAGCTTTCGTAACTAAAGCATCAATCTTGTCTTCCTTGAGACAATTTAGCAACATTCCGTCCTCCTCATATAGGACTTAATCATGACTAGTCATAAATAAAAATCATTACGACTGATAAACCTTTCTATGTTGAGAGATGCCAAACTCACCATCTTCGCCACTCAAAATCCCCACAAGAAACCAAAAAGCTCTGATACCACTTGCTACGAAAAGATCTCATGCTGAAATAGCAAACCTTACAACTAGCTAGGAAGTGTGGCTCACAAAAAATAATCAACACAATAAGAAACAACCTTTCCTCTAACCGGATCTTGCGGAAGAAAATTGAGCAAACAAGAAAGTAAATGAGGCCAAGACGTTACCCTGATTTGGTCAAAGACTCGACCTGCTCCAGCATTTCAAGATGATTCCACTATTCTGATCAAGAGTTACAAGATTTACATCACTTCTTTTCCAACCCTCAAGTGAGTAAAAATTGGATGAATACACCAAGCCCCCACTTTCAAACTCACGAAGTAAAATGAAAGATATGACAAAAGAAGACCCAAAACCCCAAAAAAATCCCAAAAGCCTTATCTTTCTCTCTCTTCTATGGTTCTTATCTTTTCTAGTCTCTCTTAAAAGCTCTCTTGAATCTTTTCTAGTCTCTCTTAAAAGCTCTCTTGAATGCTCAACAACTCTCACTCATCAATACATAAACCTAACATCTCTTAAGCAGCCCCTTTTATAGTCCCTGAAAGACGCAAACAATCGTGGTCATTGGATTGAACAACAATGGTCAGAAAATCAGGCCCAAAAAATAATTCAGCCGACATTCAGACGTCTGTAGAATGTTCTCCAGACGTCTGGAAAGATGTGCTACAGGCGTCTGGTCCCCAACCAGATGTCTGAGCTAGTCTGCGTCCAAATACCAGAGAGTTGTGAGAAATTACCATATATGCCCCCAGGCGTCTGATGTTGCCCAGCGAGACATCTGATAGACCAATGTCTGATACAAAGGATACATCAGACTCTTGCGCTGCTTGTCTATACGTCTGAAAGCACTACTTCGGACGTCTGACAAATGGCCAGGTGTCTGATCCTAAACAGACAGCCCATTTCCTGAAATTTGCAACACACAAATTTCAACAATTCCAATGTCATTTTCATCCTCGACTTGAGATACCCCTACCCTAACCTTCTTATCAAATTCACTCTCTTCTTAATAACCAAACATTCCAACCTATGTATGCCAGTCACCATGTCCAACATGATGGCTAACAAGTACATTTCATACAGTGTGAGAGACTATGTGACGAAACATATACTTCTAGCATTTTCAATGTCGTGTTAGCAATATATTAGGGTTTAACTTCACCGAGCCCTACCAGATGGTCGACATATTGCCTATCATGGCATCTTGCATGTAAATGATGATATTGTTTGTTTACATGTTATATCTGGTGCCTATAACTTACAGAGCATGGGTCATGTCTTGTTCGTATCATCCCGCAATCCAAGAACCCTCATCAACGCCATTTAATTTTATATATCTTATGCTTTCGTCTTTCATCCAGTATGATGCCCTTTATACAGTTAATGCCACAACATGTCGCCTGACATTTGCAACCCACCATGAAACACCTCGTTCGCCATGAACCCCGAAATCGACCATCTATAACCCTTTCACTAGGCCCTAATAAGCTAGATAAGCTAAAACAATGATTTTTCCAAGGGACCATACTATTTTTCCAAGATATGAAAAACCAAATAAATTATTTGGAATACCAACCAAACACATTACAAGATCTTACAGAGGGGAAAAAAGGATCTTACAGAGGGGAAAAAAAGGCAAATTCAAAAAGAAATCTTTGCGCAATCAAAATAAACATTATTAATGAGGGCATACCTTTGCCAACTTTGGGTTGCATGGCTTGTTCGGAGACGAGAAAGGATGGTCGATCGAAACCCTAACACTTGAGTTAGGGCTCCAAATTTGAAAGATAGAATTAACATAAACTAAAAAGGAAAGGGGATTTGCTACGCGCACGACCGTTTTTGTTCTGTGCACGATCAGATTATTTACAAGTTTGTCATTTGCTCTCGCACACAATCGGATTATTTATAAGTTTGTCATTATTCCTCTTTTACCCTCGCCTGCCAGAGGAGGGGGCTAGGTTGTTGGAGGAGGAGGAAGTCGGGCTGGGGAGGTCGGCTGAGGGGACGGTGGCGGGGAAGAGGGATATGGGAGATCGGAGGAGGGAGAGGTGGAGGGGGACATCGAAGGATGGGGCGTCGGAGGGGGCGGTGACAGGGAAAGAGTGATATGGGAGATCGGAGGAGGGAGAGATGAAGGGGGAGATGTGAGGAGGGGGCGGCGGGCTGGGGAGGTCGGCAGTGGGGGCGGTGAAGGGGGAGGGGGTAGGGGAAGATGGATAGGGAAGATCCGAGGAGGGAGATGCGAAGGAGAGATCGAAGGGGGAGGCGGCAGGGCTGTGGAGGTCGGAGGAGGGGGCGGCGAAGGGGGCGGTGTAAGGGAAGATGGATAGTGGAGATCTAAGTAGGGAGAGGCTAATGGAGAGATCGGAGGAGGGAGGGGCAGAGGGGATGGAGAGATCGGAGGAGGGGCAGCGGGGCTGGGTAGGTCGGTGGAGGGGGTGGCCGCTGTTCCGTCATTTTACTCACCGCGCATAACCATGGACATTTTTGGAATTTTGTCCCGATTGTGCACGGTGAGCAATTTTCAGTTGTAAACTTGTAAATACGTGGGCGGTGGTCATGCGCAGAGCAACAACGGTCGTGCGCATAGCAACTCCCAAGGAAAATGCAAGTAACAGAATTTGAGTGGAAATTTTATGCTTGAAATCCTAAAGAGAATTGATTTGCGCACCCATCGAAATGATCTGCGCACATACAGCTTAAATTTCTACTACGCGCACATACCAATTAAATATTATTACTTAAATTTTTGATCAACGTACAACTAGAATTACCGAAAATACACATAAGACAAAACACCATAAATCAGTTAAATGCTTTCTAATGTGTAAACAAAACATACCGATGTATTAATTCCTTTTATTTCCAAAAAAAAATTATTCATACACGTACTTAATTAAGGATGGTCCGACTCGGTCTTTTGAAAAATTTAAGGGCACGAAAAACCCAATATATATCTATCTCGTAGAAAAATTTTAGGTCACGAAAATCTATCCATATATATTGGATCTTTGTTGGATGTAAAAAAATATTTGAAATTCTTTGGAAAAACGCAAAACCTAGCTATTTGCGTTTCGCGAGTTGAGAAATTTCAAACCGAACTCCCTAGCATAAATCAGTTAGAGATATTTTACAAAAAGGATTATACGTATCATTAAACAACAAACTTGGATATAATAACCCAATTTCACTGGGAAAGAACACAAAATCGCTTACTACTCGCGTAAATCGCATCCTGCAAATCAGCAAAGTTAACAGCATTTGCATCTTGCTCTTATTGT
Organism: Scilla litardierei; assembly: GCA_030789695.1. NCBI lineage: Eukaryota > Viridiplantae > Streptophyta > Magnoliopsida > Asparagales > Asparagaceae > Scilla > Scilla litardierei. Next base: position 211,629,754 of record CM061134.1, on the reverse strand, counting down.
AATTTGGTACTTACTTATAAGTTTACATCACTTTGGTTGTTAGTTTCTTATAAACTAATAAATGATTTCTTGTCGTCTCAGGCAAATTTAGATGGCTTCTTACTCCCCAGTCTTTGAACTATTTTTTAAACAGCACGCATTCAAAAAAAATTAGAAGACCAAACCTTCAATTATAAGACTAAGACCCTGCCAAACACGCAATTAGTAAACTCTCACACCTTTCCCAATCGATTGCTAACAACCCATAATAATAATAATAAATTGTTTCTTGGGCTCAACATCATCATGATGTCCACAAAGCCCCGCCCATTCTAAATGCCAGCCGACCTATGTAGACAAGAGCATGTGACTGCCACATCTTAGATGCATAAAAAGAAGACAACATATTTGACAGTTCATTCCAAACTTTGGTGGTTACATTAAGGGGAAAGCTCGATTATTAGCACTAATGGACCTCAAAAATCACGAGATAAGCTGGACTATCATTAAAAGAATATTGTATTAGGCTAAAAAGTTGTTCAACACCAACGCAACAAGAAATATCGCCCACCCAATCCCAAGCTCAATAATTTCTTTCCCCACTCTCCAACAACCAACACAAAAAATCTCCAAGAGGTGAGAGCTAAGGACAAGGATTTCATGGGCAAAAGAATGACAAACAAATAAACAAACAAGGACAAAACAGCGAGCATGGGCTTTGAGTGAGTGGCATGGATGGGCCTTGGGGGCGAGTAAATGCGAGTTTGGAGGCGAAGTATTTATGATTCATGGGGAGTCCCCGGTTTGTCTTCGTCTTTGGGAATTAAATGGTTGGCTCGTGTGCGATGTTATCAAGGGAGAGAGATCAGATCCAAGAAACCGCCAAGTTCCTATGATGATCTTTATCTATTTACTGGTTATTTGCATTTATTAGTGCCAGTCTTCGATCATGACATGAGAGAGAGAGAGAGAGAGAGAGAGAGAGAGTCCATGATAAGGAAGTATTCTACTTCTTTTTCTCTCTCATCTCCTCTTCTTCCTCCCGTTTCATCTTCCTTCATCCTCCCTTCTCCTCTTCCGCATCTGCCGACGCAGATATCGTTGCCTCTGCCTCTAAGGAAGCGCGGTGCAACGACAGATGCAAAAAGGGAGATGGGATGAGGAAGGAAGAGGTGAAATGAGGAGGAGGATGAAGAATGTGGAGGTGGAGGATGAAGTGGTCGATGGAGGCGACCAGAGACGTGCTCGAGGTAGACGTAGACAACCTCTAATGGCGGAGACGGATGCAGAAGATGCGATGGGATGAAGATGAGAGGTGTAATTTTGGGGTATGGTTATGTGTAAGGGGAAAAAATGAATTTTAAATATTATTAGGTGTATATCTAATCCGGTCTGTGTAAAAAGCCATTAGGCTATTCTCCTTGAAACTGGGAGAAAATTTTACAAACCAAACCATTAATAAATGAAAAGAATTATATAGCAGAGAATCATGTAGATCAGTTGGCACCTGATATAATAGATCAGGTGCAAGACACAAAAAGACGGGCCCCACAGAAAGTACAAGCCCATGTGAGATTTGTATTTTCCACTTTTTTCTTTGCACCTCATCTATTAGATCATGTGCCACATTTTCTACATTATTCTCTATATATTGTTATGAGAATCTTGGTACCAAGTGCCACATAATCAAAATTAAGTAGCTGTGTAGGTTTTTTATCCATCGAAAAGCAAGAAACATGGGTCGTTGAATACGGGGATACCTGTCCTGATCGCTTAACCCCGATCACGGAGAAGCCATGTATCCATCGAAGCCCTAAAAGCTGGAAATGTGTTGACTTGAATAGTTTGCTTTTCCCCTGTCAATATGCACGCGACATGTCATTCCCTAATTCATCATTTTTAATCAATCAACACATACTTTGTTATTATTGTAATATTAATAGAGAATTGCTACCTGCACCTTATTTGTCGAGGTGCATGTTGGAGTGAGTGCAAATTTTGCCTTTTTAAGAAGAAAAAGAGATGATGTTACAAACGGGCTTTTGGAGGCCCATCCATGTATTGGGTATCCACCCATTATGTAACCCTATTACTATAAATACATGGCTACGGTGTTCCGTAGCCTCCAAGTTTACAACACGTTATCAGCACGCTCGAGGCTGAGCCAAACCTCTGCCGACGGACGAACGCGACGCGAACGGGCTTCCTTCATAGAACGTCGCTAGATCCGGCGGGTAGGATCTAGAGATAATTCTTTTCCCTAGATCTAAATTTGTATGCGCATATGTTTAGATAAAAAAACGTCGTTTTTATTTTTAAAAATCAACTTTTTACGATAAAAATACCGTTTTGAAACTAAAAATGGATTATTTCCAATAAAAATCGGATTTTTATCATATTCTTCCCAAAAACCCATTAAACCCTAGGGGGATTCTCCATCGCCACGCGGCCGGAAGCCGCCATGCGAAACCCCTCCTCGATTCACGTCGAAGCGGCGGGCGGAACGGCCGCCCGCGACTGCGGGCGGAACGGCCGCCCGCAGCGGCGGCTACCCCCGCCGCTCGAAGCGGCGGGCGCAATCGCCGCCCGCAGCGTCGGTTACCCCGCCGCTCGCGACAGCGGGCGGATCCGCCGCCCGCAGCGTCGGCTACCCCAGCCGCCTGCAGCGTCGGCGGGCGGATCCACCGCCCGCAGCGTCGGCTACCCCAGCCGCCTGCAGCGTCGACATCCGCCGCCGCCTGCAGCGTCGTCAGGCCCCGCCGCCTGCAGACGGCAGGCAGCACCCGTCGTCGCCAGCAGCGGCGAACGGGCCCCGCCGCCTACAGCGGTGCCCCCCCCCCCGTGCGCGCGCGTGTCCGAAACCCTAGCCGTCGGACGCGGCAACACACGCGACCCAAGCACTAATCGGGTGCACGGGATCGCACGGCAGATCGAACCTAAAAAACCTGACTATGGTTTGTCCAATAAAATTTTTTTCCCGAATTATTTTTCAGATTTAATTGCGATTCTTTTTTCGTTAAAATCTGGATAAATTACACGTTTTTAATTCATCGCATTTTTGGATAAATTGATTATTATACGTTTAATAATTAGGAAGATATTGCGACCGCTCTGCCGTTAGTCAACTAACCTAACGGTGTATGACGTTGCCCAGTGGTCCAATAATTATTAAACGAAAAATTTTCATTTCTGTTGTAAACCATGGTGGCTACGGAACACCGTAGCCCTGTATTTATAGTAATAGGGTTACATAATGGGTGGATACCCACTAACGGGTTGGGCCTTTAAAGCCCGTTTATAACACTTCCCCTTATCCATCCATTGTTGTAAGCCGTGATGAACGCTTCAGGGTTCATAGAGCTTATCTGATCATGTGTCTATGGATACTTCTGGATCCCAAGTTTAAGAGTACTTGCCTCGTTAAAACCTTTGCTAAGGAAAACCTAGTGGGAAAAACCAATGGCTAGGGGAAAAGAGTACAAGTCTCTGTAACTTCCCCTGATCGATGGATATCACTAGAGGTGGATACTTCTGGATCCTAAGTTAGGGATAACTGCCTCGTTAAAACCTTTAGCTATGGAAAACCCAGTGGGAAAAACCAATAGCCAAGGAAAAAGAGTACAGTTTCCGTAACTTCCCCTGATTAGTGGAAGTATTTAGGGGGTGAATACTTCTGGATCCAGAGTCAATGAGTTTGCCTCGTTAAAACCTTTAGCTATGGAAAACCCAGTGGGAAAAACCAATAGCCAAGGGAAAAGAGTACAACACTACATTCGACTCCCCTTGATCTGTACAAGCTGCAGGCTTGCAGATCTCCTAGGCAACTATACATCAATCTCTTACAGTGTTCCGATAATGAGTACAAAGTACAAGGCATCGCTCACCTATACAAGACATGGCTCATCTATACAAGTATCGCTCATCTATGGTAGCTACTGAATCTGAGGGATCTCTTCAGAGGAGGAGTGGTCTGCAGACTCGGTAGGTAGCATCACGTCTCTGACCCAGTCTTCACAGTGTCTGCGAGGTACTGCAGGACCTGGTTGTGCGTACTTATGATTTGCTTCTTGGATTGATGAGCCTCTCGGGATGGTGGGATTGATGTTGCCTTGGAAGCATGCTTTGCTGGTCTCCAGGAGGTGGTCGCTTCTTTGTTGCAGTCATCGCGATGATCTGTAACCTGTATCTGCAAATACATTTAACATGTATGATCCTTGACCCTTGGAGATAGCGCAGAAGCTACATATCTCTGGTCCAGTGGTGCGCTGCAGGCGCTGCACTGTATCTGGTTAAAGTGTTTACTGCCAGATAAAGGAGTGTACAAAAGACATTTGAGTAAGGCACTTCAGGACCTAGGATATCCTTCCCCTCTTCCAGCGAACGGAAGGGGTCTTAATGTGCATCCATACAACCAGTAGGTGTATTGGTGGAGTGCAATTTTCCATGTTTCTTCATCGACTGGATGATAATTTCATCTTCTAGATGGTAACTCATCTGCTGGATGATTATTCATCTTCTGGATGATGGTTTCATCTTCGGGATGATGGTTTCATCTTCGGGATGATTATTCATCTTCGGGATGATGGTTTCATCTTCAGGATGATAATTAATCTTCAGGATGAAGGTTTCATCTTCGGGATGATAATTCATCTTCAGGATGATTATTCATCAAGGTATGTTGTCACATCATCCATAGCAACATAGCCTAAAATTATCTTTGCTAATCGCATGGGTTTCGCAATCATGACCAGGGAGCCTGATGCATCAGTTTGATTATTTTTGTAAGTGAGTTAAACTCATCTTACATGGTTACTTCATGGTTTTTGCGAAATAAACCTCTAAGGCTATAGCGTTTTGCTTATAGCATACGATTTTATTTATTTATATAATACTCGGTAACCCACAGGTTTGATATCTTTTGATATCAGGACTTCAGGTCCAAACACTTCACATTTCATAAGTGAGTCTAGCTCAACTTATTATTGCCTCATTCCACGTAATTTGGCCAAATTTCTGCGTTTGCTTCAGGAAACGGAGATTGTGAACGATATCAATGGCAAAATGAAATGTGAGTAATTGTCGACAAGTGTGTTTTATCCAAATACCTCTCCGTGTACGTACATTATTCAATTTATTCCAGATTTATCTCTTCCGGAGGTTCTGGAAAGGGAGAGGATATGGAGATGAGCTCACTTTCCTGTGGTGGTATTGTTTTAGGGTCTCGTGGTATGTCCTCTCATCCATTGAGGATATCCACTTCTGCTACTGGTAGACTGCATCCATTATAGTTGGTATGTCAATCCTAGCTGGATTTTTAGTAGCAGGGATGTGTGAATTTGACAATATTTATATTGTCAATAGCTATGTCTGATAACTGTTTAACAGTTTCATAAGTGTGGATCGTCAGGATCTCATCACTATTCATGATAATCAGATCAAAGGTATTAATGTTTTAAATGGTCCATAGTGGTGATATGGGAATGTAAACTCATCATGACTCCATCGATAAGATGTGCACTAAACGCTTTCCCCGTTAGGGGTTCTCGGAAACTGTTTATATGAGGTGATCAGGCTCATATAAATAGTTTCTAAGGAGGCGTTCTGATGGTTTGCATGTTCCCATATAGTCACCTACAACTGGATTTCTAGTGGACAAGTAATCCTGTTTAAATCATTTTAATGATTTACATATAACCCATTACTGGGTGTGAACACAAAGCTTCAGGGTGTTCAATTTTCTTCCAGTTGTTAAATTGATTTCCCAGTGTTATCCCAAAAATCCGCAATAAGCTCGACTTCAATGAAGTTGAGCATAAAACTAGGGATATGAACCCGTCAAGGCTCCATCTATAAGATGTGCTCTAATGCCTCCCCCGTTTGGGGATCTCGGAACATATTCATCTAGGAGGGTTAGTCCCGATGAATAAGTTCCACTGCGGCATTTTTGAGGGTGGTATGCGGGTAAGTAAAAGCCCAACCAATATCCTAGTAATGTAATATGTCCGTTGTGATTAATAATAATCTAGACTGCGGTTGGATAACAAGGTTTTGATTATGACCATTTAAAGAGGATATATAGATGAGTACTCTAAGGTACATCATTAGCCATATGTAGGGAGTGTGTGAGTCCACTTTTATCCCTCAAATACTCTCAAGAGGCCTAAAGGTCTCATTCTTACTAATGATAGTATATCATTTTAAATTCGTTTGAGGAAGTGAGGAGAGTCAATGTCCACGTGAATGGAGATGATCTCGTAATCATTTTTCCCTTTTGAATGGGATAATGAGAGTTTCGCCCTTTTTTGAAGAATCTTCGGGTTCGTCTGGTTAATGATGTCTTGCATCATCAATCCAGTGTGATATCGATCCAAAGTTGGTCGATTCTGGACACTTCTGGTGTTCCAAATTAATTCCTCTGTTCGAATTTATGTGGGACTTTTGAACGTCCATTAAAATGCTCAAGTTAATTTTGTCCGGTAATAGGTGAACTCTGTTCAAACTGTGAAGGATTACATCTTCACAATGACTATTATGCGGATCATAGTTGGATAAAGCTTCAAGCTTTATTGGTTTCTTGAGTCATTAGGGATTTCATTTTGATGAATATCCTTTGAAACTTTATAAGTTTCAGAGAGTACATGGCATCCTCATTTTAGGAGTATTCAGGATGATAAATTCTTTACAGTACAATAAAATGCGTAAAAGGCACATATATACTGCAAGAGAATACTACTAATAATTATGTTAGAGCAACAAGATTCATAGTATGATGTGGGTTCTATAAAATATACGTCCACAATTGTGCTCATTTTAGACTCATATTATGACAACAGATCAAATTTATTTTCAAAATTTATTTGTCCTCGGGAAGTAGCGAATTATACATACAGTCAATTTAACTTTCGTCGTTTAGACTAGGTATGTATATATTTTTATATGGCATACGTTAATGCCCATTAATTTTGCAAAAAGCATTATGGGTCTTGTCAGAACTTCTGGTCTGATATTGGGTTGCCATTGCATACTCCATATCGAGGTACATCATATCTTCCCTTTCTCATTTTTATTCAAGACTTCCCCTGTTTTCAGTCGTCCTTATTGTCGTTTATAAGGAAGAATGTTTATTGGTCTTACAAAGTAGACTTATACAAGGGAAATGAGTTGGTTTCTATATTTCCACTTTCCTAGTTTATGATAGACTTTTAAAAGTCTATTTGAAAACTCAAGTATGGTCTTCAGGCCATTTTTATTGAGTCATTCAAGTATTGTGTGGATATAGAATCATACTCTAAGGGGGAACAATTACGTGGGTACGAATTTTATAATTTCTCACTTATCTATTAAGCCACGACTTCGGGCGTACGCTTAAAACATAAGGTTAGATTCAAGAATCATACCTTGTAAAGTGAGATTACTCAAAAGAGTTTGGCGGTGTTATGACAACTGCTGGTGTCAATATTGGTTTATACAAACCGTAGATTTGAGAGATCTATTTACCGCGAAATGCGTATTTCTAAAAGAAGACGCATAAATGTTTTTCGTATAATCCATCGTACTTGTTAATATTTATTAGTGTGAAAGGGTGTTGACTTTTGATTTGATTTTGAACTTCAGGTTCGTTTTGGGTTTAAACTCCAGGTTCATTTTGTCAACTAGGATATGATGTTAAACTTATTGAAATCATTATTGGTTTGTTGTCATAAAATATTGTCATCTCATGAGCACATCATACATATAATATAAATCTAGTAAGCTAAAAAATTGTGCTCAATTAACCAAAGTTCGAATAAGTATGATGTATACACATGCTATTTATATGCTGCAGGCATTTTAAAAAAAATCAAACATACAGTTTTGCTACAGGCATTAAACTATGTCATTAGTGATTTTAGCATGCTAAAAAATGTACATCACAGTATCATTAAATATGCGGTAGGCATATAAATTTCTACACATGCATTTAATCATCACAGAAATTTTATAATGGAAATGAAAATTTTTCGTTTAATAATTATTGGACCACTGGGCAACGTCATACACCGTTAGGTTAGTTAACTAACGGCAGAGCGGTCGCAGGATCTTCCTAATTATTAAACGTGTAATAATCAGATAATCCGAATAAAATGCGATGAATAAAAAATCACATGTAATTTTGTCCAGATTTTGACGGAAAAATCGCAATTAAATCTGAAAAGTTTTGAAAATCGAAGAAATTTTCGGGGTGAAACCCTAGTTAGGGGTTTTGGTCGCGCAGATTGCCGCTTCAGGCGGCTAGGGTTTCCGGGCATGAGCGCGCACCGGGGGGGCCCGATACGAGCCGCCGCCGGGGGGTTGGGGCCCGCTGCTGCGGGCGGCGGGGCCCGCCGCCGGTGGCGGGGCCCGCCGCTGCCGGCGGCGTGGGTGGGCCCGCCACGGCTGGCGGCGGGGCCGCCCGCCGTCGCAGCGGCGGGTGGGCCAGCCGCGGCTGGCGGCGGGTTGGCCAGCCGCGGCTGGCGGCGGGTTGGCCAGCCGCGGCTGGCGGCGGGGCCGCCCGCCGTCCAGCGGCGGGGGGTTTTGCCGCCGCTTCGGGCGGCGGGCGAGTGTTTTGCCGCCGCTTCGGGCAGCGGGCGAGGGTTTTGGCGCGAGATCTAGGGGGAATTCGCGTTCCGGCAAGAAAATCCCCTAGGGTTTCATGGGTTTTGGGGATAAAAATCTAATTTTTAGTGGAAAAAATCTATTTTTAATCTCCAAAAGAAAACGTTTTTATTGTAAAAAGTTGATTTTTAATCAATAAAACCCTTGATTTTCATTAAACAATCGATCCAAGAATTTTGGATCTAGACATATGCGCATATGAAATTTTAGATCTAGGGTTTTAGGGTTACCTCTAGATCCTACCCGCCGGATCTAGCGACGTTCAGTGAAGGAAGCCCGTTCGCGTCGCGTTCGTCCGTCGGCAGGGGTTCGGCTTAGCTTCGAGCGTGCTGATAACGTGTTGTAAACCATGGCGGCTACGGAACCCCGTAGCCCTGTATTTATAGTAATAGGGTTACATAATGGGTGGATACCCACTAACGGGTTGGGCCTCCAAAGCCCGTTTATAACAATTTCCATTATAAAATGCATGTGATGATTAATTGCTTATGATGATTAATTGTCTGCGTTGAAATTAAATGCCTGCTGCATTTCTCTGCGATGGGATGTTGTATATTTTTATTGCCTCTAGCATGAATTTTCGTTTATACACTATAAATGCATGTGTAGAAAATTATATGTCTGCCGCATATTTAATGTTCTATGATGAACATTTTATTTAGCATGCTAAAATCTCTATGATATATTTTCAATGCATGTTGCATAAATATATGTTTGAGATAAAATTATTTATATACCTGCAGAATATTATGTATTGTTGCATTTTGCACTCTTATATGATCATCCCTTGCTCATACTCATGCTTATGATATGACGATATTTTATGACAACAAACCAATAATGATTTCAAAAAGTTTAACATCATATCCACTTTGACAAAATGAACCTGAAGTTCAAAATCAAATCAAAAGTCAACACCATTTCACCCTAATAAAAAATTAACAAATACGATGGATTATGCGAAAATCATTTATGTGATTTCTCTTAGAATACGCATTTTGCAGTAAAATAAATCTACCAGATTTATGGTTTATATAAACCAATATTGACACCAGTAGTTGTCATAATACCGCTAAACTCTTTTAGAGTAATCTCACTTTACAAGGTATGATTCTTTAATCTAGCCTTAATTTTAAGCGCACGCCAGAAGTCGTGTCTTAATAGATAAGTGAGAAATTATAAATTTCGTACCCACGTATTTGTTTCCCCTTGAGCATGATTCTATATCCACACAATACTTTGAATCACTCAATAAAAAATGGCATGCAGACCATAATTAAGCATTCAAGTCGACTTTTAAAAGTCTCTCATAAATTATAAAAGTGGAAATATAGAAACTAACTCATTTCCCTTGAAAATGTCTACTTAGTAAGACCAATATTCATTCTTCCTTATAAACGACAATAAGGAAGACTGAAAACAGGGGAAGTCTTGAATAAAATGAGAAAGGGAAGATATGATAGACCTCGACATGGAGTATGCAATGGCAACCTAATATCAGACCAGAAGTTCTGATAAAACCCATAATGCTTTTTGCAACATGAATGGACATTAACTTATGCCATATAAAATATTTACATATTTAGTCTAAACGACGAAAGTCAATTGACCTTATGTATATTTAGCTACTCCCCGAGGATAAATAAACATTGAAAAAAATTTGATCTGTTGTCATAATATGAGTCTAAAATGAGCACAATTGTGGACGTATATTTTCTAGAATACACATCATACTATGAAACTTGTTGCTGCAACAAAATTATCAGCAGTATTCTCTTGCAGTATACATGTGTGTAAATGCATCACCACAATATTTATTATTTAATTCATGCTTTTTACACATTTTATTTTACTGTGAATGATTTGTCATCCTGAATACTCCTAAAATAAGGATGCCATTGACTCTCTTCACTTCCTCAAACGCATTTAAGATGATATACTATCATTATTAGAAGAATGAGACCTTTAGGCCTCTTGAGAGTATTTGAGGGATAAAAGTGGACTCACACACTCCCTACATATGGCTGATGATGTACCTTAGAGTACTCATCTACTTATCCTCTTAAAATAGTTATAATCAAAACCTTGTTATCCAACAGCAGTCCAGATTATTATTAATCACAACGGACATATTGCCTTACTGGGATATTGGTTGGGCTTTTACTTACCCTCATACCACCCTCAAAAATGTCGCAGTGGAACTTATTCATCAGGATTAACCATCTTGGATGAATATATTCCGAGATCCCCAAACGAGGAAGGCATTACTGCACATCTTACAGATCGTGCCTTGACGGGTTCATATCCCTAGTTCTATGCTCCACTTCGTTGAAGTCGAGCTTATTGCAGATTTTTTTTGGATAACACTGGGAATCAATTATATTTAACAATTGGAAGAAAATTGAACACCCTGCAGTTTTGTGTTCACACCCAGAAATGGGTTATATGTAAATCATTAAAATGATTTAAACGGATTACTTATCCATTAAAAATCCAGTTGTAGGTGATCATGCGGGAACATGCAATTACAATGCAAACCATCAAAACGCCTCTTTAGAACCTATTTATATGAGCCTGATCACATCATATAAACAGTTTCCGAGAACCCCTAAAGGGGAAGCGTTTAGAGCACATCTTATCGATGGTGCCATGATGAGTATACATCCACATATCACCACTATGGACCATTAGAACACAGAACTATTTATCAGAAGTAATTACCCCATATAAATAGATTCTGAGCACTCTGAACAGGGGAAGCATTTAAAATCACTTCTCCTAAGACGTGCATTGATGTGCCCTCTTTTAAAGACTTGATGAGATCCTGAAGATCTTTCACACCTTTAATTTCCCAGTATTACGTTCAATAGAAGTATTATAATCATCCATGAGCATGAAGCTCAATTGACCATTTAAAAACATTAATACCTATGATCTGATTATCATGAATTGTGATGAGATCCGGAAGATCCACACTCATGAAACTGTTAAACAGTTATCAGACATAGCTACCGACAATATAAATATTATCAAATTCACACATCCCTGCTATGAAAAATCCAGCTGGGATTGACATACCAAATATAATGGATGCAATTCACCAGTAGCAGCAGTGGATATCCTCAATGGATGAGAGGACATACCACGAGGCTTCAAAGCGAGAAATAACTCCTGGAGACCCTAAAACAATACCAGCACAGGAAAGTGAGCTCATCTCCATATCCTCTCCCTTTTCAGAACCTCCAGAAGAGATGAATCTGGAATAAATTGAATAATGTACGTACATGGAGAGATATTTGGATAAAACACACTTGTTGACAATTACTTACATTTCATTTTGCCATATATATCGTTCTCAATCTCTGTTTTCTGAAGCAAAGGCAGAGACTTGGCCAGATTATATGGAACGAGGCAATACTAAGTTGAGCTAGACTCACTTATCAAAAATATAGTGTTTGGACCCGAAGTCCTGATATCAAAAGATATCAAACCTGTTGGAGTATTATATAAATAAATAAAATCGTATGCTATAAGCAAAACGCTATAGCTTAGATGTTTATTTCGCAGAAACCAGGGAGTAACCATGTAAGATGAGCTTAACTCACTTACAAAATTATTTAAACTGATGCATAAGGCTCCCTGGTCATGGTTGCGAAAACCATGCGATTGGCAAAGAAATTTAGGCTATGTTGATATGGATGATGTGACAACATACCCTTATGAATTACCGTCCTGAAGATGAAACCATCATCCTGAAGATGAATTACCATCCCGAAGATGAAACCATCATCCTGAAGATGAAACCATCATCCAGAAGATGAAGAAACATAGATAATCGCAATCCACTAATACACCTACTGGTTGTATGGATGCACATTAGGACCCCTTCCGTTCGCTGGAAGAGGGGAAGGATATCCTAGGTCCTGAAGTGCCTTACTCAAGTGTCTTTTGTACACTCCTTTATCTAGTTAACTGCACGCGACTTTAGAAAGCATTGGCAGAAAATCCTTTAACCAGATACAGTGCAGCGCCTGCAGCGCACCACTGGCCCAGAGATATGTAGCTTCTGTGCTACCTCCAAGGGTCAAGGATCATCCAACATGTTAAATGTATTTGCAGATACAGGTTACAGATCATCGCGATGACTACAACAAAGGAACGACCAACTCCTGAGGACCAGCAAAGAATGCTTCCAAGGCAACATCAATCCCAACATCCCGAGAGGCTCATCGATCCAAAAAGCAAATCATAAGTACGCAAAGCCAGATCTTGCAATACCTCGCAGACACAGTGACGACTGGTTCAGAGACGTGGTGCTACCTACCGAGTCTGCAGACCACTCCTTCAGAAGAGCTCACTCAGATTCAGTAGCTGCCATAGATGAGCGATACTTGTATAGATGAGCGATGTCTTGTATATATGAGCGATGCCTTATACTTTGTACTTATTATCGAATCAATGTAAGAGATTAATGCATAGTTGCCTAGGAGATCTGCAAGCCTGTAGCTTGTACAGATCAGGGGGAGTCAAATGTAGTGTTGTACTCTTTTCCCTTGGCTATTGGTTTTTCACACTGGGTTTTCCATAACTAAAAGTTTTAACGAGGCAACCTCATTGACTCTGGATCCAGAAGTATCCACCCCCTAAATACTTCCACTAATAAGGGGAAGTTATGGAAAACTGTACTCTTTTCCCTTAGCTATTGGTTTTTCCCACTGGGTTTTCCATAGCTAAAGGTTTTAACGAGGCGGTTAACCCTAACGTAGGATCCAGAAGTATCCACCTCTGATGGTATCCATCGATCATGAGAAGTTATAGAAACTTGTACTCTTTTCCCTCAGCCATTGGTTTTTCCCACTGGGTTTTCCATGGCAAAAGTTTTAACGAGGCCAGAACTCTTAACTTAGGATCCAGAAGTATCCATACACCCATAGTCAGATAAGCTCTATGAACCCTGAAGCGCTCATTACGGCTTACAACAATGGATGGATAAGGGGAAGCGTTATAAACGGGCTTTTGGATGCTTATCTGTGTATTGGGTATCCACCCATTATGTAACCATATTACTATAAATACAGAGCTACGGGGTTCCGTAGCCGCCAAGTTTACAACAGATGAGACTTTGAGATGGGAAATATTAGCAATTTTTGTTAAAAAAACAAGTACATGCCCCTCATTCCTTAATATTGGAAAGGAAGGGGTACACGAATGATAGGGTTGGGTCTTTCAATCGCGTTCAATGCATAGCATAATTTTTCAAACTAAACAATTAAGGAATCAAATTTGTGATGTATTTAGGCGTGATTTAAAAAGACATGTTGGGACTTAGATGAAGAATTGATTAAGGGTTAGTGGTAAGATAAATAATTTTTAGATGATTCAAATTGCTGGTCTTTTATCACCCTCTTCTATAATATGGCCATAAAAACATGAAATGCTGAAGATGTTTCATATATTCATCAGACGTTTCGTATGTGTTTTAATGTTAAAATCCCGATTATTTTACAAACAGAAGAAGAAGAACAAAAACACAAATGAGTTTCACATTTGCTAATTGCAGTTACCATTGTCCCTTCCCATGGAGATTTAATTAGAAAAAAACAAAATCACTGTATTTATTTAAACCATGTTTCTTTCTTTTTATTAAAATTGAATAAAAAGGTATTTAAGGAAACCCCAGTTGCATGTGATCCTGTCAGAAAATTAAAATTCTCTCTCAATATTCAGACATAAAAAAGAGGGAAAAAAGGTGGGAGCTTTCAATTTTTGAGTTTTCATTCTGTTTCTGCTCACAGAGGGAATCCAGTCAACAGTGAAACAAGCTGCCAATTTGTCTGCTTTCTCTTTCTCTTTTCCTTTTCTTTTCATTTTTGATTTCTTTTTTTGTTTCAATTTATTTCCCTTTGCCATCCACGCTCCATGTTCTCTCTCTCTGGGCTTTCTTCTGTATAGTGCCTTTTGGGTAATAACCAAAACTAACCCCTAGATTTACTTCCAGCCCTTTTCTAGAACAGGATTTGCAAATGAGTGCAGCATTTTTGGTCGGGGTGGGATCTTTTGAGTTCTTGATGGAATGAGGTATGCAAAGTTCCCTTCGTTTTCAAGTTATCAGTTTTAATTAGCATTAAAGTTTTGTTTTTTTTCCTGATTTGTTTGATCATAGATTTTTTGCTACTAGAAATCTATGTTTTTTGTAATATTTAGATGATTTCTGGCAAACCCATCAAAGGGGTTTTGATTGGTTGTTGATTGGAACGGGCAAATGGGAGAAATTCTTCTGTAGATGTTGGTTATGGGGCAAAAAAATTAGCTACCATGTGTGTTGTTGTTGGAAGAAAAAAAATAAAAACGATAATTGATTCATTACGTATGAATGATTTCTGACAAACCCATTATATCCTATTTTTATCTGCTTTAGTTCTGGACTGAATGTTAGAGATTAGTTTTTCCCCTTATGTGACAGGACATGAAAATGTTTTGGTTTAATTGAAAATTTCCATTTGTCATCCTGAAATCCATAGATCTATTGAACAAAGATTTGATTTTGTTTTGTTCTGTCTTCAATTTCTGTCTAATTTTGTGAATTTGCGGTCTGCATGATTTTGATTGCATTGTTCTGCATTTTCATTGGCTCTTTCTTATCCAGAGAACGCAGCAAGCGACTGGACCTCCATTTTCACAATGAGGGACTTCCCATCTTGTTTCGGTGAGAGCGGAGTTCAGATTGCCGATGCCTCATCTTCTTCATCCTCGAATTCGACCAAAAGCTCTAACAATCTGGTGACGTCCCTCTATCAGGCGCAGCTCGGGTTGCGTTCTTGTGTGATCACCATCACATGGAGCAAGAACCTGATGGGGCAAGGCCTCAGCATATCGATCGATGATTCCACTAACCAGTCCTTGGGAAAATTGGACATAAAGCCATGGTTGTTCTCCAAGAAGAAAGGGTCCAAGAGCCTGGATGCTGATGATGTGAAGTTGGAGGTCTTCTGGGATCTCTCATCTGCTAAGTTTGGGTCTGGGCCCGAACCGTTGGAGGGTTTCTATGTGGCGGTTCTCTTTGATCTTCAAATGGTTCTCCTTCTCGGCGACTTGAACAAGGAAGCCTATCGGAAAACTTGTGCAACTGCTCTGCCTTCAAATGCTGTGTTGGTAGCCAAGAGGGAGCACTTGTTTGGCAAGAAGGTCTATTGCACGAAGGCTCAATTCTGCAACAATGGTCGGGTTCATGATATAGTGATCGAGTGCGATACGATTGGGCTCAGAGATCCTTGCCTGGAGATCCGGATTGATCGGAAGAGAGTGATGCAGGTGAAGCGGCTTCTGTGGAAGTTCCGAGGGAATCAGACAATTCTTGTGGATGGGATTCCGGTGGAGGTGTTTTGGGATGTCCACAACTGGCTCTTTGATGCGTCGGTTGGGAGTGGTGTGTTTATGTTCCAGACTTGCCTTTCCACCGACAAGCTGTTGCCCTGGTCATGCTCGCAGGTTTTTGGGGAGACACAGTTACGAGGTCTTGGCTTTTCATTGATTTTGTATGCTTGGAAGAATGAGTGAAGTGTATGGAAGGCTGGAGGATGCTTGGTTACACTCCTTGATACATTTGTTTTGATTGCTAACAGAATATATTGATGAGTGATTGGATTTCAACTTTGTGCATGGGGCTCCCATTTGTTTCTTTTTTCATCCTCCTCCATCTCTTGGTATATTTTCTGTTTGAATAGAATGGAAACAACATTTGAGTATTCTAAGTGCTTTTTATTTATGCTTATTTGTGGATCCTTGATTTTTATGCATCTGTTTAAAAATTGTGTAAATGAAGCCAAGAATGGCTCTTAATTATGAGCTATTGGAAAATATCAGATGGTAAAAGTTTGTAATTTTTATCTTTTTGGTTTTGCACTTCTCTTAGTGTGCCTATAATTTACGCTCCTTTTCATTGGGTTGATATATTCTCAATATCAAGTGTATTTGAAGCCATGTCTTTGTACATGCTTTTTAGTTGTCAGTGTTGACTGGTGACTTAACCTTCTTATTTGGTGAATTGTTTTTCAGCATTGTGCATGTAGATCCAGTTTGTTGTCTTTGTCGTCTTGCACTCTTGACATTTCATAAAGTTTTACGGTGAACACTAGATATACTAGCCTCCTCGTTAAGTGGCTGAAGTCAGGAACCGTTGTCCCTCTGAATTTGCAAGAAACTGAAATTAGTCATTCAGGGTTCTCATCTAATGAAGAACTTGCTGAGTTTTTAATCCTTTAAATTGATTCTAATATCTCAATTACGTCTTGCAGCATCTTATATGCTAATTCAACTATTCTTTATCATTATGAGAGATTTAACTTTTACTTTATGTTTCCTCTAATAAGTGAGATCTTGATTGAATTACGCACTGATATGGTCACTAATTTATGAAGGAAGAAGCATGAAACAATACGATAAATGGCTGACATCCCTTGGTGAATCAAATGCATCCATTTCAGGCTTTGCCTTGCAAATGCACTGACCATAATTCTCTTTTTTGCAGGGGCAAAGATTAGCAAAGTCAATCATTCTGTTTATTGGATTTAGATTAATGAAGCATTCTCCATACTGGCTTCATATCCCAAATCAACTGTGAATGATCTGCAGGTTAACTGAATATCATTTTCATTATGTAAATAGTTTGTGTAAATTTGATGTACAATCTATTCGCCTTTATGACATCATATCATATTTTACTTGTTTCTAGTTCATAGACGTGAAAGGGAACACTGATCAATAAAATAAACAAACGAATCTTTGACTACTTGCATCTCCCGTAAACTAGCAAGATTTATTTTGCCTAAATTATTTGCCATCTTTATGTTATTAATAAATTTTGAGGGAAGTGGGGTAAGAAATCACTTTATGCAAACTTGAAAATAGTAGGGAGTCTCTAAAAAAGCAGATGAGGAATTACAATGCACCATGATTTATGCATGACACATGTCAGAATAGTCAGTTGGTGTCTAAAATGTGTCAAACTAGTGTTGCCTAATTTAACTCTAGCCCCATTGAGTTCCAATGTAATTCCTGCGACCTAAATCTTGGTGCATTCCATATCCAGAACACCAAAACCAGGAAACCCAGAAAGTAAATGAAGAAAAGCAATGGCTAAATAATAAGCTAAACTATTTCAATGTATTTTGCATCAGTAAGTAGCTTTTATTTATTAGCATTATTTTGCAGCTTTCAAGACTCACACTATCGGCTTTAAATCTTTACCTTCCAAGGTTTATTGTCAATGTAATTATCATCATCATCCTTCTTTTTAAAGTTATGGTAGCTGCTCTCAATGTTTTGAATAAGTATCACATTAGAACTTTGTAGATATTGAAAGATGCAAGCCAATATAGTCATTATCCTTTAGTTTTACATCTATCTCTATCTCTGCATGCGTATGCATGTGTGCCTGCATGCAAATGCTTGTGCATGTGTAGGTAATCTGTATCATCCCCAAGTGTACCAAGACATTAGAATTGAATCCAAATTAAACTTTTGTCCTGCATACCACTCAAAACAATGTACAATGTAGCCTGCCTGTACCTGTACCGAAGCATAACACTATTCAGACTATATTCATTTATTTATTGATTTAAAATAAACCATTGTAGGACCATTTTACATGCTTACAAACTTTTCCCAACTCAATTCGACTTAAAACTCCAAAATAATAAAAACTCCCGAAAATAAATAAAAAGACTCCTAATAACTAAAAGACTAAAACTCTATTTCTATAAAAACCTAAAATCAAAATAAAAATAAAAAGGACTTGAACTCTCAATTAGATTCGATCTCTTAATTGAATCTCTGCCATACTTCCCGGCTTGAGAACTTCACCACCTGGTGAATGATGACAAAAGTAACACAGCTGAGCAAAATCCGTAGTTCCTTGCAGTTAGAGAAGATAAGTTAGAGAAGATACGTCCACAAATTTTGAGGTGAAGCAGGATGCAGATTGGTAGATGAATGTCTCCGAAAATTTCTTCTAATTCGCCAAAGATAGAAAATTATATATAACTTGTTTGTTGGTAAAAAGAGAAGGATCTGGGATAACAAACTCGATGTGCTCAATCAAATTCAGTGGTGCTTCCATTCGTGGCTCTGGTGCATGGTCAACAATTGGTTCAAGATAAGTCTCTGTCTCAGATTTCGATGTTGGATCAAGTTTTGGCTTTGGCTATGACTCTTGCCCGTGTTCGGGCCTTTGTTGGGGCTCTAATACTGGCTCAGACTTCATTTCCGGCTCAGACTCCAATTCCGGCTAAGGCTCAAATTTTGTCTCAATTTCATGGTCAGGATCTGGCGTAAGCTCATGTTCAGGCTCAAAAACTCTGTCGTAGATGTTGGATCAATCTCTATCATGTGCTTTGGTTTGAATTTAATCTTTTGTTTCTTTTCTCATTGTTCGATCCATGGAAGAATTCTTTTTTTGCTCTCACGTATCTCTTCATCTGATCACATCTCTATTTCTGGTTTGAAGATTGTTGTAGGGTGCCTGTGAAAATATTGATGTTGGGAAAATAGCGAGATCGAAGATGATTTTGAACACTGACCATCGACGAATGTGGATTGAAAGTTTTCTATATGACGGTAGCGCTTTTCCTTTGAACATATGATATGCATATGAATATTTTGTATTTTTTAAAAATCAAAATGGGAGAAGAGACATTCTATATAGGATTCCCAATCATTATATTTATACATATCATCGAAGCCATAAAAGTTTGGGCCGTGGTCAGACATTGTTTGAGGAGAATAGACCTTGTAATAATCATCGTATTAGTCATCATAGATTCTCATAATTTAGAATAGATTTTGCTATATACATATGTATACTTGGTTGAGTTAGCTATTCACTAACATGATCAACACTGAATTTGGACTTCAGACGGAAACAGAATCGTCAAAATAGCAAAGCTAAGAAAATTATACTCAGCCGAAGTTTCCAAAAATCAAACGGCTCACTGTTTGGAGCTGCGGCTTGGCCAAACCGTTGGCTTGGTCAATACGGCTCGACTGAGCCGGCTCTGGTCGGCTTGGGGTTGGCTCGAGGTGAGCCGATGAATAGTGTGGGTGCATCGGTCGGCTTGGTGCGTCGGCAGGGTGTGTCGTCTGGTCGGCTCGACCGAGCCAACATTGTAGCATGTCGGCTCAGTTGTCACCGACGGTGATTTTTCGGTGAAAACGGTGTTCCGCCTCAGCTTTCTTGTTGTAGGTTCACCTTGGCTTGGAAAACCTTGTGGGGTGGCTGACTTTACCGACCGGCGATGAGTCTTCAACTGTTAGACGCGATAGGGTTTTGAAGAATTAGACGACTACGGTGATGAGTTTGAGTGCGGTTGAAGTCGACGTCGTGGGAGGATCATAGATGTAGTTGCGTCGGCTCTAGGGGATGTTTTGGGGTGACGGTGGGCTTCGAAAGGTTTTGGATGGCGACAGAGCAGAATTTTGTTACTGAGGAAGGCGATGCTGGGTGCCGGAGCTGACGTCGAGGGCGGTGAACCTTGTGGAGGTGGTTGCGAATGCGGAGGTGTGTGAGAGGGCTAGGGTTGGGGTTTTGGTGATTTGTTGCTTGCTGAAATTATTTTCGTGGATCTGAAATCAGAAAGAGCGAATATGTGATCTTCGGCTCTGATACTACATTTGATGTAAGACGGGATGTATCTAAGGATTTTGATGGGGAATTTGGGAAGATTTGGAGAAAAACTAACTCATTTAAGATTTTTTTGGCGTCTCATCAAGGGCTCCGAGGTTTCTCACTAAGGAGATGAATCTTTCTTAGGTTTGGAATTTTTTGTTCTATTGATGCATTCATTCATCCATTGATTTAAAATAAACCAATCATGTGCCTTTGTATAGGCTTACAAAATTTTCCTAACCCAATTTGACTTAAAACTCCAAAATAATAAAAACTCTCGAAAATAAATAAATAAAACTTCTAATAACTAAAGGACTCAAACTCCATTCCTATAAAAACCCAAAATAAAAATCAAAATAAAAAATAAAAAGGTCTCAAACCCTCAGTTGGATTTGATCTCTCAGTTAGATTCCTATCACAAGCTCTCATCAGGGGGACGGAACTTATGGATTTTAAAAATACTCTGATTTGTCACGTGAAATTATGAGATAATTGAATTAATCATGTGTGGAGATCTATCTTTGGTTTCTCAAAGAGGCATAATGCATGCTTAATGATATTCATATACTTACTCAGTTACTCATCATGTGAAACAGTGTTCTTGAGTCTCATCATAGTGCTTTAGTATGTCTCTTATTTTTCCCATGTGTACTTAGGCCCATAATTTAGCAGCATTACACTTTGTAGAAGCTAGGATCTGACCTTTTATGGACTGATGAATTCATAATGGCCATGAATGTGCCATAAACTAGCCTTAGCAAGAGGACATACATCCGTAAGCTAAGTCTACAAAGCCTAATTTATATTCCCGTCATTCCAATTAGAGAATTATGTTCATATTCCAAATTCTGTTGAGCGATGTCTGATGACTACTGACATAAATGAAGAGAATATAATCTACACAGTATCAGCTTTACAGTTAACTCATATGGTGTGTATGTGGAAGATGATACAAGGAAACAAGTTGGTCATTTCTTATTGGTTCTGCTTTTCATTAGATGTTTCGTAATGCGTAGGACAGATCATATTATTTTATCATCACACGAGCCTCTCTTTTTGGTGATGGGTTTTGACATGTCTGTGGAAAGATTTGGCAGATTTGCAGCAGTCACTGAACCACCAACTTGTCTCCTTGGCAGCAGTCACTCAACCACCAACTTTACGCAAAAAAGGCTGCTGATTGGTTATGATTAAATCACATGTAGATTGAAAATATCGAAATAGAATCATCACCGAGCCTTTTTCTATTGAGTGATTTTGATGTAGCATACCTATAGATAAGAATGCTATGACAAGATTTTCATAATGGCTTGTCAACCCAGTGTCAATTAGTTTGAAGTTGGTGCCAAATTCTCAGCTAAATAAATATATTTGATTTAAGGGGAGTGTGCAATAA
Source organism: Scilla litardierei (assembly GCA_030789695.1). NCBI lineage: Eukaryota > Viridiplantae > Streptophyta > Magnoliopsida > Asparagales > Asparagaceae > Scilla > Scilla litardierei. Next base: position 211,608,083 of record CM061134.1, on the reverse strand, counting down.
AGCAGTATACACACTTGATAACGAGGCTTAACGTATTCTTTATATATAAAACATGGCTCCTTGCTCTTGTAGTATTAAACCTATGCATTTGTCTGTTGATGGTCTACTTGTTGAACACACATCGGGAGGAAATCTCTTCAATCACCTATAATTTTATAACAGTATGTCGTTTCCAACCATTTAACTATATGACAATCATGGACATCTCCCTATATATGCATTACATGCATGTATATATGGCAATTTGTTATTTTCTGTGAAAGGAATTTAATTGAAGCCATTCATTTAAAAGTTATCATTTTTAATTATTAAACCTCAATTATTTTAAACATCAGTTTTCTTGCTTGATATATGGAACAATTGAGAACATATTTTCCTTTTGGCTTAACACCCTTAAGTGGCACATCCTACTTTTTTGGGCTACCTAGTGCCATTTTCCCCAAATCTTATATCCTTTTTGAGAAGGGGGAATGATACACAGAAATTCTATCTTGTATGCCCAGACAGCTTGTCAAATTTTTTATCTTCTTCTGAATCTAATACTAATTCTACTATTAGACTTATGCTGGTTGCAAACGTATGGTAATAATGCTCAGTTATGCACCATGTTAGTATCATAAATCATTATTGCTTCAGCCTGGTTCTTTTCTATGTTTACTCACAAGATTTTCTGTTTAAAATGGTTTTTTTTCTGGAACCTTAACTTTATTTCGGTCATGTCCAAATCTTGTATTCATATTCACTAAGAATCGTAGTTATGGACTACCTTAAGCAATCGATGAATGAATTATCTGCCACAATGTTATGTCATAACCCAAAATTTCTGCTTCAGTAGTCTATTTGACCAGAATTTGTCTGGCTGCCGCTTGGTATGCTACTACCCGAATCCCACACTCTTGGTGCTACTTCAGAAAGTTAGCTTTCCACCTGGAACTCATTAGCAGCACCGCTAATTCTCTCGCATGGACACGGAAATGATACAGGTCGACATGTTGAGACAGAAAATTTTAAATTGCATACACAAAGCAGAACTGGATGTGTCAAATACACGACATGGCACATGTCCTCTTCATGATAGAAGTATCCGTTCTACCTATCTAGTAACGCCTTAGGAAGGTTGCCTGCCTCATTTTTAGCTAGACAATTGTTGTTATGGCAGTGTTTGGCAAAAAGGGTTGGGCCAAGAGTTAGCCCCTGTGTTCTAATTACGTTTGTTTAGTTTTGAGGTGCATACTGCAGCACTGAATATTACGTTAGAACTGAAATATTGAATTTGTGTATTGTGAATTTGATAGGAACCATAACAAAGATTCGATTTTTATTAATAAAACTGGAAACATAAAGATACCTTGATCACAATTGAAGAGGTGATCGCTCTCCCAAGACGCCAATTATAGAGGACGTCCGCACTCTCCCGAAGAATGATGGATAATCTAACCTATAATATCAATATTTTCTAAAATCAACATAATAAATCCCTCAGCTCATCCCACCTATAAATATAGTTCAGATCTAAGAAAAAATACAGAAAAACCCAGACTGAAAATTTTCCAAAACGCCCCTAAAAATCTAAAAATTCCCAAAACGTCCTTAATGGGCCCAAAACGCCTAGAAAGTGCAGATCTATCATTACTCCGCTCCTGAAAAACCAACTTGTCCTCAAGGTGGTGCATGAAGCATGTGTGCCATCCGTTCCAAGTAGGTTGCATGCATCCTCCCGTGTCAAAAGGATAAGATTGGTTTCCACTGCATTCAACAACATCTGGAAGAAAGCCACGGTAGTCGTTAATCAAATCTAAAGGTCATTCATGCCCAAAATAGAAATACCGATGCTCGGAAGGACGTCCAACTTAAAACCAAAAGCCTTGAGGCTCTTGTCGCCCTCCTGGATGCTCGAATCTGTCCTGTTTTGGGTCAGATCGTGGGTCAGATCGTCACCGAAACTGCCCTGGAAGTTTCCCTTGAGCTGTCTTGCACCCAAGAGGGGCGACAGCCCTGTGGGGGGCGACAGCCCCTGTTTTGTCGCCCTAAGGTTTCGGGGTTCGCAGATTTGCATCATTGGCTCCTCCTCGCCCTCCGCGTAATACATGTCGGCGTCGGAAAGAACCCATTCTTCATATTCTTCCAGCTTTCTCTTTCCCTTCTTCAAAGTCGTCGCATTTCGTCCAAAATTAGGGTTTCGTTGGCGTCGTCGCCTTTCGCCGCAAGGAGCACGAGTTGTTGCAAGATTTGCGCTAGGGTCTCGTTTTGCTTCTCGTTGGATTCCGCCATCTTCGCTATGGCGTCATCGTACTTCGTTAGGGTTTGTTTCATGCCCTCAATTTCGCCATTGAATTTCTCCTCTAACGTGTCGATTCGGTCTTTAGATCTCGTCGCGGTCGCAATGGATCGATGATGCTCTTATACCAAATTGATAGGAACCAAAACAAAGATTCGATTTTTATTAATAAAACTGAAAATATAAAGATAACTTTATCACAATTGAAGAGATGATCGCTCTCTCAAGACGCCAATTATAGAGGATGTCTGTACTCTCCCAAAGAACGATGGATAATCTCACCTCTAATATCAATATTCTTTCAAAATCAACATAATAAATCCCTCAGCTCTTCCCACCTATAAATAGAGTTCAGATCTAAGCAAAATAACAGAAAAAAGAAAAAAACCAAAAAGACTTGAAAATTTCACCAAACGCTGCAAAAAAATATGAAAATTCCCAAAACGCCCCTAATGGGCCCAAACACCTAAAAAGTGCAGATCTATCAGAATTGCAGTATTATTTCTCCGAGATTCTATGCTGCTATCCATTTATCTGATGCTAGGAAATTTCTTACTATGAGTTGTAGGTACAGAAATCTATAATTATGAATAGCTGTAATGTTTCTTTGAGAAAAGTTTATTAGAGATGCCAGGAGATTTATGTTCTTTATATCATTAGATCAGTTCTCTCTTTGGTGCTCCGATCATCATATACCACTATATCTATTATACCATGTTCATAATGCTCTTTTACACAGGCTCTTGTGTACTATAGAATTTGAAAATGGAGGACTATTTACAAAAAAAAATTCACAAAGCAAGTAATGAAAACAATGAGAAATCCCCATTTTGTTTGCTTGAAATTTGAATTTCAGAACTTGGTTTCTCGCCAAGGCATTACAACAAAACAAATGATAGAAGTTCAGTCTTTAATCAGTTATGAGACTTGTCATAGGAGAGAGTCTAAAAATGTTCTCGTTTGCCTTGTATGGAAGGGATGGTTTTTGGAACGCTATATGACATACACTATTTTTGTTGAGTTCATGAAAATTCAGGTGCACATTCCTATTGTCAAGTCAAATGAAACGTGTTATTTATGCATTATATTTTAAATTTTTTACTGTTGTTTTTGCATCGTTTAAAGTCTTTGATACAGGTGTAGGGTACATTATGAATTTTTCATTTTTTGGGCTAATGTCTGCTCAGCTACCTGAAAACGAGGCAGATGATGCAGAGGAGACAACACGCTATGCCTTCATGTGAACCTAGAGGTACTAATGTCACATATTGGCTGATTCTAAATAAATTGATTGAAATAATATATTATTAGGCACCATATTGATATTCCGACAGTTATTATCACCGATTCTTAGTTTAATACCTTGGATTATGGTAGAAGTTACGTCGGATGGCATGTTCTTATATCACATCTGGTGCATATTATCCTCCTGTCTTTGTACAAGTAAACCATATCTGGGAAGGCGGAAGGCTTATAGCTCAAAGGATACCCTCTTCATGCTAGAATGTGGAAGGCGAGGATTGTGAATTAGCTTGCATCATCAGCTGTAAGGCTATAGAAAGTTTGTTGCAGGGGAGTACTGTAGAACGTTTCTACTTTCTGGATTAGGGGCATCTTCTTCCAATTTAATGAAGCCTCCTAAAAGGAGGATGTAAACAATGCATGTCATGTTTTCAATCATATGAGATGGAAGAGCAAGGGAAAAATAAAGAAAGATGCTTGGCTGAGGCATCTGCTCATTCAGTATCTCAAGATTTCTAATTTTAATTAGGGCTACATGCCGTCGTGCCGAGCCAACCAAAGATTATTCATTGGTTTTCTCTTGGACTTACAATCAACTTATCTGCTACTTTCATGCATTCTATATAGTGTCTACAGTGTATTATAAAACATGATGATTAGTGATTCAAGTTAATTGCCCTTTTCACGTTCCTTTTTTATTTTTTGACGTTATGTTTCTGTGCTTCACGAGTCTTCAGAATTGTCAATTGGTGTCTAACATGTGTCAAACCAGTGTTTCTTAATTCAACCCCATTGAGTTCCAATGTAATTCCTGCGACCTAAATCTTGGTGCATTCCCTATCCAGAACACCAAAAACCAGGAAACCCAGAAAGTATAGGAAGAAAAGCAATGGCTAAATAATAAGATAAACTATTTCAATGTATTTTGCATCGGCAATTATCTTTTGTTTATTAGAATTATTTTGCAGTTTTCAAGACTCACTATCGGCATTAAATCTATACCTTCCTAGTTTTATTGTCAATGTAATTATCATCATTATCCTTCTTTTTAAAGTTATGGTAGCTGCTCTCAATGTTTTGAACAAGTATCACATTAGAACTTTGTAGATATTGAAAGATGCAAGCCACTATAGTCCGTATCATTTAGTTTTACATCTATCTCTTTCTCTGAGTGTGCGTGCATGTGTGCGTGCGTGCGCATGCATGTGCATGTATAGGTAATGTATATCATCCCCAAGTGTACCAAGACATCAGAATTGAATCCAAATTAAACTTTCGTCCTGCATACCACTCAAAATAATGTACCCCGTAGCCTGCCTGTTACCTGTACCAAAGCATAACACTCTGCAGGAACACTGCATAAATATGATTTTCAAGTTTTAATGGCAATCTATTGAATTGTTTGGTGCTTTACTGGACTTGTGCACAGGGAAAAAAGGTCAGATATCCTTGAGGAAAGCTCTCATCAGGTGGAAGGAACTTATGGATTTTAAAAATAATCTGAATTGTCACGTGAAATTTTGAGATAGTTGAATTAACCATGTGTGGAGATCTATCATTGGTTTCTCAAGGAGGCATAATGCATGCTTAATAATATTCATATACTTACTCATCATTTGAAACAATGTTCTTGAGTCTCATTATAGTGCTTTAGTATGTGTCTTATTTTTCCCATGTATACTCAGACCCAAAATTTAGCAGCATTATGCTTTGTAGAAGCTAGGAGCTGACCTTTTATGGACTGAAGAATTCATAATGGTGAGGATGTGCCATAAACTAACCTTAGCTATAGGACATACAGTCGTACGCCAAGTCTATAAAGCCGAATATATATTCCTGCCATTCTAACTAAAGAATTATGTTCCGTTAGAGACCTAGCTAATACTAGGCCCCTAAACCTAGACCATTTGTTAGAGACACAGTTCATACTAGGCCCCTAACACCAGTCTTGGTAGGACCCATCCCATACTAGGCCCTTAACACTGGGCTCACACCCCAATTGTTAAGTATTAGCTAGCATCCAAACCAAAACCAATTGGTATTAGATGGAGAGGCCTCTAATACTTAAACATTTCATTTCTTTTGTTCTTTCCGATGTTGGACTAAGTAGGATCGTAACATACCACCACGCTTTCGACAACCACCGTCCACGACGGCCCACTCTAGGGTGTCCACTCTAAGTGGCCAACATTGCCTTTACCAAGTCTCCCCTCTTAGGTCGCCCCTTCTCCAGGTCGCCCCTTCCCTAATGTCAACCGCCGTCCATGGTGACCCACTCTGGGGTGCCCACTCTAAGTGGCTCACTCTGGCTTGTTATCAAGTCGCTTCCTCTTAGGTCGTTCCTTCTCTAGGTCGTCCCTTCCGCAACGTAAGTCGTATCACGGGGCGGGGCTTGCTCTGATACCATTTGTTAGAGACCCAGCCCATATTAGGCCCCCTAAACCTAGTCCATTTGTTATAGACCCAGCCCATAATAGGCCCCTAAACCTAATCCATTTGTTAGAGATCCAGCCTTACTAGGACCCATCCCATACTAGGTCCCTAATACTAGCCTTACTAGGACACATCCCATACTAGGCCCTTAACACTAGGCTCACACTTCAATTGTTAAGTATTAGCTAGCATCCAACCCAAAACCAATTGGTATTAGGTGGACAGGCACTCTAAACATTTTATTTCTTTTGTTCTTTCTGATGTGGGACTAAGTAGGATTGTAACATGTTCCTATTCCAAATTCTGTTGAGCGATGTCTGATGACTACTGACATTAATGAAGAGAATATAATCTACACAATAACAGCTTTACAGTTAACTCCTACGTGTTGAGCGATGTCTGATGACTACTGACATAAATGAAGAGAATATAATCTACACAGTATCAGCTTTACAGTTAACTCATACGTTGCGTAGGGGAACATGATACAATGAGACAAGTTGGTCATTTCTTATAGGTTTTGCCTTTCATTAGATGTTTCGTAAGGCACATATCATATCATTTGATCATCACACGAGTCTCTCTTTTGGAGATGTGTTTTGACGGGTCTGTGGAAAGATTAGGCAGATTCGCAGCTCTCGCTCAACTGCCGACTTTATGCAAAAAGGGCTGCTGATTGGTTATGATTAAATCATATGTAGATTGAAAATATTGAAATAGAATCATCACCGAGCCTTTTTCTATTGAATGATTTTGATGTAACATAACTTTTTGACAAGATATTCATAATGGCTTGTCAACCCAGTGTCAATTAGTTTGAAGTTGGTGCCAAATTCTCAGCTAAACAAATATGCTTGATTTAAAAGGTTATTAGACCAGCAGGGTTTAACGATGGGCCGGCCCATGTGGGCCGCCGGCCCCCCTCTTGGGCTATTTTGTGCGCGCGCCTCCTTCACCCTAAAAACCCTAGTTTCTCTTATAAATACGGGCTAGCCGTCATTAGGGATTTTATGCTTGATATTTTGAGAGATTCTCTATTGAGCGTCCTAGGAGTAGTTCTAGATTAAACGAGTGCGGACGTCCTCTAGGCGTCTTGGGAGGAGAATACACCTTTTTGTATTCAATTATCTTGTTTTCTCTTTGTTATTTTGCTATAAAAATTGGATCTTTGGTTGGTTCCTAACAATTTGGTATCAGAGCACGTGACGATCCATGGCGGCTACGACAAGATCCCACGACAAAATTGAAGCTTTGGAGGTCAAATTCACGAGCGAAATTGACGGGATCAAGAAATCATTGACGACCAACGATGAATCCATGGCAAAATTGACGGCGTCTATCGAGCAATTGACGGCAAATCAAGCGAAGCACGACGACCAATTTGCACAAATGATGGCAACCCTAAAGCAATTGGCGGCGAACAACAAAGGGGAAGAAAACCCTAAATTGGGGGAAAAGGCGGCACCTTTGAAGAAGGAAAAGGAGAAAGCTGAAAGCTTTGACCCAAAAAGTGCTTTTTTGGTGGAGGATCTAGCCGACAACGAAGACGAAGAGCCATGGAAGGGGGACTACCGCGAGGAGGTGCGACGGAAGGCGGTGGAGAACCAACGGGGGAGCGGCGGCCCTAGCCGCCCAACTTGGGAGCCGCGGACATCACGCAAAAGGGGCGTGGGGGCCTATCTCCCCTCTGCCGGGCCCCGACAGGGGGGCCAGGCCCCGCCGGGACTCGACAGGGTCCGGCGACCCTGTCGGACCTCCGGCAGGGCCCGCCGGCCCTGCCGGAAGCCCGGCAGGGCCCGCCCCCCCTTGGCAGCCCCGGAGGGGGCCGACAGACTTCGACAGGGGGCCGCAGCCCCCCGATCTGTAGTACAGGGGGCCGGAGCCCCCCGATCAACTCCCCAGGGGGCCGGAGCCCCCCGATCTCTCGCACAGATGGCCGACGGCCCTATCGGAAGGCCGGCAGGGCCTTCCCCCCCTCCGACATCCCCGGGGGGCCACTGGGGCCCCCAGGATGCTCGGGGGGCCCGACGAACCCCCCTGGGTTCGGCCGGGGGCGCCGACCCTCCAGAGGTGCCAGGATGCTCGGGGGGCCCGACGAACCCCCTGGGTTCGGCCGGGGGCGCCGACCCTCCCTGAGGTGCCGGCGACCCCCGCCGACCCCAGGGGTGACCGCTGGGGCCCCCGAGACTCTTCCAGGCAGCGACCAGAGTCGGCAGCGGCTTTTGGCGGCGATTTTGGGGGTTTTCCGCACGATCCGCCACGGCAAGAGGCTCAGGCACGTGTTTTCGAGGAGGAGTTGGGACCCGGGGATTTTCAGGAGCACGATGACTACTATCGGGACCCTCCCGACCCCCGCTTTGACGACGGGGGGTGGCAGCCACCGCCCCACCACCAGGAGAGGCGCACCGCAGACACCGGAGGGAGGTTCGGAGACTACCAGGAGTGGCCAGAGGACGGTGTTGGAGCAGACGAGGGGCACGGAGACCGAGGGGACTATGGGGGTCGCGGAGGAGGGCCACCCAGGCGTTACAAGACCATGGACGAGAGGCGACAGCACTACCGTCCGCGTCACAGAGACGATGGGAGGCCCGAGCAGGGGCACTTTGGAGGGGATTGCAGAGTCCGGAAGCTGAAAATGCCGATCTTTTCTGGGGAGGATCCACACGCCTGGCTGTTTACGGCAGAGAGATATTTCGCGACGCATCACATGACCGAGGCCCAGAAGCTGGAGGCGGCGGCCATCTGCATGAAGGGGCGAGCTTTGGGGTGGTTTCAGTGGAAGGAGAGGAGGCAGCAGATCCGTAGCTGGGAGAAGCTGAAGGACTTGGTGCTGGAGAAGTTTCGAGACCCCCGCCTGGGGAACCTACACGAGCAGCTGTTTGCCCTCAGGCAGGAGGGACCGGTGCGGGAGTACATCGAGAAATTTGAGACGCTGGCGGGACGAGTTCATGGGGTGTCGGACGAGTCGCTGGAGGGCACCTTCTTGAAGGGGCTACGTACTAGTCTTCGAGCTGCGATGAGGCCATACAAGCCTCGAGGGCTTTCGGAGGTCATCGAGATGGCGCAGATGGTGGAGGACTCCCGAGCTGAGGATAGGCGAGGCGGAAGCGGCTACAGTGGGCAGATACAACGGATCACCACGACTGTGATAGGCGGAGCGGGGGTCCTTACTGAGACAGTTCAGACAGGGTTGGAGAAGACGGGGGAGCCGAACCCGCTACCAGCTGGGGGCCCATTCCGACGGATGACCGATGCGGAGATGAGGGAGAAGCGGCAAAAGGGACTCTGTTTTACATGCGACTAGCGCTTCTCTCCCGGACATCATTGTGTGGATCGGAAGCTGCAGGTTTTGATAACGGAAGCAGACGAGGATGATGGCTTGGAGGACGAAGGCATTGGAGGGGAGGACGACTCCCACTCGGAGTAGCGCAGCCGGTATTTACACCACTTTGAGGACAAGATGGTTCTTTGGGGGGGAGTATTGTTAGACCCGCAGGGTCTAACCGCCGGCCCATCTTGGGCCGGCCCATGTGGGCCGCCGGCCCCCCCCTCTTGGGCTATTTTGTGCGCGCGCCCCTTCACCCTAAAAACCCTAGTTTCTCTTATAAATACGGGCTAGCCGTCATTAGGGATTTTATGCTTGATATTTTGAGAGATTCTCTATTGAGCGTCCTAGGAGTAGTTCTAGATTAAACGAGTGTGGACGTCCTCTAGGCGTCTTGGGAGGAGAATACACCTTTTTGTATTCAATTATCTTGTTTTCTCTTTGTTATTTTGCTGTAAAAATTGGATCTTTGGTTGGTTCCTAACAAAGGTATGTGTGAAAAAGCAGTAGACACTTGATAACAAGGCTTAACGTATTCTTTATATATAAAACATGGATCCTTGCATGTGTAGTATTAATGATATGCATTGGTCGTTGACAGTCCGCTTGTTGAACACATATCGGGAGGAAATCTCATTATCCCCTAAAATTTTATAACAGTTTGTTGTTTCCAAGCATTTAAGTATATGACAAATGCATGGACATCTCCCTAGATATGCATTACATGCATGTATTTACGAAATTTGTTCTTTTCTGTGAAAGGCTGAATTTAATCTAAGCCATACATTTAAAAGTTTATCGTTTTTAATTATTAAACATCAATTATTTTAAACATCAATTTTCTTATTTGATATATGGAACAATTGAGAACATATTTTCCTTTTGTCTTAACACCCTTAAGTGGCACATCCTACTTTTTTTTGGATACTTAGTGCCATTTTCCACAAATAGTATAACCTTTTTGAGAAGGGGGAAGGATACACTGAAGTTCTATCTTGTATGACTAGACAGCTTGTCAAATTTTTTATCTTCTTCTGAATCTAATACTAATTCTACTATTAGACTTATGCTGGTTGCAAACGTATGGTAATAATTAATGCCCAGTTATGCACCATATTAGTATCATAAATCATTGTTGCTTCAGCCTGGTTCTTTTCTATGTTTACTCACAAGATTCTCTGTTAAATAATGGTCTTTTTCTGTAACCTTAACCTTATTTCGGTCATCTCCAAATCTTGTATTCATATTCACTACGAATCATAATCGTAGTTATGGACTATCTTAAGCAATTGATGGATGACTTATCTGCCACAATGTTATGTCAGAAGCACAAAAATTCTGCTTCAGTAGTCCATTTTCCCAGAATTTATCTGGCCGCCGCTTGGTATGCTACTACCTGAATACCACACTCTTGGTGCTACTTCTGACTGAAAGTTAGCTTTCCACATGGAATTCTTTAGCAGCACTGCTATTTCTCTTGCATGGACACGGAAACGATACAGGTCGACGTGTTGAGACAGAAAATTTTAAATAGCATACGCAAAGCAGAACTGGATTCATGTGTCTGATGTGTTAGATACACGACATGGCACATGTCCTCTTCTTGATAGAAGGGTACGTTCTACATAGCTAGTAACGCCTTAGGAAGGTTAGCTGCCTGATTTATGATGTTGAAACTTTTTCTGGTCATTTTTAGGTAGACAATTGTTGTTATGGCAGCGTTTGACAAAAGGAGTTGGGCCAAGATAGTGTCTATATTACCTTCGTTTAGTTTTGAGGTGCATACTGCAGCACTGACTTGAGATATACATTACGTTAGACTTGAAATATTGAATTTGTTTATTGTGAATTGCCTTATTATTTCTTTGAGATTCATGCTGCTATTAATTTATCTGATGCTAGGAAATTTCTTACTATGAGTTGTAGGAATTGAAATATGTAATTATGAATAGCTGTAATGTTTCTATGAGAAATTTTTATTAGAGATGCTAGGAGATATATGTTCTTTTATATCATCAAAACAGTTCTCTCTTCGGTTCTCCGATCATCATACCACCATATCTATTATACCGTGTTCATATATAGTCAGGCTCTTGTGTACTATAGAATTTGAAATTGGAGGTCTATTTACAGAAAATATTTCACAAAGCAAGTAATGAAAATAATGACAAAGCCCAATTCATCTTGCTTGGAATTTGAATTTCAGAACTTTGTTTCTCGGCAAGGCATTATATTACACCGAACCAAATGATAAAATTTTAGTCTTTAGTCAGTTTTGAGACCTGTCATAGGAGACGGTCTCAAAATTATCTGCTTGCCTTGTATGGAATGGATGGTTTTTTGGAAAAAGCTATATGATATACACTATATTTGCTGAGTAGATGAAAATTCAGGTGTACATTTCTATTGTCAAGTCAAATGAAATGTGTTATTTATGCATTAGATTCTAAACTTTTTACCGTCGTTTTTACATCGTTTTAAGTCGTTGATAAGGTATACGGTACATTATAAATTTGTCATTCTCTGGGCTAATGTCTGCTCAGCTGCCTGAAAACGAGGCAGATGATGCAAAGGAGACAACACAAGCTATGCCTTCATGTGAACCTACAGGTACTAATGACACACATTGGCTGATTCTAAATAAACTGATTGAAGTAATATATTATTAGGCACCACCATATTGATATCCCCACAATTATTATCGCAATGTCCGATTCTTCACCAGATATTGTGTGATCCTGCATCATTTGAGGCCTGTGAATCATAAATTTTTTTTTAATTTCCACAAGCAATCACTATTGTTCTTGTTGTGTTCTTCCTATAATAATCACGGTAACCGTCAATCAGCAGGTCGAAGACACAGTGAAACTGAAAAACAATCCAGCGAGTACCATTCTCAAGTCCGTCAACACTTGTAGACAACCGGGAACAATGGCGCAAAGGAAGGCAAAGGAGAAGGAAACATGCCGACAGCCTCGAAGGCCAGGTGGCAGGTAAGCGGTGGGCATGCAAACAAGCACCCGATGCCTTTGTGTTTCATGATTTTATCAGAGAGAGTGAATTTTTTTCAAGTCATCCGATTCTCCGAATCAAGCCCATTTTGCGGGACCAACTCGCACATGCAGGTAAATAGGATAATGATGAGGATTGAAGAAGGTGATGAATCATGAACAAGGGAATGTCTTGTTGCAGACAGGAGAGGTACGGCTGGTTCTAAGCCATTTGCTGGATGGTCACAGGAAGAACAAACATTGTTTGCTAATTCCGTGTATACCCATATCAACAACTTTCTAGACATTCACATGCATCCAATTGATTCATTTATGTTCATGCACTCTCCAGGCCTCTCCCCTTTGAACGCTGCACGCGCATCAGAATCATGCTACAGAGAAGCGCGGCTGTTTCAGAGTGTTTTCTCACTACAATGCGTTGACCGTGGAGAACCCGGTCAACGTGGTCAAGGGACCCGCTTTGGATCCCTCGGGGGCTTCGAATCGGTGCAGAAGGGGCGAGGGGAAGCCTCGGCCCTGGTTGAGACGCTCGGCCTCGGACAGACGCGCTCGGCCTCGGCTGGGAGGGGGACGAGGGGTAGCCTCAGTCGCCCGGGTAGATGCACGGCCGTCCGGTGGCGAGGGTGAGTCTCAGACCCGATGAGGACGCTCGGCCTCGGTAGGGCGTGCTCGGCCAAGGAAGGCTGAGGGTGAGGGGAAGCCTCACCGTCCGGTTGATCGAGTGGTCGGAGAGGGGCGAAGGATAGCCTCGGCCCGTTGATCTGTTGTCCACCTGCGCATACGAGAACGCTCGTCAGGGGGCCGGACCTTGGTTCCGGCCAAATCCCCTCCGATGCCTAAGTCAGATAGAGATCTGAGAAAGGAGGCCCGGCGGAGACGGTCCGACTCGTGAGGAGGTCGTAACGGCGTCTCTCGGCGCGAGCGGGGGAGGAAGGAGATGAATTGGGGGAACGAGGTCGTTGATGGAGTACCTTAGGTTTTGTTACCTGAGATGCGGTCCTTTTCTTCGTCATCTTCCTGACCCTTTTGTAGAGCTCCCAGCGTGATTGGCTCTGGCCCACGTCCCACGCCCGCCATCGATCGTGCCCCATCCGTCCCTCCTCGCCGCCGCCCTCTCCGCCATGCCAGCACCTCCCCATTATCGCCATTTAGTGGTCGCGTGTCCGGGGGAGCGGTTTTCGCAGGAGTGGGCGAACGGCCAACGGGTTATGGGGGCCGGGTCGGATCGACGTTTCGAGAAGGTCCCTTGTAGGGCCTTTGCCGAATGGGCTTTCAGGATGCAGGTGGGCTCTTGGGCTCGTGCTTTATGGGTCTCGGTCAAATAGGCGTAACAATTGCCCCCATCGGTCGGGTTGATCGGCCTCGGCCGGTTCGGCTCGGCCGATGTGACCTCTGCCGATTTTGACAGGTTCTCCAGTCGATGCCGACTCATTTATTAGTCGTCATTATGAGTTAGCCCGTTCGATGTTTTTAAGGCGCGGGTTCCGAAGCGCCGTCGGCCTTCAGATGTTGCCACGTGTAGCGGCAAGCTTATCCCTGCCGCTCGCGGAGTCGTCTTAAGTGGAGAAGCCGAGGGATTCGTGGGCCGCCATCCCATCATCTTTCTTCTTTGCGCTGATCCCCCTTCTGTCTGAGCTTTCCCCCATGTCGTCTTCCTCTGCTACGGGCTCGGTTCGGTCGGAGCGCGACGCGGCTCCGGGTCTGGCGGGTGGCACTCCTTCGGCGATCAGTCAGCACGGGGATGATCTTTCAGGGGTTCCTTCTGAGGTCATGGCGTGGCCTTCGTCGATCTGTGCCACCGCCATCGGGAGCGTGCGCTCCTCCTACCTGCTCCCGCCCTACTCGGCTCGTGCCCCTGGGGCTGACGAGCGGATCTGCTCTCCTGGTCCCAATGAGGTCGGAATATATGAAAAGTGCTTCCACTTCGGGCTCCGTTTCCCGCTTCATCCTTTTATCGTTGAGTTCCTTCAGGCCCACAATGTGTGCTTGTGTCAATTCTGTCCCAACGCCGTCGGGATCCTCGTCGGGTTCGTTGTCGTCTGCATGCTGAAGGGTGTGGTGCCCTCTCTCCGCCTCTTTGCCCAGTTCTACCGCCTGAGCCTCCACCAATCGGGGGCGTGGATTTACATCAGCGCCCGCTCGAAGATGTCCCTGGTGCTGGGGTTGCCGAGTTCTCTGAAACGCTGGAAGGGGGAATACGTGTTCGTCACATTCCCCTCGAGCGTACACTTCCCGGCACGGTGGGTGGCGGCCGGTGCCGTTGTTCTCAATCTGGGTGAGCCGACGGTCGCTGAGCAGCAGACGGCGAGGGACATGTTGGCGATTCCTCCGAGGGAGCGCTCGATCGACTTCCTCTTTAGTGACTTTAATTTGCGTAAGACGGTGTGGCCCCTAGGTAAGCTGCTCCGTGCGTTCGCCCCTCGAGATCGTCCAGGTTCCGCTCTGTCTCTCATTTATCCTTTGAGTGCAGGTGGGTTCCCTCTCGGTCCTTCTCCCGCCAGCGCTCTCGTGCAGGCTTCAAACCCGGATCCGCGCAGAAGGGACCATGTGTTGGCGGTCCGGAAGAAGCAGCGGGTTGTGACCGTATCCGGAGGCTCGAAGCGAAAGAAGATGTCGTCTCCCTCTCTCCCCTTGCAGGGATCTCCCGAGAGGCTCCGTGGGGGGGGGGGGTCGAGGGGGCCGACGTTCAGCCGACTGCTGACCGACCTCATCCCGCTCCCGTTGAGGTTGCCTGGCCGTGGGCCGGCCTTTCACCTCTTCCGGACGGCTTTCTCCCTGATGCTTACAGTCGGTTTCTGGGGGCGTTCCGCTCCGCTCCTGGCGAGTTCCCTTCGTCAGGGGAGGGTCTTCTTCGTCCACGCTTTCCAGTGGGTGAGAAGGAGTCGGTGTTCTCGAGCCGTGGAGCCGCCGCTCGAGTGGCCGAGAACTGTTGTCTCCCTCCCGACCAGGCGGTGTTGGACGGAGTCAGAGGTGATTGCTTGGCTACCTTCGTGATCCAGGCTGGTCAACAGGTAGTGCGTCTCTGCTTGTCCCCCCGTTCTCCAGCCGCTTTTGCCCTCTCACCTTCGTTGCTTTGGCACAGTTGTCCTCGGTGGGCCTCTCAATGAGGCGCCAATTCGCGGCTCTTCCCAAAGCCAAATCCGTGGCTGGGCTAGGCCCTGAGGTCCTTGGCGAGGAGGAGGAGGAAGCTGGTCAGTTGGAGGAAGCGCGGGTCCAATCCCTGAACTCCCGCATAACTGAGCTGTCCTCTGCCCTGGAGGCGGCGGATCGCGAGAGAGCCGTGGCTCTGGCCGCGAAGTCCGAGGCCGAGACGCGGCTCGCCTCTCTTTTAAAAGACGTCGACGCGTCTGGAGGAGTCAAGCAGATCCCCGGCCCGGCCGCTGCCCCCGACGCCTCGGAGCTGTCCGATCGTCTGGATGCGGCGGAGGAGCAGGCGAGGGCCCTTGCTGCCCAACTAGGAGAGAAATCCCGGGAGATCGAGAAGGAGAAGGCGGAGCACCAACGCCAGGTAGAGACCTTAGAGGCCCAGCTGCGTGGGCTCGAGGAGGTGGATCCGGCCCGGATCGCTCAGGATGCCGTGGCGGAGTATGCCACCTCCTTTGTGGAGACCGCCTTGACGACGTCGTACGAGAAGGGCTTCGCCCGGTGCCAGTCCGAGATCCAAAAGAAGTTCCCGCTCTCGGGGATTGACTTCGAGAAACTTCGGATGTACCCTGACGCCGAACAGAGCAAGGGGGGAGGCCCTAGTGAGCTGCCAGCTTGTGGCTCCACCGGTGCCCCCGGGGAAAAATGAGGGAGGGGAATGCCCCTCGACCTCTTCGCGTATCCCTCTGTATGCCTTTTCGCTTTATCTGGAAAGGAGTGAAATTAAAACAAATTTATTTCATAGGAAGTGATACATCTATTGAAAGTATTTGTGTAAATATTCCGCATTCCAAGTGTGAGTGAGAACTCTCCCTTCCATGTCGGCTAGTCGGTAGGCTGCGGGTCCGAGGACCTCGACGACTTTGTAGGGTCCCTCCCATCTAGCCGCGAGCTTCCCTTTGCGAGCGGTATCGGTGGTGAAGCCCGCTTTCCGGTGGACCAGGTCCCCGAGGTGGAAGCTTCTCCCTCGCACCCGAGCGTTGTAGTATCGGGCCACCTTCTGCTTTTGGCGGATGATGGTGGCCAGTGACTGCTCCCGTCGCTCGTCGAGGAGCTCCAGGCTGAGCCCTAGGCCCTGCGAGTTCCGGTCTTCGTCAAAGTATTTGAGGCGGAGAGATTCTTCCCCCA
The DNA here is from genome assembly GCA_030789695.1 of Scilla litardierei. NCBI lineage: Eukaryota > Viridiplantae > Streptophyta > Magnoliopsida > Asparagales > Asparagaceae > Scilla > Scilla litardierei. Next base: position 211,591,522 of record CM061134.1, on the reverse strand, counting down.
ATTCGACTGGTACCACCGCCTCGGCCCCGTAGGTGAGCATGAAGGGGGTCTCGCCCGTAGCCTCCTTGTGGGTCGTCCGGTATGACCAGAGTATCCCGGGGAGCTCTTCCGGCCAGTTCCCTTCGGCGTCCTTTACTTTCTTTCGGAGGGGCTCTATGATACACTTGTTGGCCGCCTCTGCCATCCCGTTGGTTTGGGGGTGTGCCACCGAGGCAAAGAGGAGCTTGATTCCCCATTCCTCGCAAAAATCTTTAAACCCTGCTGAATCAAACTGCTTCCCGTTGTCTGTGTCGATGGCCCGTGGTACTCCGAATCGAGAGATGATGGAATTCCACACGAAGCTTTTCGCTTTCTTCCACGTGATGGTCGCCAACGGCTCAGCCTCGATCCACTTGGTGAAGTAGTCCACTGCCACGATCAGGTGCTTCCGCTGCCCTCGTCCTGGCTTGAACGGTCCGAGGATGTCGAGCCCCCATTTCGCAAAGGGGAGGGGGCTCACGATGGGGATGAGCTCTGATGGAGGAGTCGAGATGTGGTGGGCATACCTCTGGCATTCTTGGCATTTCTGCACGTAGCTTGTAGCATCTTTGGCCAAGGTCGGCCAGTAGTACCCCTGCCTTAAGATCTTCTGCGCGACTATCTTGCCCCCGTGGTGATTCCCGCAGATCCCGTCGTGAACCTCCTGTAGGACGTAGTCAGCTTCTTGCGGTCCGATGCACTTCAGGTATGGGAGGACGTCCGTCTTGGTCCAGCGTCTCCGGTAGAGCGTCCCCTCATGGATCACGTATCGGAGTGCTTTTCTCTCCAGGGTTCGGCGCTCATCCCCATCGGCCGGCACCTCTCCGTGGGTGAGGTATCGGATGATTGGGTCCATCCAGGTGGGCTCTTGGTCGATCACCATCACCTCGTGCTCCATCGTGCTGGGGGACGGCAGGTTCTCTACGTAGATGGTGCGGCCCAGCTCCTTTGGCGAGGACGAGGCCAGTTTTGACAACGCATCGGCCCGCGCATTCTCTGATCGTGGGAGGTGTAAGACCTCCACGTCCTTGAATTTGGACATCTCCGCTCTGGCGACTGGGAGATATCTCTGCATCGCCTCCTCCCGTGCCTCGTAACTCCCTAAGAGTTGGTTGACAATGAGCTTCGAGTCGCTGAGGAGGCGGACGGACTCGGCCCCGAGCTCCAGGGCCAGCCTCAGGCCGTTGATCACAGCTTCGTATTCCGCCACGTTGTTCGTGGCCGGGAACTCGAACCGCAACGCGTATTCCGCGATGTTCCCCTCCGGAGATCGGATCGCAATCCCGGCTCCTCCTCCTGACTGCGTGGCCGACCCGTCCACATGAACTATCCACGCTCCTGGATCCTCTGGTTGAAAGTGGTCAGCCGAAAGAAAGGACAAGGGTTGAGCAGTTACCGTCCCCGGGCCTTCTCCCTCTGGGGGGCCATTTCCTTCCGTCGTGCATTCGGCGATGAAGTCGGCTAGGGCTTGTCCCTTGATGGCCGTGCGCGGTTTGAATCGGAGGTCGAACTCGCTCAGCTCCACTCCCCAGTTTAGCATCCTTCCCATTCGATCGAATCTCTTGAGGTTCTGCTCTAGCTGTGAGTCGGTCAGGATTAGTATGGTGTGGGCCTGGAAATAGGGTCGGAGCCTTCGCGCTGAGAGGACGAGGGCGTACGCCAGTTTCTCCATGGGCGAGTATCGCACCTCCGCCCCCTTCAAGATCCGGCTCGTGTAATATACCGGCCATTGCACCCCGCTGCCCTCCCGGACCAGCACCGAACTCACAGCTTCCTCTGCGCACGCCAGGTAAAGGCTCAGCGACTCCCCTTCCCGGGGGTTGGACAGGAGAGGGGGGCTGCGGAGATACTCTTTGAGGTCCCCGAACGCCCGGGAGCAGTCTTCGTCCCAGTGTATCGTCTTCCTATTGTTCGGAGGTTCCGCGATTGCTTTCCTCAGGACCTTGAAGAAGGGAAGCGATCTTTCCGCTGATTTGGAAAGGAATCGCCCCAGGGCTGCGATGCGCCCGTTCAACCTCTGTAGCTCCTTGATCGTCGTCGGCTCGCGCATGTTAACCAGCGCCTCGATCTTGTCGGGATTAGCTTCAATACCACAATTAGTTATCATAAATCCCAAGAATTTGCCAGATCTTACCCCGAACGTGCATTTCGCGGGGTTGAGCCGAATGTGGTGTCGCCGCAACCGCTCGAAGGTCTCCCGCAAGTCGGCGATGTGGTCTTCCGGTCGCCTTGACTTGACAAGCATGTCGTCGACGTAGACTTCTAGGTTCCTCCCGATCTGGGAGCTGAACACCTTGTTGACCATTCTCTGGTAGGTGGCCCCCGCGTTCTTCAAGCCAAAGGGCATCTTCTTGTAGCAGTAGGTTCCCCGGTCCGTCGTGAAGGCTGTCATCTCTTCGTCCCGGGGGTCCATCTGGACTTGATTGTACCCGGAGTAAGCGTCCATGAAGCTTAGCATCTCGTATCTCGAGGCGTTGTCCACCAGGTGGTCGATGCGCGGCAGGGGGTAGCTATCCTTGGGGCAGGCCTTGTTGAGGTCACTGAAGTCCACGCACATTCGCCACTTCCCGCTGGGTTTTTTGACCATCACCACGTTCGACAGCCACTCCGGGTACCAGACTTCTCGTATGAAGCCGGCATCGAGGAGACGCTCCACTTCCTCGGAGGCTGCCTTCATCTTCTCGCCGCCCAGGTTACGCTTCTTCTGCCTAACCGGTTTGAAGTTGGGGTCGGCGTTGATCTGGTGGACGATCACCTGGGGGTCCACGCCGGGCATGTCTTCAGGCGACCAGGCGAAGATGTCCAGGTTCGCCTCCAGGCACTCGATCAGCTGGTCCCTTAGGTCCGGGCTCAGCCCTCTCCCGATCGAGACGAACCGGCCTTCGATGTCCGTGACCGGGATTTGCTCCTGCTCCTCCGCAGGGGTGGGCCTAGGCCCACTCCTTAAGTCGAGCGCGGCCATCCGGTCAGCTAGACGATCCTCGGGACCTTCCTCCGCCAGTTGATAGCAGGTATTCGGTCTCCCCGCGTCGCCTTCGACTTGCCCCATCCCCCCCGGCGTTCGGAACTTAATGGTCCGATGGAGGGTCGAGACCATCGCGCCGACGGCGTTGAGTAGGGGTCGGCCGATGATCCCATTGTATTCCGACCCGATCCCCAACACGATGAATTCCACCGCTAGGGTCACAGAGTCTGGTGTGTTTCCGAGCGTTACCGGGAGATGGATAGTGCCGATGATGGGGGTGGAGTGACCCGTGAATCCGACCACGGGACCCGAACGAGGTCGCAAGTCTCCTTTCTGCCGGCCCATCTTCTCCAGGGTTGACATAAATAGGACGTCATAGGAGCTGCCGGTGTCGACAAGCAGCCGTCGCACTAAGGTAGTGTCTATGACCACTGATACCACCAAAGCCACGTCCGAGCTGCGTGCCGTTACAGGCGCACTCGGTCTCCCAACCGGTGGGGAAGGGGAGGGCACCCCGGCCCTTTCCTCACGACTCTCCTCGCGTCGGTCCCGTGCCCATTCTTGGCAACGATGGCGGGGCCTGTCGCCCCGCGTCGGGGCCTCGCCCTTCTTTCGCCGAGAGGAGGGGGGCCGCGTCATCGCAGATGTGGTTTGTTTCTTCGTGGGACAGTTTTCGTTCCCACAGACGGCGCCAGATGTTTCAGAGTGTTTTCTCACTACAATGCGTTGACCGTGGAGAACCCGGTCAACGTGGTCAAGGGACCCGCTTTGGATCCCTCGGGGGCTTCGAATCGGTGCAGAAGGGGCGAGGGGAAGCCTCGGCCCTGGTTGAGACGCTCGGCCTCGGACAGACGCGCTCGGCCTCGGCTGGGAGGGGGACGAGGGGTAGCCTCAGTCGCCCGGGTAGATGCACGGCCGTCCGGTGGCGAGGGTGAGTCTCAGACCCGATGAGGACGCTCGGCCTCGGTAGGGCGTGCTCGGCCAAGGAAGGCTGAGGGTGAGGGGAAGCCTCACCGTCCGGTTGATCGAGTGGTCGGAGAGGGGCGAAGGATAGCCTCGGCCCGTTGATCTGTTGTCCACCTGCGCATACGAGAACGCTCGTCAGGGGGCCGGACCTTGGTTCCGGCCAAATCCCCTCCGATGCCTAAGTCAGATAGAGATCTGAGAAAGGAGGCCCGGCGGAGACGGTCCGACTCGTGAGGAGGTCGTAACGGCGTCTCTCGGCGCGAGCGGGGGAGGAAGGAGATGAATTGGGGGAACGAGGTCGTTGATGGAGTACCTTAGGTTTTGTTACCTGAGATGCGGTCCTTTTCTTCGTCATCTTCCTGACCCTTTTGTAGAGCTCCCAGCGTGATTGGCTCTGGCCCACGTCCCACGCCCGCCATCGATCGTGCCCCATCCGTCCCTCCTCGCCGCCGCCCTCTCCGCCATGCCAGCACCTCCCCATTATCGCCATTTAGTGGTCGCGTGTCCGGGGGAGCGGTTTTCGCAGGAGTGGGCGAACGGCCAACGGGTTATGGGGGCCGGGTCGGATCGACGTTTCGAGAAGGTCCCTTGTAGGGCCTTTGCCGAATGGGCTTTCAGGATGCAGGTGGGCTCTTGGGCTCGTGCTTTATGGGTCTCGGTCAAATAGGCGTAACAGCGGCGAAGCCTTGAACCCCAGCTGGCGGGCAAGCGGTAGGCATACAAACAAGTACCAACTCCTACGTGTACACCGGAAATTGAGGAGGAAAAGGATGAGGATGAAGATGTGTCATGCACAAGGGAACAGCTTGTCATCCGGTGTCTTGGTCGCAATCCATTGGCCGAATGCTTACGGAAAGAACAAACATTCTTTGTTAAATTCCGCATACGATATCATCATCTTTCTAAAAGTATCGCTGGCATTCACTAAAATCCCTCCGTGTTCACTGCAACCGAACAAATGCTCAAGAACAAGACTGCTTCTATGTGTGACATGAAATGAAATGACTCCATGAAGGAAAAAGAAGGCAAAGCTGTCCTCTTGTGTCTTTCGGCTGATATGGTACCTTTGATTTTTTTTTTTCTATGGATTTTTAATGCTAAATCCAAGATGCTTGCATAAATTAATGCACTGATATATTTGGTGAATGTGTGATTGAATTCAGCAAGAAAGACAGGTTCATGAGTATATTGTGAAAGAGATGTTATACTGAACTGAGGGTCCGTGACTAAAAGCGGGACAAGATTATAGAATTGGATACAGTGTTTTCTTAGATCACATATATACCTTAGATTAATTAATGATGACCACGACGAAGACGAAAAATATTATTATTAGTTTAGATTCATGGGGCATGATGAGGAAAGCTGCTTGATTGTTTTTCATGATTAGAATTAAGGATTTTGGATTTAAGGATGTGGGTTTCATTGCACATTCATTTGGCAATTAAAATAGATAATAAATTTGAAATTAGAGTATAAAACATGTTGGATGCTGACATAAAACATCCTACAAGCAGAGTGTTAGAAAAATCTTTTTTTAATACATTGGAAAAAGCTAGTTAAAGGCGCTTGTTCCGCATCTACCCGAGATCGATTCCTGATGGTCACACTAGAAAGCAGAGATAAATACCGTTGGACCACCATCCTTTGGTAGAAGGGAATGAACTTTGCCATGGTTTATTATTATCTTTTCTATGATTGGTTCCGCTTATTTTAATGTTCATAATCTAAAGTCCAAGCATGCAGACCAAATATTGAGAGAATCCAAAGCATTTTGCTTGGCATTTTAGGGGTAATGAAAGTTATTTTGTAATAAATCTGTTAATTTTCCTAGTGAGATAAGCAAAAAATTTACGTGTTTACTATTGAAATTTTTTACTCTTTTATCCTCCCACTCTCGTACTCTCCCTCTTCATCTTCATCTTCATCTTCCTCTTTGTCGCCGCAGCAGCATCTCTACAGTCTCCCACAGCACCGTCGACGCTCTAACGTGCCGGCAACTCCTCCTATTTCTCATTCCATTCACTCCCCCTTCTCGTTCTCCTCCACTCTCTTCCTTCCTTCTCCAACAACCTCTTCCGCCGCCGCCGCCGCCGCCGCCGCAGCACAAGGCGGGAGTGAAATTGGGGGAAGATGTGGAAACACGGTGACGACGACGGAGAAGAAGAGAAAAAGGAGGGAGGAGGAAAGGTGGAGGATGACGTGGGAATATAAGGTTGTGTTAAAAGAAATGTAGATAAATTTTTAAATTTACGGGGCGTGCCTAAACAGGCTAAGCTGACCTGTGTGTATAGAAATACAATGCCATACGACCACAGGCAGATGATAACGATTTTTATTCCGTATTATTTGTATAGTTGGTTGTGCAATTTCAAACGAATTAAACTTGTCCGAACGTTGACCTGTGTCCAACAGCGGTTTTCAGGCTACGTGGCAGTACCGTATACCGTACCCGGCGGTAGGAAGAGAAAAACCCACGCCTCCGCGCTGCTCTGCTACGGTCCCTTCTTCCCGCTGGTGGGCCCCACCATAGAATTGTCTGGACGATTTGTGGGCCCCACCGGCACGTGGGTGGGACGTACCATCTTGTTATCAAACCGGACGCTTGTCTTGGCTAAAGAAAGTAAAAAAAAGAAAGAAAGAAAGAAAGAAATTGATGTCGTTTATTTTGATTTGGAATTTGGAACGATGTTGATGACGACGACGACATTATAATAGTGGCCCAATAATATAAACAATGTCTGAATATTGGTACGAATAATACACGAATGCAAAACCACAGGTATGTTACCCTTTTTGTTAAAAAAAAATCAGATACATGCTGATACATGCTTGATGCTATATCGGACATGATCCAAAACCGTTACGTGATCCTTTTTTATAGGAGGTGAGGAGTGAGGACCACGCATTGTGTTGTAAGTGGCTTCGCAAACGTAACTCATTGCATTGTTGGTTATAAATCTTTATGGAGCCTGGCCATACGTGATGCAAACCGAATCGAACCACGTTGAAACCGTTAGGCTCGGTCATAAAATCCAAACCTAACCGAACCGCTTTGAATTTAGACGTACGTTTTAACCAGCCCAACCCAATTTTATGCTCTCGAGTCTCGAGATCTGACACCGGGGCACATGCTACGCGGGGCCCGCACAGACGATGGTAGAAAAGTCTTTGCTTGAGAGCAGGTAATGTTTGATCAGAAATCAGTTCATGCAAGGACTTAAACAGTCGTGCATCCTGTTTTTTTTCTCCCCGCTGCTGCTGCTGCTGCTGCCTCTAATAGTAGACATCCTAGTAGTGGAAACATTGGTAGACTTGCTGCTGACTAAAATTAGAGTGGAGAAAAAGGAAGGAGAGATGATTAATTATCACAGTTTCAGTACACTGTGAGTGTGTTTGTGCAGCCTCTCCTGCTGCGGCTGCCGCTGCTGATTGCCATATTGCTGTGATGATACACGCACTCCCCACCAACTCCACTGCCAAAGCTCACCTCTTTTTTCTTCCCTCCTCTTTTGAATTCAAAAAAAAAACCCCCCAATCCCATTCTCACAAGCCAGAATATACTACATACAACTTTGAAAAATATTAATGTGCTAAAATACTAAGATCACCTCTCTCTCTCTCTCCTAACTACTAGTACGAAGTCCAACACAAAGGAAGGAGATTGAGAGGAGAGAGAATCTTTGCATCTTCTAAAATCCTACGAACAAACCATTGGGAATGTGTATTCATTAATTAATTAATCAAATAAACTAGGCCATATTGATTGGACTTATGCTGCTTAGGGCCTGTTCTTTTGTAGGAAAGTATAAAGTGGGAAAGTTGAGAAGTGTGAAATCTGATGAGAGAGAAATTTGGTGTAGTGTGTTCTTTTGTTGGAAAGTGGGGTTGGATTATGGAGTTGGAAAGTTGAGGTGGGGCCCACTCCGTGTAGTGTGTTCTTTTGGATGAAGAAAGTTGGAGGTGGAAAGTTGGATTTTGGGTTGTGGTGATCCTAGGTAAGGTTACCTCCGGCCTAAATTAATTGTAAGTTATTTTTTAACATTTGATTTTGGGGTGTGGTAACCCCAATATTCTCACCCGAGGTGACCACACACCTTGAGGGCCCACCGAAGCTAGGATTCTTGTGTAATCCTAGCTTTTCATCCCAACTCCAAAACACCCCCATGGAATCCCAATTTCCCTGCCACGTCAGCTTTTTTTCCAAGAAAACTCAAAACACAAAAGAACACACAAACGGAAAGTGAGGTAGGAATCCAATGAACAGTGCATGAATAGTGATTTTTTCACTTTCTCTCCTCTACTTTCTTACAAAAGAACAGGCCCTTAGTGGCCCCTATATAAGAGGATGGACTTATGATACCAATGAGAGAAATAGAGAACGAAAAGATATTTTGTTGTTTGGGGATTTCAGATATGGCTGAGAGTATTTTGATACTGAAATAAGAGAAACTCCATCCTCTTATATAGGGGCCACCGCCATATCTTCCATCCCACAACCGCCCCGGATTTTGCTCAACCGCCCACGATTTCCTCAACGGCCATGTGAGACTTGGTCTCTCGGTTGAGGAAAATCCTCAACCGAGTATTGGGTCGGTTACAAGCAGATTTGGCCATATCAGGCCATAACCAACTTACACGACCTCCAGCTTTTTTACTTTATAAATAATATACTAGGGGGTATCTTTCCTGGCTACTTTGACTTTGTCTTCTTGAACTTGTATTTAACCATTAGTTAATTAATGTGTTATATATCTTGGCTTAGGTTAACCTGGGGCGAGATTAACCGGAGGAAATAGCATGGAACAAAAAGGAAAACCAGCGGTCCCCAAACTAAAGTGACAGCTGGCAAGAATGCCTAAAAGGGGAGATCCGTTGATTGGAGAATACTGCACTGCGACCGGAAGGGATCTGATTTAAATTAAAGATGGGTTGATCTAATCAAATGACGAATCCGTGAGTGAATGACTTCGTATTTTCCCGTCCTATTAACCATAAGCATTGCACAACAACACAATGTGCCTCACCCATCGCAACGGTTTAGAGGTTAATAATTCAAATCCTGTTTGCACCAAACCACACCATAACAGCACGCACAACTCCCGTTTGGGCTACTGTATATTTAACGGTTTGTGTGAGTAGCAATTGGGTCTATGCGCATGGGAACTCCCGAATGTTACGGATACGGAATGCATAACATTATTTGGCGTACTGTTAGAATGCCACCGTACTTGGGCCGCAATTACGGAGGTGCCACTGCCCGAGTGATCCCCTGGTCCACGTGGAAATAGACTGGAACCAACAACGTGGACATGTGTGTTTTAAAAAAAAAAGAATCTAGCGCATTAATTGCTGATGTCGGCGCAAGCGTTGGCTAATGCCCCCCCCCCCCTCAACATTCATTCATTCATTCTCCACCGTCTGATCCCTAACAACATCCTTATTCCTTTCCCCGTCCTCTTACAAAAGTAATGTTTTAATTTTTGCCGCTAGTTACTATGTTTATTTCATTTTAGATCCCTGCTAAGTAACCCTCTTTGCACATTCACCCTTTCTCATTTCTAATTTTGCATCTCAAGCCTTACTTAACAAATAAGTTGAGCACTGCAAAGTAAAATCGGAAAAAAGAGGTACGAAAACAAATGGACGGGGTCCCATCGGAAAAAGAGAAGATAAACAACCGTTGAAGATTATACAGACAGAATAAAACCGTAACGAACAATGGAAATTTTCCAACAAAAAAAAGGGATGAAAATAAAAGAAAGCAACAGGGCAGACCTCTTCCGTTACGCTCTCTGTACAGTACTCGTCGGGACAATAACGGCCTCCGTCAGTTCCCTCGCTATATATATCTCCTCCTCTCTTTTCTCTCTCTCTCACTGTCTTTCTCGTTTTCTTCTTCAGCAAGCTCCAACGTATTTTCTCACTCTTTCTTATTCTCTTTCCCTAATGGAAGCTTGAAGCTTGTGATTCGGGTTCGGGTTTTTAAGCTTGGGATCGTGGGAATGGAGAAGAAAGAGCAGAGAGATCGAGAGCGAATCGAAGCGGTCCTTACCATCCTGAAGAAGCACGCCTCGCTCACCGTGAAACAGGTCTTGATCGATCCTCGATTTTTTTCTCTCGTCCATTTCTATTTTGATTGAGTTGTTTATTCCCCTTTTAAAGGTTTTCTAAGTAATTTCTCGATCTTACCGATTTCTGATCGATGTTGTGATGTGAAAATTTAGGAGAAATACTGTAACGATGCCTGCGTCGAGCGATTCCTGAAAGGGAAAGGTGATAATGTGAAGAAGGCTGCAAAGCATCTCAGGACTGTCCTCTCTTGGAGAGAGACCATCGGAACTGGTAAAAAGATAAAATAGGAAACATGAAATACTTCTGTTTTTATTCTATTTTTGTTTCTTTTCCCTTTTTAAGAAATACCTACCGTAGGTTTAAGCGCATCTGTTTTTTCTCCCTTTTTCTGGTTTTTATTATTTTTTTGTTGGGAAAAAAATGAAATGTAGATCATTTGATAGCGGATGAGTTCTCGTCGGAGCTCTCCGAAGGTGTTGCTTACGTGGCAGGGCGGGACGACGTGGCGCGGCCTGTAATGGTGAGTCCAAATCGGAGACGCGACCTCTTTATTAATTCGTTTATTGCTTATTTTTTTAATTCGCAGGTTTTTCGGATAAAGCAGGATTATTTCAAATTTCACACGCAGAAATCGTGAGCGCCCTACTTTTGCTTTTTGTAGGTATTATTATCATTCTTTATATATTTTTTTAAATAGATGAGCCCCGTGTTTGGTTTGTTTAGATATTTGCGTTTGCTGGTGTTCACACTGGAAGTGGCCATCGCATCCATGTCTCGCTTTGTGGACCAATTCGTTCTTCTCTTTGACGCCAGTGAGCATCATTTTCAATTTTAACCTAATCTTTTTATAAGATATTGTTAAATTTTGTTTTTTAAAAAAATAAAAAGAATATGCGTCAGTACTCAGTAGCATCATGCTACTAGCATGTCCTCGCTTTCTTTATAGTGTTTGTACGCATGTGCGGCTGTGCCCACACAAAAATGAGTCAAAACGAACCAAACCTCAGCAAAGACTTTTTAATTAGCAGAAGCCAGTGGTGGTCTACTGTTGATTCTCATGATCGTTCGTCATCATCATTCTTCAATATTTGTATCAGCTTTCATTTAATAAAGGCTAATCTCGCGTGCGTTTGGCAAAATGGTGGGCATTAAAAGCAGGCTTTTTCAGATCAGCCCCTGCTTTTCTGAACCTGTACATGGGGACTCTCAAGGTCATCTCTGAATTCTACCCCGCTCGCCTCCACCAGGCCTTCGTCATCGACCCCCCATCCCTTTTCTCTTGCCTCTGGAAGGTAAACATTGGTAATTTGCAAATAAAATTCCTCACATGATGCAAATTAAATTTGAAAATATTTAAATATTTTATGTGGTCCCCACAAATCAATCAGGGTGCTAGGCCGTTTGTTGACCTGTGGGCTGTTACGTCGGTGGTGTGCTCCCTGGACTACGACGACTCGCTGGAGGACTTCTCGTCGTACCCTCACCGGGCCACCTCGCTCCGGTTCGACCCGGCGTCCATAAAATCCAACGGCGGATCGGGGTCCACGTCGTCGCGCTTCGCCTTCACGGTCTCCCACCTCGACTCGCTGAAGCCCTGGTACCTCAGCTCGGTGGTCCCCGCGCCCAACCCCAGCCCCCGGCAGTCGGCTCTGGCCCCCACCGCCAGCCCGTCCCTCGTCGGGGTCTCCCCCCTCAACGCGCGGTCCTACTCGTTCGCCTCCCCAAGCGCCCGCACCCCTCGGCCGCAGCAGACGCCACGCCACCATCAGCAGCCGCCGCCGCCCAGGACGCCGAGGCCGTCGTTTCTGCAGTCGCCGGCGGCGGCTCTGTTCTCTGGGTTCAGCAGGAAGGAGAGCACCGGCGGGGGTAGCGGTGGTAAAGGAGGAAAGGATCATCAGAAGAGGAGGGAGTCGTCGTTCGTTAGGTACCTGAGGTTCTACCGTCGGCCTTACGACGAGATGGTGTACCGCTCCAGGATGCGGCCGCCGCTCGGAGGGCTGGTATCCATCGTGTCGCCACACGGAAAGCAGCAGAGGCGGTGCGCTGGTGGTCAGCCGCGAAGGATCTATCACGAAAAATGAGAAGAAAACGTAAAGAATTAAAAATTCCAAAAAGTTATGAAAATTTTTCCGTGTTGTTGTCATACACGAGTGCTGTTTATTAGCAAAATTCCTGCATGCAGCCGATCGTAAGTAAAATGTTTGTTGTTTTTTGATGTGTGTGGATGATCGATGTATAATGAATAATGATGATGATAAAGTGGAACATTTCTCAATCTGTGTTCATTTATCTGTGTAGAGGTTTGATGATTGGTAATTACAGGATTATGCATGAATTAATTAATTAATGCTTAATACATCCGATTTTATCTACGTAATTGTTGAATCATTGTCACGTGACCAGAAAAGAGAATATATACAGGCGGATCAAAAAAAAAAACAACGGGAGTGACTATGGTGAGTTGCACCTTAAAAGGAAGCAGGAGTATCAAAGTGGTCCATGGATGTAGGAGAGTGACAAAACACACAGGGGTGCCAACAAAATGAGATTTAAACACTAATGGTTGAATACTCAACGATCCCTTAAATTATTGCCTTTTTTTGGTTTTTTTTTTCTTTCTTTGTTTTTTTTTTGTTTGGGGTGGGTGGTGGGTGTGAGAAATTTAATGGTGGTGGTTCGTGCGGGGGTTGAAAGAGAAACCCAAGAAGCTTGGGAAGAAAAGTAAGACCAAATCGGATTACTAGGAAGAGAAGAAAATCAGCGTACGTGGTCGGCACGGAGTCTATTTCTGAATTCATTCCTGGCTCGCCCTCTCGCTCTTATTTTATTTCATCGGGCCTTCACATGACCAAATCACACAAAATAATGACACATTGATTCGTGCAATCAATGTCTCAATCTCACACCTCTCGTATTTAAAGTACCCAAACAAATATGAATTAATGCTGTTAAACTAGTTACAATAATGTATGTGTGTTAACAGAACGGGAAACTTTCCGTGCTCAAGTACATATACAACATTTCAATTTATTTTTAAATTTTTTTTAGGTGTTTTCTACTTATTATTGATGATCAACATACCAAAAATCAATTGTATCCAACGCTATTTGATAGTCAATCCAATTGGTACAAAATCGACCCTCTCAGAACACTATAATTTTTTGTAACATATGGATTGATCATCAACTCGACTTAGGGTTAACCATATTTAGGGTTTTGCTGTTTTAGCATGTGTACATCGACCCTTATTTAAAAATTTTAAAAAATAAGGAAGGCTATGTATTTTGTGCTGCATGTGTAGGAAAATTTCTGCGCTGAGAGCATATACACATTATCTTCTTAACTATTTGACATAGCCAAATAAATAACCATATGTTTAGGCATTGAAAATTATTGAATAAAGATTATAGCACATTTTACTATTATATGGTGTACAAAATAACCGTAATTTTACATTTAATTTACATAATAAATGAACGTTTTAAGTCCTTTTTTTCATTCAAAACTCCTTTCACTTAGTATCATTAATATCCAAAAAAAAATTTGATTTGCTTCGAGTTTTAAAAGATATAGAAAGTGATTTGAGAATATAAATAATATTCATATTTATATTTGCATTTGAAAGAAGAAAATAAGAACGGTTACGGCCTTAAGGCCGGTCCAGATAATAAAGGCCCATTCATTTTGAAGCCCAAACAGAAGGTCCTCGCGACACTGGGAAGCTCACCTCGTCGAGCGGTAAGCTCGCCATCAGGGTCAACAAAAGAAGCCCGCCTACTCTCCAATGAGAACCGCGACCAAACAGTCCGAAGACATCAGGCTCGGCCGCCGAGCTTGACTCTAGCCACGGGCGGTCTAGCATAAATATCTCTGACAGGCTGCCGTAGGGCTACCTACGCCCCTATTAATGCTAAAGGTTAATAGCGAGAACTGATGGTTGCCCGTCGCATCCCTATTAACACATTAATGAGTCTGACACCGTCTGACACCCATTAATGCATAAATATCTCTAACACCCCTCGCCGACCTATCGCTTCACCACTTGCGCTCCAGCTAAGCAGACGCGACAGCTGATGGGACGGCGAGCAACCGACTCTCAGCCCTATAAATACCCCCCTCCAGCCACCAAGGAGGCTGGTGAGTTGAAATCTCTAACTTCTTTCCAGCATTCAAGGTCGGATATCTTCCATATATTTGCGCCTTCCTCACAAGCTCGCCACACAACGCCGATCTTCCTTAAGATCACCTAGCGTGTCCGACATACTCCATACAAGTCACCCACTGACTTAAGCATCGGAGATGCTACGAGTTGACAGCCAACCACCCCTTTCTGACGAGTTGTTATTCTTGCAAGAAACTCGCCTCAGCTACCGGGAGTCGGCGACCATCAGACGACCTTCGCCTAGCGTGCTCCAAGTTGTTCTAGCCTCATCATCAACCCCTCACTTGTAATCATTGTAACCGTGATTCACATTTAATAAAAAAATCTATTGTTGGGCGGACTTGACCCGCAACAATTGGCGTCGTCTGTGGGAATCAAGGGTTACACCCATGTCAGACACTGCATGCAGCCACTGTAGTCACCGTTAAGGCAAGTAGCCAATGGCCGAGGAGAATCCATCTCCCAGAAGGACTCCTCCAATGAATTTACCCCTCGAGGGGTCGGCCGTGGTCATTCAGGATGCTGCACGTGGCGTCTACCAAAGTTTCGAGAACTTCACCAAACTGATGGAAGACTGGGACGTTACTAGGCAGGCCATGCCGCAACCATCAGAAGGCAACTCTATACCCCGCAATGTGAAGAGAGACCTCCTCCCCCAATTTGACGAAGAAAGGAGGTTCAAAGAAAGAGAAGCGGCTGCTCTGCAGAGGCAGTTCGATGAGGAGGAGGAGGACGCTCATCAGAGGCGACTGGATGAAGATGCGGGCGTCTGACATCGTCGATTTCTCGTCGCTAAGAGGGAGAGGCTTCAGGAGGGGAGCCGAGGAGTCCCATTGGCTTCGACCTTGATTGTTCAAGAGAGACCCTCGCTGGATCATGCTGAGAGCCATCACGGGAGATCGTCGAGCCTAAGACGAGAGGGCGTGCCCTCCGTAGCAGAAGTCCCCCCCAGGCCAGATCACCGTTCTCCGAGGTGCCATGACCAACGGTGGCGGAGCCGAGACCGAAGTCTGTCCCCGCGGGGGCGAGTGAGAAACACCTCTGAGCGTCGAGGTGGCTAATCTGGCGATTCCAATCAGCGACAAGAGTGTCAAGGCGGCAGGGACATCTCCCAAAAGTCGCCGACGCCTCCCTCCAACCCCGAAGAAGTCAACCCACTGACCCGAAGGGTGATCTCAACCCCGGTACCCCATAGGTTCAAACTACCTCAGTTTGAGATGTATGATGGTTTGGGCGATCCCCTGGAGCATGTGCAGTGATATCGGAGAGTGATGGAGATCCATGGAGCAGACGACACCCACCTCTGTCGAGCTTTCCAGACGACTTTGAAGAAGTCGGCGGTGGAATAGTACAATGGTTTGTCCGACCGCTCCATCGATACGTTCGGTGACCTTTCCTGCAAGTTCTGTCAGCAGTTATTGACGGGGTGAAGAAGGAGGAATGCGTCGGACTATCTGTACGGTGGTCCAGAAGGAGGGTCGACCATCTGCAAGTTCCTGCAGTGCTTCAACAAGGAGAGGCTCAACGTGACGAGCTACGGAGACGAGCTCGTTATGGCGGCCTTTAAGAAGGGTCTGGAAAACAGGAGCCTGCTCAAGTCACTACTCCATGTGTAGGAGAATATGTGCCCATAAGGCAATTTATCCGAAAGTATACGTCTTGTTCATACTGTATATGGTACCTATTATTCTAAGTATAAATCGTTCGTATTAATATACTTAGATAATATCCATAGACTTATAGTTAGGTCCTTACGTATCTAGATGAGATCTCGATTATGAGTAAGTAAGCGACCAAATATAAACATAAGTCTTAAACGGTTCGTGGTCATAGATGTGTCGAGAACTGGATATCGACACATCGGATAGACCACTGTGTCTTAGTCTTACCTTAGGGTAATGATGATCTCATAGTCATTCGACTTGGTGAAGTCGGAGACGAGACACATGTGCTCATTGGAGAATGAGTTCACTGAACGACCACATGAGAGTTATTAAATGGTTGACTTTAACTGAACCGTCTTTAATAACTCTAGGGTGATGATAGGTTAGCTGGTCCTTAAGACCTGAAGTCATTTGTACAAACCTGTGAGTGAACGGTGTAGCTTAGACCTATGATCTAGCTTCGAGGCTAGGCCTGCTGAAAGATCTTAGGTTGAGCTGCACCTGAAGCTTTCGAGGTGAGTAAATGACTAAGATGAGATTCGTCACTTCCGTTAAAGGGAAGTTAGTGTTACAGGCTCAGTACGGTCTTTATGTTAATCCTCGGCCGAGGTGCGTTGAAAGAAGTACAACGTGTATACAATAAAGACCGCCGTATACTGACCAATGTTGTCTGATAGGGTTGACATTAAACCATACCCTAGGCCAACAAGAACACAGTCTTGATGAAGAGACTACGGCTAACAGAGTTCATCACTGACACAGCCAATGTAAACCCAATGATGCTTTTGTCAAAGGGTCGATCACGGTATGATGATTCTGAAACAGGGACGACAACTACTACTCGTAGTGATCGTCGTCTAGGGGTTCCGAGCCCCGACCTGTAGTAAGGTCAGGCTGTAGGGTCTCACACCGAGTAGTGTTCGTGTCTTAGTAATAGGAAGATAGAATAGAGAGAGATATCATTTGATGATATTCACAAATCTTGTTGTGAAAGTTAGTCGCAATAGCAATAGGGACAAACGTTGCATTTGATGCAAACTATGATTAAACGTGTCGTAAATTGGTTACGACAAATTTAGTAGGAACAAATATATTGGAAAGGGTTACCTGGATGACGGGATCGTCCCGGTCTAAACACAGGTTCAAACCGTGTCCAAATCGGAGCTCAAACGAGCCCGGAAACGCGAAAACAGTCCAAGGAGAAGTGGGTTAGACCCACTGGGCTAAAAAGCACATATGCAAGGCAAACGGGCACAGCCCGCTGGCTGCAGCGGGCGTGGCCCGCTGCACAGCGGGCGTGGCCCGCTGCACAGCGGGCCAGCGCCCGCTGCCCAGCGGGCGTGCGGCCCGCCTATGCCCCCTTGGGCGGGCGCGCCCGTTAAGCTTAGCGGGGGCGCCCGCAACTTAAGTCAATTTAGGGTTTTTTTTGAAACCCCAAATGACGGCTACGAATTTTGATAATTTGCTCAACTTTGAGCAATTGTTTGAGGGGTCAAACGAAGTCGAAATTCGTCACCATCGGTTCCTACGCATTCACCATTCGAAGCTCTTCACATTGATAGCTTGTTTGGTGTCTAAGGTTTAATGTGCAATGAGAATTAATTAGTTAAAGTTTGCTTTTATGAAAAGCTCACTTTAACTTGAAATTAAGCCAAATTGGCTTAATTGATTTTTCTCCCATTTACGGAATGTCCCACATTGCTCGCAACGAGAGAGTGAGTGCCGACTCCCTATATAAATAGGGGTGCACTCTCTTCGTTGAAAAACACACCAAGCCATCGATCGAGTAGCTCCAGACTTTTAGAGCAAGCTCGATCGGCGACTAAATTTCTCTCTCTCTCTTCCTGTTCTCCGGAGTAGTCCTAGCAAGACTACGAAGGAGGTTTGGATCTTGATCTGGACGTCTAAGACGCGGGTTCTTCTCAAGTGAAACTTTCTACCGCGTGTGATCGGCTCGGAGGCGAAAGTCGGTTCGGGCGGATCGGTGCGAGGGCGCGAGGCGGCTCAGGCGGATCGAGTCAAAGCGGCTCGGCTACAAGGAGCTTCTGAAGACGGTGCGGTACATCTTGCCTGCTCCAGGGCCAAGATTCCGGGTATGTGGTTAAGTAGTTTTAGTGTAGATTTAATTAGCCGCTTTAGAGTAGATCCCTCTTGGGGTGGTCAGATCCACCCCAAGTTGTCATAGATCGGGCTAGGTTCTGGCTCCCCAGAGCCTAGCTAAATAGTTTAGCTAGTGTAGAAATATTGAATTTCTGTTTTCCGCTGCGTTTTTGTGCCTCTGTGGTCCGTCCGACTTAGGACGGACACAGATCCGAGCTCTGGGGGTCCGCCAAAACACCAACACCATGATCCGCCTGCCAACCTCGACGCCCTCTTCGCCCGGGTAGAGAAGTATATGCTAAGCGAGGATTTGTTGGGGACGATGAAGGAGGCCAAACCAGCCAAAGCCTCCCGTACTGAAGCAAGGCCCAGTGAGCGGCCAAGACGAGATGATCGCCCCCAAGGGCGTGACCAAGACTGCCCCCGAGGGCGTGATCAAGACCGCCTGCGAGGGCACGACCAGGGAGGCCCTTGAGGGCTGGATCGTCCCAGACCACTGAGGGGGTTCCTTGCCCCCAGGAACCCCACTCCAAGAGGCGGCCCTGAAAGAGCCCAGAAAATCATCTGTAAAAGGCTCAATACCCCCGGACGGAAGTGATGGTGGCGGCCATGACAGTCAGACTTCTCAAAAACCCGCCTCCGGAGATGAGGGCAAGGCCCAGTGCGAGGAACACCCAGAAGTACTATCGATATCACTGCGACCATGGCCATGATACTGATGAGTGCTACGCGCTGAAGAAGGATATAGAGCTGTTAATTCAAGAAGGACATCTCCGGAGGTTCGTCGACCAAGGAAGGCCGGGCCGCGATGGAGGAGCGGCCACAAGGGATTTTCAGCCGACCCATGACACCGAGCAAGTGGCCCACCACAGGTCCGAGCCGATCATGTGCGTGGATGTCATCTGCGGTGGGCCAGCCCAGAGCGGCACATCGGTGTCGGCAAGGACGACTTATGCCCGATAAATCATGACGGTGGGCACCGTGACAGGGGAAAATCGGAGAAGAGTAGCTCGTCCTCCCCTATCTCCTTCTCTGATGACGACCTAGATGGGGTCGAGTTGCCACATGAAGACACCATTGTCATCGAAGCTCTCCTAGGGCCAGCTATCGTGAGCAGACTCCTGGTCGACACAGGCAGCTCGTACGACATCCTGTTCTTGTCCACGATCCAGAATATGGGACTGAATGAGGCGGAGCTGAAGTCATGCTTGGGTCTAATTATCGGCTTCACCAGCCATTCGGTGCCAATTGTCGGAGTTATCACGCTGCCCGTCACCCTGGGGAGTGGCCGAAGATCATCACTCCAATGACGCAGTTCGTCGATGTCGCCTTAGCATACAACGACATCATTGGGCGGCCTTACATGACCGCAGTCGAAGATCTCCCCTCGTTGTTGTATCAAATGGTGAAGTTCCAGACTTTGCACGGGGTGGGGCAGGTGCGGGGATGCCAGAAATTCTCACGAAGCTGCTATGTCGGCTCCACCAAACACAAGAAGTTCGAGTAAGAACTGTCGATCGACCTCCTCGTCGGGAGGACTTCTCTCATCAATGACCAGCTCTGGTGGAGGACATAGAGGAGGTACTAGTGGCGGAGGAAGCAGAGAAGACGGTGTCTATCGGAACGAAGCTGCCTGCAGAGCTGAAGGCTGTGCTAGTCAACCTCCTTAGGGCGAACGCAGATAGTTTCGCATGGTCGCCCTCAGACATGCCCAGAGTCGACCCTGCGGTGATCGCCCATGAACTACATATCAATCTGGAAGCTCGCCCAGTCTGTCAGAAGAAGCGGAGCGCTGGAGGAGAGAAAATGCAGGTTGCGAACGAGGAGGTGGAGCGGCTTCTCGAGGCGGGGTTCAGTAGAGAAGTAAGCTACCCTGATTGACTCGCTAATGTGGGGATGGTGAAGAAGCCCAGCAGAAAATGGAGAATGTGCGTGGACTTCACCGACCTCAATAAGGCATGCCCAAAAGATAGCTTTCCGCTGCCGTGGATCGACCACCTGGTGGACGACGCCTCTGGGTATGAGATGCTGACTTTCATGGACGCCTTCTCAGGCTACAATCAAATCCAGATGGCGACCCACGATGAGGAGACGATTTCGTTCATCATCGATCAGGGGACGTTCTGCTATATAAAGATGCCGTTAGGACTCAAGAACGCCTGAGCGACCTATTAACAGATGGTGAACAAAATCTTTCACCCCCAGGTCGGCAGGAATCTGGAGGTCTACATCGATGACATGCTGGTCAAGTCCAAGAAGGCTGAGGATCATCTTACCGACCTTGAGGAGTCCTTCCAGAAAGTGTGGCGCTACAACCTGCGGCTCAACCCGGCGAAGTGCATATTCTGCGTCCGGTCTGGGAAGTTCCTCGGCTTCATAATCACCAAGCAAGGAATCAAGGCCAACCCCGACAAGATATCATCTCTCATCAACATGGGCGAGCCAAGGACCATCAGAGACTTGCAGAAGCTGAACGGCCGGATCGTCGCACTGGGGAGGTTCCAGTCGAAGTCCGCCGAAAGGTCCCTTCCATTCTTCAAGATCCTATGAAAGACCCTCGACGAGAGGAAGGGAATAATGAAGGAGGTCGAGTGGAACAACTCATGCACCCAAGCTTTTGGCGAACTCAAAGCCTACCTACAGAGTCTGCCGCTGCCCACGAAGCCGGAGGAAGGAGAGCGGCTCGCCCTCTATCTTGCCACCACTGAAGAATCGGTTAGCTCGGTCCTAGTGAAAGAGGACGGGGGTATCCAGAGGCCGATCTACTATACAAGTCGGGTGCTCTGAGAGGCAGAGACCTGCTGCAGCCCCATTGAGAAGTTCACCTACTGTTTGACTCTGACGGCGAGAAAGCTCCGGCCCTACTTCCATGCACACTCCATCATTGTCTATACCAACTCACCACTTGAAAATAATCTGAGGCGGCTGGAGAGATCGGGCCAAATGTTGAATTGGAGCGTCAAACTCAGCGAGTTCGACATCATCTACAAGCCCATGGTAGCGATCACGGGTCAGGCGCTCGCAGACTTCGTAGCGGAGTGAATTTTCAAAGAGAGTGGCGAAGCCCCGCCTGACGACTGGCCGAACACTCAACAGCAGCAGCTCGCCGACGAGAATCCTCCATCAACATCCGCACAATCCGACGGCGAGCTGTGGGTCATCCACGTCGATGGATCGGCCATGGGATCGGGAAGCGGAGCTGGCATTGTAATAGTAACCCCGAAAGGAAGCTTACTGGAGTACACACTCTGCTTCAACTTCTCGGTGACCAATAATGTGGCGGAGTACGAGTCTGCCATCAACGGGCTGAAGCTCTGTCGGGTGCTTGGGACGACGAATGTGCTGTTGATCAGTGACTCAAGGCTCGTCGTCCAAGAGAATGAAGGCAGATTCAAAGTGAGGGAGGATCTGATGAAGCTGTACCAGAAGTGCGCCCGTGCCGAGCTACTCAAATTCAGAAAGGCAACAGTCCAGCATCTGTCGAGATCGAACAACCTCCGGGCTGACGCCCTCTCAAAGCTGGCATCCTCTTCTCTGGCCGAGGTTGGGAAAGCAATCTACATCGAGAACCTGCTAACACCAAGCCTGGAGGAGGGTGAGCTGCTGTGCATCGACCCGGAGCAGTCATGGATGATCCCGATCATCGCCTACCTGGAGACCGGAGACTTACCAGAAGACAGGCTGGAGGCGTAGAAGATTGAAAGGCGGGCCTTGACGTTCGTGATCTTCGGCGGCGTGCTCTACCGAAAGCACCTTGCGAGGTATGACGTATTGCCATATTTGAAATGCCTTGGGCCGAGAAGAGCGGAGGAGACCATCTGTGAGATACACGAAGGGCTCTGCAGGAATCATTACGATGGCTGCACCCTGGCGCACAAGGCTATCCGGCAGGGCTACTACTGGCCGACCATACTGAAGGACGCGACCAACTACGTCAGACGGTGCGAGGAGTGCTAGAGATTCTTCAAACATACGACCACACCACCTGCCAACCTAATTCAAATCCTCTGCCCGGTCTCGTTTGCCAACTGGGGCCTCGACATCGTCGGACCGTTCTCGATAGCCACAGGAGGAAGGAAGCTTCTCGTCGTCGTCGTCGACTACTTCACCAAATGGATCGAGACGGAGCCATTGGCATGCATCACCTTGGTGGACATGAAGAACTTCGTCTGGAAGTAAATTATATGCCGCTTTGGGGTACCTCGCTCCATAGTGACGGACAACGGGAAGCAGTTCGACTCCGCGGACTTCAGAAGTTTCTGTTCGGACTGGGGCATCAACCTCCACTTCGCCTCGTGGCACATCGACAGTGCAATGGCCTGTCTGAAGCAGCAAACAAGTGCATCCTCGAACCTTTGAATAAGAAGGTCGGTAGCACCCCCAGATCCTGGCCCGACGAGCTACCCGTTATTCTTTGGTCCTACCGCACCACACATAAAGCTTCAACCGACGAGAGCCCCTTCATGCTATACTATGGGGCAGAGGCCGTCATCCCAGTAGAGGTCGACGAGGAATCCTTCCGGCACTAGTATTTCAACAAAGAAGCAAATGAAGATGATTAAGCTCGTCGACGAGGTAAGAGATTGTGCACTAACAAGCCTTATCAAGCACAGCCAAAGACTGACGAGATATTACAACTCCCGCGTGAGGAAGCAGAGCTTTATAATCGGCAACCTCTTCCTCAGAGACATGACCTTCAGACCAGAGATCGGTCGTCGAGGAAAGCTCTCCACCAAATGAGAAGGCCCCTAAATAATAACAGACGTCGTTGGACCAGCGATCTACATTCTGGTGACCATGGACGGCGAGGAACTAGCCCATCCATGGAACGTCGAGCATTTGCTCAAATACTTTCAATAAACTATGTTTGTACATTCAATAAGTATTTTCAATAAATATCTCTGTGTTTGTACGCTCAATGGGTTGTCCGAATGTATATTTCAGCTCCGCGCCGAAATTAAGAGCGCCTTCTTGAAGGTCGGCCAAACTTTCTGAGAGCCACAGCTCTCTCAAGACGACCCTAGAAAAAATCATAGGTTGCTCTATCCCTGACTCATCAATTATATTCAGACTTTTCTATTCTTCGACCCCTTTCTTGTGCGAGGAAATCACAGGTCACAAGTGGGCTTTACGCCCAAACACCCAAGCTCTCGCGGGACGACCTTGTGGATAAAGACCTCCGGGGCAGCTCGCCACCCAAACCGGAGCGAAGATGCAGGATTGGCTATGGCACAACCTATACCAGTCCTCTCAAAGACCTCTGGGGCAGCTCGCCACCCAAACTAGAGTGAAGATGCGGGGTCGGCTATGGCTCAACCTATACCCTCCCTCTCAAATACATCCGGGGCAGCTCGTCACACAAACCGAAGCAAAGATGCGGGGTCGGATACGGCCCAACCTATACCAGCAGGGTCGGTTACGGCCCAACCGGTACCCTCCCTCAAAGACCTCCGGGGTAACTCGCCACCCGAACCAGAGCAAAAATGCGGGGTAGGCGACAGCCCAATACCCGCACGCTTACAGAGGATGCGGGGTAGGCGACGGCCCAATACCCGAGCTCTCAAAGATCTGGGGCAGCTCTGCCCCTGAAAGGCTCCGAGGGGGACTAGAGGAGCTCCGGCTCTGACTTTCACTCTCCAAGATCCGTGGCAGCTCGGCCCCCGAAAGGCTCCGTGGGCACAGGCGAGCTACGGCGACCGACAAAGGCGACCTACAACATTTCGCCTCTTCTCGACCTGTAACGCCCCGTTTCCGGGTGTCATTAATTTTCCGTTAATTTTGCAGGCCCTGCAAGGTTCCAGTGAAGCCAACATAGAGCAACAGATAATTTCATAACAAAATTAACTTTATTCATCCTCCCAAGAGGGTACCAAAGCATAACAAAAGATAATCTACTAGTCTTTATTTCTAAACAACAATAAAGCAACTGAACCATAGAAGAAAACTCTCCTTACTAATCCTTGACTCAGAAATCAGCACTCTCCACTGGAAATTCCGACTCCTCGAAAGCTAGAGCCTCCTCGTACACTGGTTCAGTTTCTGTTAAGAAAACATTGAAAGAATAAAGTAAACAATATTTGCAATAAACAACAATTAAATCTTTCATGCAACCCTAGTCCTAAACAAGCCAACATCACTAAACATTAAACTAAACCTTTCTAACCAATACGTTTCCAATCTGTTATTATACTCATAATGTAAAGGGAAAGAGCGGGCTGAAGAACAACCTCGGGTTTCACAGGCGAGATCACTGGTGCCCTACATTTATTGGTCCAAGGTATTAATCAAGGAACACAATCTAATCATTCAGCTCTGTCAATGAGCGTAGTCTTTGCCACCCTTTCTAATTTTAATTAGAGTTCCCAAACCCCATGTCGTTCTAACTATTTCGGTGTCTATCTCAACCATTCACTAATTCTATTCCTTATAAACTTTGTAGGAAGAAAAGTGCACAAAACTAATATGTCGTTAAAGACAAGTCCAATGTAACATTATTTCACAAATATTGAATTTTGCACAATTCTAATCATAAGTTTATTGTTAACCAAAACAATTCCATACGTCAATTTCTAAGGTGAAGGAAACTATATTTAATATATTCTAAAAACAGTTCTAAATGTAATCAATCCATTCAAACATTAAAACTAAAACGAAATTGTTTGTGAAATGAAATGATTCAACTATAGGATCAGATTCTATTTTTAGGCATCCGCGATGGGTTTCTAGGGTTTACCAGCCCAAGGGAATTTTCCATCAATCTCCGTAAATAGGACGATGGACCATGCTCATATAAAATTTCACAATCAGCCAAAATTTGATACCGAACTATCAGAACTACACATGTATAATAAATACCGCATATAATGAGCCGAACAAGGGGAAACTGCACCAAAACAACAAGTAATTAACAAACAGCGGCTAAACACCTAAGGCCACAAGCCGCAAGTATTAACGGGAAGCCAAAACAGCAAACCCATAACCAACCGAGCACACTGGTAAGGAGGAAAAAACCCCGGCGGCCAACCCTAGTACCCAATAGTCCCGAATCAATGTGTACGAAGCTGCGACAAAGGTGTCACCATGCTCGTATGATGCCTTTTCTATCATAGGGGATAAAAATCCCCTTTTTATATTAGCGAATCATCATTTCCTATTGTCCGAAAATCTCGGAACCCTAGTTCTTTCACAAATCCAAAAGCAGGAAGGAAATAACTGAAGTTTAAAGCAAATAGGTTTACCGATCTTGAAGAAAACGAAAGCCGAGAGATCCTGAAGTCCAGATCCCCAATAACGAGATGAATCAGAAAAGTTTAAAACAATTTTCGCAAGCTACCGAAAACCCTAAAAGAGTTGCAGCGCATCAATAAGAGAGGAGAGGGAGAAGAACTTATCGGAGGGGAAAAATCCCGAAGAATCCGCGCGTGAAAACGGGTGGTTAGGGTTTTCGAAAACCCTTGGCGGCGGCGTCATCGTCCGCTTGCTTCGCACGCGCGATGAAGAGAGAAGCGGGCTTCGGGTCGAGATAAAGGGGAACGGGTGAGGGAATTAGTAAAGGAAAATGGGCAGAGAGAGAGAGAGAGAGAGTCAGTGGAGAGTTTATAAAATGAGTTGGGCTCAAAAGTGGGCCTGGGCTTATATTAAAAAAATGAATCGTTACATCCTCCCCCCTTACAATAAATTCCGTCCTCGGAATTAAAATTATCAAGACTTACTCAAAAAGATAGGGGTAGCGCTCCATCATCTCGTCTTCTTGTTCCCAAGTAGCCTCGCCTGGTGCATTACGATGCCATAGAATCTTCACCAAATTAACTGTCTTGTTCCTCAGATTCTTCTGCTATCGATCGATGATCTCCACTGGCTGCTGCTCGTACGTCAGGTCTGGACGCACTGAAATCTCTGAATGGTCCACCATGTGCGCTGGATCTCCCACACATTTGCGTAGCTGAGAAATGTGGAACAAATTATGCACCCCTTCTAAGGATGGAGGAAGTGCAATCTTGTGAGCCACTTCTCCTACTCGCTCAAGTACATCGAATGGTCCAATGTAACGCGGGCTAAGCTTTCCTCGTCTGCCGAAACGAATCAGACCATGATTCGACGAAATCTTCAAAAATACCTTGTCTCCTATCTGAAACTCCAAATGTCTTCGTCTCGAATCTGCCCAATGCTTATATCTATCTTGAGCCAACTGCAGTCTGTCTCTGATCATCCGTACCACATCAACTGCCTCTACTATCATCTCGGGTCCCATCAATTCTCGATCTCCAACATCGTCCCTGCTCAAGGAGGACCGACACTTCCTTCCATATAAGGCCGCAAATGGGGCCATCCCGATACTCGCCTGATGACTGTTATTGTATGCGAATTCCACAAGGTGTAGGTGATCTTTCCACGACCCCTTGAAATCCAGCATGCATGCTCGCAACAATTCCTCAAGGATCAGAATGGTGCGCTCTGACTGCCCATCTGTCTGAGGATGATAGGCAGTGCCAAACTTGAGATGAGTGCCAAGATTCTTCTGAAGGCTCTTCCAAAAATGTGATGTCAACCGGGTATCTCTGTCTGAAACTATGCTCACCGGTACTCCGTGTAGCCTCACAACTTCTTCCATATATTTCTTTGCAAGAATCTCAGTAGACTGACCAACTCTGAAAGGTATGAAGTATGGAGACTTCGTCAAACGATCCACAATTACCCATATAGCGTCGTTCTGCTTCTTGCTTCGGGGTAAGCAAGTCACAAAATCCATCGTGATATGCTGCCATTTCCACTCAGGAATTGGCAGTGGCTGCAATAATCCTGCAACTCTCTGGTGCTCAGCCTTCACCTACTGACACACTAAACATTTGGCCACGCTCCGCGTAACGCTCCTCTTCATTCCGTGCCACCAATAGTGCTGCTTCAAATCCTTATACATCTTCGTACCGCCTGGATGAACAGAATAGGGCGAACCGTGAGCTTCCTTCAACAGCTCCTCTCGAACATCTCCAAATGGTACGCAAAACCTGGTGCCAAATCTCAAGGATCCATCTGAATGTATCGTGAACTCTGGTCACTGCCCTGCCATCACCAACTCTCTGATCTTCTGAAGCTTAGTATCTCCTGCTGCACAGCCTTGATCCCATCTACCAAAGTGGACTGTATGTGAAGATCCATCAATGAGGACGCCAGTCCAGGTAGAAACACCTCAATCTCTAACTCCCGCAACTCCTGCTGAAGCCTCCACTGAGTCGTAAGGGTAAGCACCGCTGGAAGTCGACTCAGTGCATCGGGTACAACATTGACCTTTCCTGGATGGTACTGAATATCAACATTGTAATCTACCATCAGTTCGATCCATTGCCTCTGCCTCAAGTTCAGGTCCTTCTGATCGAAGAAATACTTCAAGCTCTTATGGTCCGTAAAAATCTTCACATGCTCTCCGAGCAGAAAGTGCCTCCAAATCTCCAACGCGAAAATAACGGCTGCTAGCTCCAAGTCATGTGTGGGGTAGTTCTGCTCATGTTTCTTCAGCTGCCTTGAGGCATAGGCTACCACACGACCATGCTGATATAGTACACATCCAAGTCCCTTGTCAGATGCGTCGCAATAAACCTCAAATCCTCCTGATCTATCTGGAATTGTAAGCACTGGCGCGGTAGTCAATCTCTTCTTCAGCTCCCGAAATGCCTCGTTACAAGTCTTAGACCAAATATAGATTACATCTTTCCGCGTCAGCCGGGTCATAGGTTCTGCAATCTTCGAAAAGTTCGGAATGAACCTCCTGTAATAACTAGCCAAACCCAGAAAACTCCGAATCTCAGACACTGTCTTAGGTGCTGGCCACTTCAGAACGGCAGCTACCTTCTCTGGGTCTACTGCAATCCCTTCTCCTGATACGACATGACCAAGAAATCCCACTTTCTTCATCCCAAATGCGCGCTTGCTGTACTTAGCATACAACTGGTGTCGCCTCAAGGTCCCTAGGACCATCCTCAAGTGTACCGTGTGCTCCTGCTCGCTCTTCGAATATATCAGATGTCATCCACGTAGACCACCACGAACTTATTGATCGCTCCGGGATGTGACCCAAAGAACGGTTGTAGTTTTACCGCAAGCGCACGGTATAGCGGCAAGCGGGTTATCGAACACAGGGAGGACGAATGACTGTGCTTGTTCAAATCAACCTGGCTATTTAAGAGAGAAATTTGCCTTTGGCGATCCTGTTACAATCGTCAGACAAAAATGCGGAAATATCAAATCAAATAAAGAACGTCTAGGGAATGGGGAATCCCCGCTACTCACCGTATTTCATAAATGCGGTTTATCGGTATCAAAATTGCTTGAATGAGAATTTGGATGAACTAGTTGCAACTGAATGTAGAACCAAGCTCACGCTCTCGCGCTGTTGCCGGTCTATAGCTATCCTAGGTTTGGGTCCAATCTCTTGCAAACCCTAGCCTAGGAAAAGCTAGCATTAGGATCAACATCATCGTCCAATCGCGCACCGAGCCCAATCTCTTGCAAACTCGGTCCACGACCTAGATTGGGATAGTTCCTACCCGTCCAATCTCTTGCAAACGATTATCGGCATGGAATTGCAACCGGAAATCCTAGTATCGGTCCAATCTCTTGCAAACCGATACTTCGAAAATCCGACTCCAACCCAATTCGGATTTCTAGGGTTTCCTATCAAATTGGGATCCAATCTCTTGCAAATCCCAATTGATATGAATACCTAGCCATCCATAGTAAATTGATCCCAATCTAATCCCTAATAACAATTCTAGCACAATTTCTACCAATTCATCACAAATATGAAAATGGGCTTGTAGGGTTCACCCCCACGCCCCAAGACGTGGAGACTACTCACAAATCATAGCAAGATCACAAAAATGATCGTTGAAATAAGCAATAGAATTCATCACAATATTGAGATAAGCAATAAAAATAGAATTTTTAAGGAAAAGAGATGCAAACCAATGGAGTTCTTCAATTAAATCCAACAAAATTCCAATCTTTGTCTCCTTTCCAATCACAAGAATAAAGCTAAAAAACTAATCTAAAAAGCTGCAAAAATCTAAGAGGGAGGCTCTAAAACTAGGGTAAAAACAGGGTTTAAATAGCCCTCAAAATCGTCTAAAAACTGTGACCAAAATACCCCTGCACAGCCCGTTTTCCGCAGTTTTCGCTACAGGCAGCGCATCGCACTCGGCCGAGTGACAAAAGTCGCTCGGCCGAGTGAGAAACCCTGTAATTTTCCAGTAAGTCGGGGCCTTCAGGGGTCTCTACTTCGGGGGCGGCTCGGCCGAGTGAGTTGTCGTCACTCGGCCGATGACTTCATAGTACTCGGGCGGACGGGATTTACCACTCGGCCGAGTGGGTCTTCTGAAGTTCAGGCAGCCGAAAAACAGTAACTTGGATGTTTTGGAGGGGCTTCGTCTGGGCGCCACTCGGGCGGACGTGATGTCGTCACTCGGCCGATGTGGTCTTCGGTGCTCGGCCGAGTGCACACATAAATCGTGTCTGTTCTGGTCGGCCGAGCAGTGTCTCGCTGGTCGGCCGAGTGGCTCCTCCACTCGGCCGAGTGGGACATAAAAAATGCCCAATCTGCTTGTTTTGGCCTCCTCGTCGCTCCTGCGACGTCCGTTCTTCTTCCGCTCCTCTCCAACAGCAAAATACCTCTCGGGGAGGTCGTTGGTGACCGTCTAGAGTAAGCGCATCTCGAGATCACTCCAAACCGCGCCAAATCACCTGAAATGCGACAAAAACAACAAATCGTGAAAAGCATCGCAATATCGTCGATATATCGTGAAAAAACATGATTTGGGCGATCTAAATGGCATGCAAACATGCGGAAAAAGGGTGTAAAATAAGGAGTGATCAAAATCCCCCAAGCTTGCCTCTTACTCGTCCTCGAGGAAGATAAGTAAAAGGCGAACCCGGTGGATTCGGAAAACGAAAACGGCGAAAAACGAAAAAAAAAAGAAAAACGAAGAAGAGTGAAATCGAAATAAAATAAAGAAGAAAGAAAGAAGCGAAGAGGTAGGATACTAGATCATTTTCTCAGGACGTGGGTTTCACTTACTCATATAGCATGCACTGAATGAAAAATACATGTCAATGTATTTTATTTTGATATCATAGTATAATAGTGCAAATAGAAACGGAAAACCCACGAACAACGATATAATCATGAAAAACGGAATAATTCTAAAATTAACATCGTCTGAATCATTTAAAGCGGTATACAAATCACAGATCACACACTTTTCAATTGAACGCTTTCTATCAGGAGTATAAGAGTATTACACAATAGAATAGGGAGAATAGAAAAGTACGGATTTCATGAAATGAGCGCTAGGCTTAGATCTCTGGATTTCGTAAAGCTAGAAATAATCTCACCGAGTGTAGAATATTACTTAGCCTAGGTTGTCGTGCAATGTCAAGTAGTCACTCTCTCACACATCAATGGATCCCCTCCCCCAAGCTTATCTATAAGCGTGGTGGCATAAAAAATATTCACATCCCCATTTTTATATAGCTCCAAATGTAATAAGAAGAAAGAAGAAAGGAAGAAAGTGAGATGGGATCTTTTATTGAGGATTTTTCCTCTTTTTCTCTTTTTTTTTCAATATAGCATATATACACAACGATCCCAACTCAAAGAGAGATAATGATATACAAGAATATTCTTCTCTCTTTTATTATTATTTTTATTACTCTCTTTTTTTTGAATAAGAAAATTGGAGCTAGGAGTTAATAGCGGGGGAAATGCCATATAATAGAGTCGCTAAGGGGAGATTTACCAATGATTTTAAAAGTAGAGAAATGATGTTCAAGATTTGTGGAGAAAAAAATAGATATAACTCTCGGTTCACTCTATAAGACATGCACGACAACTTCAGCAGGGTAATCTAATCTACTCAGTCTCGATCACAAAAAAAACTAACTAATCCAGATTTATCATAGCTAACATCATTCAATCATCCTGAAGTGAAGTGTACAATTCATGCATATAGAAGTGATATAGGAAAAAGAAATCAGTACTCCAGATATAAGCATTCAATGCGTGAATCTTGGTGTGTTTTCTGTGATAGCATACATATGAATATTCAGACTCAGCTAATAATAAAACTTCATCCATTTTCATGTGGCAAAAGTGTGGGTTACTATCTCTAAATGCAAGGCAAGTCATAGCATATGATATCAGAAATAAAGTCTAAGACATGACAAATATAGCATGCATATAGAATAAGCTAAATCCAACGTCATCATCATCACAGAAAAGTCATCTCTAGCATGAGATGAAAAAGAAAAGAAATAAAGATAAAGGGAAAATAGAACTATTTACAATGCGGCACACAGAAAAAAAATAAGAAAAACGTGATGCATGGTAAAATAAAAGAAAAATAATGAAAATGAGTGCAAAAGTGAAAAACGGTGTGAAAAACTAAAAATAAAGGTGGCAAATCGAAAAAGAACGTGAGAACTCACTCCCCCAAGCTAAATGGCACAGTGTCCTCAATGTGCAAAGTGTGGCACACCGAGAGACAAGAAATGTGAGGGGCAGGTGAGGATGCATGCATGAAAAATGAAAATAAAAAAGAAAAATAAAGAAATGAAAATATGATGCGGACATGATGCATGCACAGATAGGAGTGATACAGATATATAAGTGTCACCAAAAACTCTCCCTCTCTCCCAAAAAAGATATATAAAGATATGATCAAAAAGAGAATCCCAAAATAAGTGAGGGGAGGGGGGGGGGGGGTGGACAAAAAGGCATCAGGACCCAGCAGAAACGGGCAGCACGACGGCAAAGATAATCGATGGCATCAAGGGTGCCTAAGAAGGTGGTGCTGCGTCGTCTCCGTCCTGAGGCGGAGGTCGTGTGGGTGGTGCTGGCTGGACAGGCTGCTGAGCGGGGGTGGGTGTGGTAGTGGTAGCAGGTCGGGTGTGTGTGGAAGTGTGGGCGGGAACCTGCTGGGTGGGTGGGGGTACGCGCGGGAGACGCTCCAGAACCTGGGTGAGACAGTAATGGATCTGGGGGATCAGCTCGAAGCGGCCAGCCATCGCAGAGACGGTGGAGGACAGGGTCCTAAGGTCGCCTCGGAGGCCACTCACCGCCCCCTCTAGAGCACGAATGCTCTGAAGTACAGTGTCAGGGGGAGGTGGTGCCGAGGGATGCACCGGGCGGGGCTGTGTAGGGCGTGGCTGGCGAACTCGGGTCGCGTAGGTGACTGGCTCAGCGGGGAAGGGAACAAAAGGTGCTGCGCCTGCGAATGTGGGCCTGGCCTCAGTGTGAGGCCGGGGCACCGGCTGGTGGGAAGTGGAGGCAGCAGCAGCGAAAGAAGAGTGCAAAAATGGCAGCGAGGTGGCTGGAGAGGTCAGTGGCACAGAAGTGTGGACAGACGCCATGACGCTCTCGGAAAATACGGCAGGGGTGGAGACAGAGGTGACTACCGCTGGGGTGGAAGTGTGTGGACCAAAAGGCGCAACCCCAGCGGAGATCATGCTAGCCATGGTGTCCACGACCGCGGCAAACGAGGGCTCTCCACTCTCAACAAAGGTCGACGGGCGCTCGGGGAGTGCGGAGCAAAGTGGCTCGACGGACAGAGGGCCAGTGGTGGTGGTGGGAGTGGTGGTGACAGCCTCGGAAGTGGTGGTGGAAGTGGGCTCAGCTGAGGTGCTCGTGACACTGACAGAAGTGGGGACAGAAGTGTCAGGAGCAGCGGAAATGTCAGGTATGGGCTGAGGGGCCACAGGGTCAACGGGGTCGGCAGCAGGCTCGGCAGGGTGTGCAACAGGGTCTACAGGGGCAGCGTGGGCCTGCTCGGCCTCCTCGGCCTCGAGCACGTAGGCAGCGGGGATGAGAACATCCATCGCAGGGAGCCAGTCAACGTGGGCTGGTGCAATCAGAGTCCGAGCAGGGCTCGGGAGAATCATGTAATCGGCCCCGTAAGGGCCGTGCAACCAGACCCAGTGACTCTCACCGTGCGGACGAACCATCTTCATCCGGGCCATAACATCTATCGACAGAGAAGTGGGGCCCGGGACGCGTCGCAAGTCGTCGGGGAAGTCCTCGCCGGTCATAAGAGCAAGCAAGGTGATCAGGCCGCCGCAGCATATCGGTGAGCGAGCGCCCACCGATACGGTGATGCGGTCCAAAAACCAAGCCGCGATATCGATCACGACGGCGGGGACCAGCTCATCGCCATCCCTAGATAGAGCTCTGGGACGTGTCATCGCGTAGAGCATGTAGAGCTCTGGCGTAGACATCGTGCCCGGCTCATATCTGGCCAAAAAGGTCGTCGCCATAAGGCGCTGAGCAATGCGGAGGCAGGGATGGACAATGGCCGAGGCCTTGGCCCTACTAGGGTCAAAGGCAGCGTGGAGACCCGTAATCCGGGCCCAGAAGGCACCGGCGTCGAAGGAAGGTGGGGGGATATGGGTGGGGCCGTAACCGCGATTGGCACCGGGGACAGCGGGCCACGAGAAGAACGCTCTCATCATATCGAGAGTGACCTGACACTCTCGATCCATGAACCGGAACGAGCATCCCTCGTCGGTCCGGGCGATCGAACTCAGAACCTCAAGTGTCGGGTGGGTAAACGTATCCGCCGACACCTGCAGAAAATCTCGCCAACCCACGTTGTCGTACAACGTGAGCATCCCCTCTAGTACCCCCAGGCGTCCTAGGTCAGCGAGGTGTGCAAACCTGGAGGGTACGATCGAGCACTGGGAGATACGGTCGAAGACGGCGCGGTGTGCGTCGTCTCGGAACGTAATCCCGAGCGGCCCGACCAGTGGAGCCGGTGGTGGTGGCTGTGGTGCGGCAGGGAGAGGCTGTGCGGGCTGTGGGTGCACTGCAGGCTGTGCGGGGTGTGCGGGGTGTGCGGGGCCTGCAGGCTGTGCTGGGTGAACGGCGTGTGTGGGAGACGGTGGAGGAGAGTCCTCCAACTCGTGGGAGGGGCCGGCATCATCCGACCGCTTCCGCTTGGCGGAAGCTCTCTTCGACCGCGGCCGTGTCCGGGGCGGCATATCGGCCCCGAGCGCGCCGAAAAGTGAAAAAAAAAGTGCGGTGCGTGTAAAAGAGTGGAAGGAGTATACCTTGTCACGCCCCGCTTCCCATTAGACTTGAGAGCGAGTACGTGAACGGGCCCGCTTGTGCAAGTCAGGAGGAGGTACTTTTGCTTTTCTTTCCCCTTGACTTATCACAATAAGCGTCTGTGTAAAAACTGCAGGTTCTTGCTTGCATTACTCAAAAACAACGCAGATAAAAAAACATTATTACAATCTCAAATGTCTCAACGGTATTACAAC
This sequence comes from Scilla litardierei, assembly GCA_030789695.1. NCBI lineage: Eukaryota > Viridiplantae > Streptophyta > Magnoliopsida > Asparagales > Asparagaceae > Scilla > Scilla litardierei. Next base: position 211,557,267 of record CM061134.1, on the reverse strand, counting down.
AATGTAGAAAAGCGGAGTGGATCTTATGACCCGTACAATAAGTGAAAAGAAGCGCAATGAAAGTTCTTGGTCCACTGATTCAGCTATCTCAGCTAGTCCTCCTGGTAACCTGTCTCGTAACCTGATATACATTCAACCAACATGAATGTATGTCAGCAAGGGTCTGCAAGTAGATGTCAAACGACCCAAGGCAAGATATATATAACAAGTTATATATATGGCAGTTTTACAGCAGTTAAAAGAATTTACACTAGCATGTATTTCAATGAACTGAAGCAGTTAAAACAATTATAAAAGTTACACTAGCATGGTAGTTAAAGCAACAAGTTACATTAGCATGGCATTTCAGTTGTAAAAATTAACATGGCAGTTGAGCAATGTAACATCAGTCTGTAATTAACTTTCTTTTTCGATTATTTAACTGTGTGTGCAAGTCCGTGAATAAGATTCCCGTCGTTAGACGAATAGTAAATAAATACACCTTCAAGTGCCCCCGAAGGCGACTCGTTTACTACCGGCTAGTGCCCGGGAACCAACCCCACCCAAGTGTATTTTCCTGAATCACGTGCCAGGATGCTAATCCGTCATATACTGAAACACGAGTCCAGACTATTCGCATGCGACGTAATCACATGTGACCGACGAGATTAACTAATAGCCAACGGCAGTAACATCTGGTAGCCAACGGCAACTGGTAGCCAACGGCATGTAACATCGGTAGCCAACGGCATTTAACTACGGGAGCCAACGACATTTAACTACGGGAGCCAACGGCATTTAACTACGGGAGCCAACGGCATTTAACTACGGGAGCCACTGGCATTTAACTACGGGAGCCAACGGCATTTAACTACGGGAGCCAACGGCATTTAACTTTCTATAAGAATCAACAGTTCTAAAAAGTGTGTTTGTGTCAGCAATTAAATGTACAACATCAAATATCACAAAAACATAAAATAACTGCACGCTTGCCTGACTGGGACAGTTTAGGTTGTCCGAGTAACGGTAGGAACGTTCGCAACGTATCTGCGTCATTAAATAATAACATTTATTATAATTAACGAAAAGTGTTAAAAATGAGAATTAACTAATCGGATCGGAAAGTTAATTATTCTAGGTATTGCTCTAAATTAAAATATACCAAATTATATGTCGTTGGGTTCGTTTTGACGGGTACTACATAATGGTGATACTGGTTCTCTGTTTTGGTTAAACAAGTTAATGAATTAAAACTATTGCGAGTTAAGCACACAATTAAGTTAAGCCCTAAAGTGGGTTCGTCTAATTTTTACGGGTTCACTGGCTAGGGTGGTGTTTATATTGGGTTATACAAACTGGGTACACATTATCTTATTCACATTTTATTATATTAACATTATTAGACCATACCAACATGATGAAATCAATTTTACATTTAATAAGTTAATAACAAATCTAACAATAATCTAACTTAAGCTAATGACATGAGTTAACATGGTATTAATAATCAATCTACTAACTTTGACTAAGGGTATAACATGATAAAACTACTACTAACATTATTAAAGAAAACCCTACTTAACTTTGACCATGGGTACAAGTTACATGGCTATAATTTCAACCCTATTCAAGAAAAATATTATTAAACAACTATCTTCTAATAACTTTCCCATCTTTATTACTCTCTTTCCATGTCTCTATGTCTGTCTCTATGTCTTCCTCTTCCTCTGTCTTTCTTTCTCCTTTGGGTTCTCAGTTCTCATTTTCGTTTTCTTTTTTTTTTTATTTCATTGCAGCAAGGGAAACAACAAAAGGGGAGGAGCTTACCACGCGAGAGGGAAGAGGGGCTCACGGCCGGCGGGCGGCGGGCTGGATCACGGCGGCAGCGCGGCTTGCTGGCCGGCGGCGGGCGGCGTAGGGGCTCCGGCGGCGGCGGCGCAGCGCGCGCGTGGGCGGCCTCCGGTGATGCGCAGGTGAGGGGAAGGGGCTGGCCTAGAGGAGAGGGGAGGAAGAAGATGAAGGGAAGATGGGTTTGGTTTTTCTTTGATTTCAATCTCAGATCTGAAGTTGTTTTGTTGGGCTTGAATCTGAAGTTTATTTTCAGATTTGGTGTTGTTTAATTTCAGATCTAGGGTTTGATTTTGCTTTGATTTCTGAAGTTTGAATCTGATTTTGGTTGTTTTGATTTGTGGTTTGGTGGGATGAGATTTTGGGTTGGAGAAGATGGTGAATTTGGGGAGGATGGCTAGAAAGATTGATGAACAGATTTGAGAACTAATTTGGTGGTGGAATTTGTTCTTGGTTTGAGAAATTGAAAGAGGGTTTGCAGGTGAAATGTTTGCAGGTTTCAAGATGGCTTGCAGATGGAATTTTATCAGAGAAGGAGACGTAGCTAAACTGCCTAAGGAGAAAAACGCAGGGAACAAATTAAATTCGATTAGGTGTGGGATTAAGACAGTTTTAAATGGTGTTTTTTGACAAACGAGGGAAGAATGCATCTGACCAAGCACGTTTCCCTTATTATTCAAATAAAGATTGCCGGTTTGGGATTAGGGCAATTAAATGAGATTTGTTGACCCTGTGCAAGCAAAAATGAATCTGCCTACGAATTGGTTTACTCCCTAACACAAGATTTAAAAGTGAATGTTTAAGCTTAATAAAGTGTTTATGGTAATTATTAAACTTAACATAAGTGATTAAGAAAAACAACAATAGTAATTAGTAAATATGACAAAAATAATTAGCAAAATAATTAAATTAGAGTTTTTAATTTAAATGTGATGATTAATCAACGACGATACGGTAAATACAGAAATACAGAGTCGCATACGCGCAACACGAAACATACGGTTGAAGGTCAACCCGACGACTGAAGGGAAAATACCGGTACACACGAACTAAAGCACGGCTAAAAATACCGGCCGTTACATACCCAGACACGCCGCGAGTGCTCAGCAACGGAGGCGTGCGAAGTCAGCGCCTCCACGAAGCTCAAATCAGTCCCGAGAAGCTCCCCTGGGCTCCTCTAAGCTCCAAAAAACAACCTGCGCATGAAATGGCGATATCAGTGGGTAATATTCAAAATGTATGGAGCATTAGGGGTATAATAGATAGATATAGGAATTGATTTAGGTTTGGGGGTTGTTTGACACATGGATCCTCAAAAATACTCAAAAAGAGGAGAAGAAGGCAATAAAATCGATACCGGAGGTGGTAGGGGCGGCGGTCGCCGGCGGCGACTCGGGCGAGTCACGGCGGGGGTCGGCCGGCGGTGGCAGGCCGAGCGGCGGCGCGGGTCGAAGGATCGGGCGAGTGGGGGAGGGGTTCGGGCGCTGGGGGAGTCGAAAAGTCGGCCTGTTTGGGTTTCGCTCGTTTCGAAAAATGCGCCCCCCCGCGGCCCCTTTTATAGCAGAAGTTACGACTCGGCCGAGTGACTAGGTCACTCGGCCGAGTAAGGTCAATAGAAAATTCCTCCCCGCTTACGCATCGGCCGAGTGGCCTTGCCAGCCTCGGCCGAGTGGAGTAAGTCCATTCGGCCGAGTGGCTCAAGCCACTCGGCAAGACTCGCCCTAGGAGCGTATCCGTTTTACTCGGCCGAGTGAATATATATACTCGGCCGAGTAGCAGTTATATTGAAATCAGGAAAATAAACAGAGAGTTGGGTACAGCAGACTTCCCTCGTTCGTGAGCGGCTCGGCCGGACGAACTTGTGTACTCGGCCGAGTGACTAGTATACTCGGCCGAGTGAGCCTTGTGTTCTGCTGTTTGTCTTCGTTTGGGCTCTAAACTCCGTCTTTCTTCCTCCAATCGATTCCATCTTCCTCCTAAGCATCGAGCGCCTTCTTGGGGCGCTCCTCGTCGTCTCGTTCATCCTCCTCATGATGGATCTACCTATCTCCTCTCCTGTCAAGAAAAATAGGACCCGTTATCACAAAATTTTTGGGCGAACGACTCAAAACACTAAAAATTTCTAAAACGAAAATAAAGAAAAAGTAAAAATAAAGCAAAAACCGTCGGGTTGCCTCCCGACAAGCGCTCGTTTAAGGTCGTGAGCTCGACCCCCTATGATTTTCAATTAATGTGGGATGTTTGGTGCATATGAGATGCACCCATCAAACTTTCCGGGGAGAACGCTTGGATTGGGAAGTTGCGGCGTCGTGTTCTCCCGTCTCGAATAGTGTTGGGGGAGGCTCCCCCAAGCTAGCATTTGCTCCGGTCAACGGCTTTACCGGTGATGCCGGTTTCCGTACCGGAGGAGCTTTCTTTGGAGACTTTAATTTCGAGAGCTTACAGAGCTCTCGAATCCTTGCGACATCAGCGTCGCCTTCATCATCTTCAGCGGAGAGGTCGGGGGAATCATCTATCTTCTCATTTTGGCTTAAATCCGGGCCTTCCTCGAAATCTTCGTCGAAAAGAGCGCCAATTGAGTGGGGGATCGCCTCCTCTATCACCTCATCAAGGAGGTCCATGTAATCAAGTTCCTCGTGGTAAGGCATGTGCTTCATAGCCTTAGGAATGTGGAGCTCCACCTCGATGTTGCCGACGTTTAAAGTTAGGGTACCTTCGCACACGTCAACAATTACTCCGGCGGTTGCGAGGAACGGACGTCCAAGTATCAATGAAGTATCTCCCTCCTCCTTAACGTCCATGATTACAAAGTCACATGGTAAGCATATTCCACCCGGGACTTGTAGCGGTATGTCTTCGGCGATCCCTACCGGCCTTGTTATTCGCCCATCGGCCAATTGAATGCGCATGTCGGTAGGTTTCAACTTTGTCCCGGTGTTTAGCCTTAAGAACATGGAGAGAGGCATGAGGCTCACACTAGCCCCTAGATCAACCAACGCCTTTTGAAGAGGGACGCCGCCCAAGGTGCAAGGAATCCGAAAACTCCCCTGATCTTTAAATTTGGCCGGCTCCTTTTCTCACTTGGTAAACCAAGAGCCCTCCTCGGCTAGCATAATCTTCTCCTTCCTCTTTCTCCCCGAAATCAAATCCTTTAAGAATTTAGCATATGTGGGGATTTCCACGATGGCGTCGAGGAAGGGAATGTTAAGGCTAACTCCTCTAAGATACTCGAGGAACTTCGCTAGCCTTTTCTCCATTTTCGCTCTCGCTAGTCTTTGGGGGAATGGGACCGGTGGCATGAAGCGCCTTTCCTCAATCAATTGTTCCGCTCTAGATTTCTCCTTGTCTTGTGGCTCCTTCTCCTTTTCAACTTCAACTACCGGCTCAATTGGCTCCAAGCTTTCCTCCACGGGCTCCTTGGTAGGAATCATGGCGGGGGTGGTGTCCTTTCCGCCTATAGTGGTAACGGCAACTACGGCATTGATGTGGCCGGTGTTGCCCCGTGGGTTTGGTTCGGGTTGCGCCGGCAATCGTTGAGTGTTCCGATTGAGCAACGCCAATTGCTCCGATATTTGAGCCACAACGGTATTAAGAGAGTCTTGCCCCGCCTTCAAAGTAGCATTTACCTTATTTTGCTCGACCATGAACGCCTCCACTCTAGCTTCGAAGTCGGATCGTTGTTGAGCTTGTGGAGGGTTTTGATTTTGATTCCTCCACCCTTGATTGTAACCGGGCGGCCTATATGGTGGAACTTGTTGCTTCGGTTGAAAGTTTTGTTGAGTAGGCCCCCTCGGTGGATAGTTTTGTTGTTGGGGTGGTGGTGGTCGAGCTTGTTGAGGCGGTGGTTGTGGCGGGTTCAAAGCTCCTTCATTGTTGGCGTAAGAGAATCCGGGATGATTTCTTGCTGCCGGATTGGCCCAATATCCTTGGTTCCCCGCAACATATTGTACTTGCTCCAAGGATCCTTCTCCTTGCTCTCCTCCCGAGTACATGGCTTGAGATTGGTCTTGCCAATCACACATTTGGTTAGTCGGTGCGGAGGTAGAAGGGGCTCCTTGGGGCTCCGTGATAAACTTCTCCAATCTCTCCACTACCTTGTGGAGAGAATCAAATTTGCTCGTAAGCTCCGCCACGGCCTTCGCCTCATAGATACTAGTCGGCTTCAAGGAGGACGTAGAGTGTCCTCGCTCATCGCCCCATTGTTGATTATTTGAGGCCATCTCCTCAATTAGGGCCGTAGCTTCCTCGGGAGTCTTTGACAAGATAGCACCATTCGCCGCGGCATCAATAATTTGTTTGGTCCCCGGTTGGAGACCGTTGTAGAAGCTATGAACTAACTCCCAGTCTTCAATGCTATGATGCGGGCATTGATGCTGCAAATCCTTAAAACGCTCCCAAGCTTCATAGAGCGTCTCCTGTGGTCCTTGCTTGAAGGACATGAGAGCGCTCCGGATCTTCACCGTCTTGGATGGCGGATAGAACTTATCAATAAATGCACTCGCCAACTCGTCCCAAGTGGTGAAGACACCCTCAGCTTGCGTCCTCAACCAGTATAGTGCTTTGTCCTTTAGCGTGAAAGGGAAGAGGCGCAGTCTGATGGCATCGATGGAGACCCCCGGCATCTGAAATGTGGCGCACTTCGACAAGAATAATTGGATGTGGTAGTGGGGGTTCTCATGGGCGTTCCCATGAAATGGGTCTTGTTGCATCAAAACCACCAATCCAGTCTTTAGCTCGAAGTTCTTGTCGGCCGCCAACTCCGGCATGGCAATGGATGAGGTAGTGGAAGAGGTCTTAGGCCGAAGCCTATCTCGAATAGAAATTAGCCTCGCCATCCTTGCCGCCAATTGTTCAGGAGTTTCCGGGTTGGTCATAAACCGCCCTTCCGTATTTTGTCTCCTTTCCGCTCTAAGTCTCCGCGCGGTACGTTCGATCTCGGGATCAAATAAGATGGCTGCAGGGTCCGCCGTAGATCTCGTGTACATGCACAGGGGAAACAGAGTTTCAAAGAAATGATTAGTACCGTGGAAGGGTTAGGTAAGAGATAAGAAATAAAAATATTGATAATAATAATAAAAAAAGAAATAGCTAGGGTGAGAAAGAATCAAACACAATCGCCTCCCCGGTAACGGCGCCAAAAACTTGATCGCTCCGGGATGTGACCCAAAGAACGGTTGTAGTTTTACCGCAAGCGCACGGTATAGCGGCAAGCGGGTTATCGAACACAGGGAGGACGAATGACCGTGCTTGTTCAAATCAACCTGGCTATTTAAGAGAGAAATTTGCCTTTGGCGATCCTGTCACAATCGTTAGACAAAAATGCGGAAATATCAAATCAAATAAAGAACGTCTAGGGAATGGGGAATCCCCGCTACTCACCGTATTTCATAAATGCGGTTTATCGGTACCAAAATTGCTTGAATGAGAATTTGGATGAACTAGTTGCAACTGAATGTAGAACCAAGCTCACGCTCTCGCGCTGTTGCCGGTCTATAGCTATCCTAGGTTTGGGTCCAATCTCTTGCAAACCCTAGCCTAGGAAAAGCTAGCATTAGGATCAACATCATCGTCCAATCGCGCACCGAGCCCAATCTCTTGCAAACTCGGTCAACGACCTAGATTGGGATAGTTCCTACCCGTCCAATCTCTTGCAAACGAGTATCGGCATGGAATTGCAACCGGAAATCCTAGTATCGGTCCAATCTCTTGCAAACCGATACTTCGAAAATCCGACTCCAACCCAATTCGGATTTCTAGGGTTTCCTATCAAATTGGGATCCAATCTCTTGCAAATCCCAATTGATATGAATACCTAGCCATCCATAGTAAATTGATCCCAATCTAATCCCTAATAACAATTCTAGCACAATTTCTACCAATTCATCACAAATATGAAAATGGGCTTGTAGGGTTCACCCCCACGCCCCAAGACGTGGAGACTACTCACAAATCATAGCAAGATCACAAAAATGATCGTTGAAATAAGCAATAGAATTCATCACAATATTGAGATAAGCAATAAAAATAGAATTTTTAAGGAAAAGAGATGCAAACCAATGGAGTTCTTCAATTAAATCCAACAAAATTCCAATCTTTGTCTCCTTTCCAATCACAAGAATAAAGCTAAAAAACTAATCTAAAAAGCTGCAAAAATCTAAGAGGGAGGCTCTAAAACTAGGGTAAAAACAGGGTTTAAATAGCCCTCAAAATCGTCCAAAAACTGTGACCAAAATACCCCTGCACAGCCTGTTTTCCGCAGTTTTCGCTACAGGCAGCGCATCGCACTCGGCCGAGTGACAAAAGTCGCTCGGCCGAGTGAGAAACCCTGTAATTTTCCAGTAAGTCGGGGCCTTCAGGGGTCTCTACTTCGGGGGCGGCTCGGCCGAGTGAGTTGTCGTCACTCGGCCGATGACTTCATAGTACTCGGGCGGACGGGATTTACCACTCGGCCGAGTGGGTCTTCTGAAGTTCAGGCAGCCGAAAAACAGTAACTTGGATGTTTTGGAGGGGCTTCGTCTGGGCGCCACTCGGGCGGACGTGATGTCGTCACTCGGCCAATGTGGTCTTCGGTGCTCGGCCGAGTGCACACATAAATCGTGTCTGTTCTGGTCGGCCGAGCAGTGTCTCGCTGGTCGGCCGAGTGGCTCCTCCACTCGGCGAGTGGGACACAAAAAATGCCCAATCTGCTTGTTTTGGCCTCCTCGTCGCTCCTGTGACGTCCGTTCTTCTTCCGCTACTCTCCAACAGCAAAATACCTCTCGGGGAGGTCGTTGGTGACCGTCTAGAGTAAGCGCATCTCGAGATCACTCCAAACCACGCCAAATCACCTGAAATGCGACAAAAACAACAAATCGTGAAAAGCATCGCAATATCGTCGATATATCGTGAAAAAACATGATTTGGGCGATCTAAATGGCATGCAAACATGCGGAAAAAGGGTGTAAAATAAGGAGTGATCACTTATCCAAATACTCGTTCAGCACTAGGTTCATAAGACTCATGAATACTGAGGGTGCATTGGTCACACCAAACGGCATTACCAAGAACTCGTATTATCCATATCTGGTGTTGAATGCTGTCTTGTATACATCATCTTTCTTGACTTTCAGCTGGTGATAACCACTCTGTAGATCCAGCTTAGAAAAGATGCACGAACTCTCAAGCTGGTCAAACAAGTCTTCGATGTGTGGTAGAGGGTACTTATTCTTTACCGTCACTTTGTTCAACTCTCTATAGTCCACGCACATCCTTCTGGTCCCATCCTTCTTCTTTACCAAAAGTATCGGAGCACTCCATGATGATGCGCTAGACCGAATCCAACCTTTCTGCAAAAGATCGTCTAACTGAGTCCGAACTTCAACCAATTCTGATGGCGCTAGACGATAAGGATTCCTGGAGTAGGGTTGAGCTCCAGGCACTAGCTTGATCGAAAAATCCACGGCACGGTCTGGGGGTAATCTTGTAAGGCTATCCGAAAATATGTCTGAGAACTCCTGCACTATCGTCGGCCTCTCTGTAGCAGCATCCATAGAAGTCATCACGGCATTCGAAATTCTGGCTCTATACTTCACTGGTCCTTCGGATCGGCTCTCGCTGACGAATTCAAATTTCGGGTGGTTTGGGATCTCAAACACCACTCTCCTGCGTCGACAATCAATTGTGGCATAAAAGGTCCCTAGCCAATCCATCCCGAATACGACATCAAAACTCGGTATGTCGATGGCTAGAAAGTCGGCATAGAGTTCTCGCTTGCATATGACTACGGGACAATCTGGATATCCACTAGTCATCCGCAACACGCCATCTCCCGTCTTGACGTCCCAGCCAGAGGTGAGAGGTGAAATGGGAATAGCGTGTTGGTTGGCAAATAGCATCGCCATAAAACAATGCGAAGCTCCCGAGTCAAAAAGAGCAAGGGCGGGTTTGCTAGCTACCAACACAACTCCTACGGTCGCGAAAACTATATCTAAGCATGCATCATACGATAAAACAAATTAAAAGATAAGGGTAAATTTGTACCTGTAATGACCTGGCCTGTAGCCTCGGCCTCCTCAGCTGTCATGGTGAATGTTTGGCGCTTCAGAGGTGGGGCCTGCGGTCGTGGCTGCTGAAATCCCCGTCGCTGAGGTGGGGGTCCACGCTGAGTATTCCCTGCTGGAGCTGTATCTGGTGTAGATGTCTGTGCTGGAGCCGCCGGTCTCTATCCCTTCTTGGGGCAGTCTCTGGCAACGTGGTCGTCTGCTCCACAAATCAGGCACTGATTCAGTAGATATCAGCACTCTGACTTGACGTGCCCTGGCTTATTGCAATAGTGACAGACGGTCTGCTGTCTGCGATGCTGTGGCTACTGTGGATGTAGTGGAGCTGGCCTCTTAGTAGATGTCTGCTCAGCTGGTCGGGCCGCCTGTCGACTAGGTGGTGGAGGGGGACGTCTCTGAGGAGCACTCGCTTGTCGTTCCAGATCTTCCTTCTGTTGTACGTACTCATAATCTCGAGCTGCAGAGAGTACGTCAATGTGGGTCTTCAGCTTGTGCCCCACTAGTTGCTTCTGAATCTTCATATTCAGCCCTTCCTGGAAACGCTGGGCTCTGTCCCAAGGATCGGACACCACATTCTTCGCAAACCTGCAAAAAGTCCACTTATTAGTAAATTACATACATCTATAGATTAACGATGTAAGTTGTAATACATACTTGCTGAGTCTAGAGAATTCAGCATTGTACTGTTCCACATTCATGGAGCCCTGCTTCAGGTTCATAAATTGAACCTGTAGTGTCCTCTTTGCTTCAGGAGAGAAATATAGAGCATTAAACTTCTCCGTGGATGTGCTCCATGAAATTGGCTGGACCAATTGATCCTCCTCTGAATCCCACCATGACATAGCGTCTTCAACCAACTGTAGCTTTGCCATGTCCACCCATAAATCTGGTGCGATCCGTGCTGCTTTTAGCATAGCAGCTGTGCGACGTAGCCACTCTGCTGCTGCCAGTGGTCCCTCTGTCCCTTTGAAAACTGGTGGTCGCAGTGATCTGAATTGCTGAACTTCACCTTCATGTCTGTGCTCAGGCTCCCTTTGCTCCGGTTGCCTTTGCAAAGCTCTAACCATTTCTCGTAGAGTCTGGTCTGTAATCTGGATCGTCGCTACAGGTCGCTCAGTATTGTTATCCACATTATTCCCATTGCCGTCGTGCTGATTCTCGCCATTTCCATTGTTGACAGTACCAATGAGGTTGAGGTCGACGTTGTTGTTGTCAGCATTCCCGTTGTCGACTTGATCATTAAGTTGGTCCTCGGCGTCGTAGTTGTAGTCATTACCATAGTTAACATTCTCATGAGCCACGTGATTAGCGTTGTTGGAGACGTGGTTCATGGTCCCAGCTCTACGCCCATCACTGTGATTTCCTGCCAAGTCTGCATGTGTAATGATTGGATTGCTCCCAGTACCACGTCAAGATGGTATGCTTTAGACATCCTGTATTCCAAAGAATGATGTCAGTCCAGTTGTTCTTCTATGAGCATTTCTGCTTGCTCTATACTGTTCACGAGGTGTCTTGCGGAGACCTGCATGGGCCACCAACTTGTAACGCCCCGTTTCCGGGTGTCATTACTTTTCCGTTAATTGTGCAGGCCCTGCAAGGTTCCAGTGAAGCCAACATAGAGCAACAAATAATTTCATAGCAGAATTAACTTTATTAATCCTCCCAAAAGGGTACCAAAGCATACCAAAAGATAATCTACTAGTCTTTATTTCTAAACAACAATAAAGCAACTAAACCATAGAAGAAAACTCTCCTTACTAATCCTTGACTCAGAAATCAGCACTCTCCACTGGAAATTCCGACTCCTCGAAAGCTGGAGCCTCCTAGTACACTGGTTCAGTTTCTGTTAAGAAAACATTGAAAGAATAAAGTAAACAATATTTGCAATAAACAACAATTAAATCTTTCATGCAACCAATGCGTTTCCAATCTGTTATTATACTCATAATGTAAAGGGAAAGAGCGGGCTGAAGAACAACCTCGGGTTTCACAGGCGAGCTCACTGGTGCCCTACATTTATTGGTCCAAGGTATTAATCAATGAACACAATCTAATCATTCAGTTCTGTCAATGAGCGTAGTCTTCGCCACCCTTTCTGAGTTCCCAAACCCCATGTCGTTCTAACTATTTCAGTGTTATCTCAACCATTCACTAATTCTATTCCTTAAAAACTTTGTAGGAAGAAAAGTGCACAAAACTAATATGTCGTTAGAGACAAGTCCAATGTAACATTATTTCACAAATATTGAATTTTGCACAATTCTAATCATAAGTTTATTGTTAACCAAAACAATTCCATACGTCAATTTCTAAGGTGAAGGAAACTATATTTAATATATTCTAAAAACAGTTCTAAATGTAATCAATCCATTCAAACATTAAAACTAAAACGAAATTGTTTGTGAAATGAAATGATTCAACTATAGGATCAGATTCGTATTTTTAGGCATCCGCGATGGGTTTCTAGGGTTTACCAGCCGAAGGGAATTTTCCATCAGTCTTCGTAAATAGGACGATGGACCATGTTCATATAAAATTTCACAATCAGCCAAAATTTGACACCGAACTATCAGAACTAGACATGTATAATAAATACAGCATATATTGAGCCGAACAAGGGGAAACTGCACCAAAACAGCGAGTAATTAACAAACAGCGGCTAAACACCTAAGGCCACAAGCCGCAAGTATTAACGGGAAGCCAAAACAGCAAACCCATAACCAACCGAGCACCCTGGTAAGGAGGAAAAAACCCCGGCGGCCAACCCTAGTACCCAATAGTCCCGAATCAATGTGTACGAAGCTGCGACAAAGGTGTCGCCATGCTCGTATGATGCCTTTTCTATCATAGGGGATAAAAATCCCCTTTTTATATTAGCGAATCATCATTTCCTATTGTCCGAAAATCCCAGAACCCTAGTTCTTTCACAAATCCAAAAGCAGGAAGGAAATAACTGAAGTTTAAAGCAAATAGGTTTACCGATCTTGAAGAAAACGAAAGCCGAGAGATCCTGAAGTCCAGATCCCCAATAACGAGATGAATCGAAAAAGTTTAAGAAGTGGAAAACAATTTTCGCAAGCTACCGAAAACCCTAAAAGAGTTGCAGCGCATAAATAAGAGAGGAGAGGGAGAATATCTTATCAGAGGGGAAAAATCCCGAAGAATCCGCGCGTGAAAACGGGTGGTTAAGGTTTTCGAAAACCCTTGGCGGCGGCGTCATCGTCCGCTTGCTTCACATGCGCGATGAAGAGAGAAGCGGGCTTCGGGTCGAGATAAAGGGGAACGTGTGAGGGAATTATTAAAGGAAAATGGGCAGAGAGAGAGAGAGTCAGTGGAGAGTTTATAAAATGATTTGGGCTCAAAAGTGGGCCTGGGCTAATATAAAAAAAATGAATCGTTACACGACCCTAAGCTTGTCCATACCGAATGCTGGGGGCATACACATACAAAGACACAAAGCAAACAAGACATACAAACAACGACGACAGTAAGCAAATGAATTTTCAAATTCTCATTTAATATGTACACTACAGATGGAGTTACAACATAACGCTCCAAAAGTGGGTAAGGAAATCTGAACTATTCAGTTTGGTTGCTTACACCTCTATGATTGCTTTTTCCGAAAACATGTGGTACTTCGACAGTGGATGCTCCCGGCACATGACTGGTAATCGGAGTCTCCTTACGGAGTATATAGCTGGTAACAAAGGTCATGTTACGTTTGTTGACGGTCAAAGGAGCAAAGTCATTGGGAAGGGAGAGCTAAAGATGACGGGATCTATTACTCTAAAAGATGTGATGCATGTGGAAGACTTGAAGGCAAATCTTATTAGCATAAGCCAATTGTGCGACCAAGGTCTCTTCGTTCATTTTACCAAAAATAAGTGTGTGGTTCTCAATGAAGCCGGAGCTTGCATTATGATTGGGAAAAGATCTGCTGACAATTGCTATTTACTTCAGGAAACTAACAATTGCCTCAGTCTAATTGTTGATGTCTCTGAGCAGTGGCACCAAAAGCTAGGGCATCTCAACTACAAGACCTAGATGAAGATATCCAAAGTGGGAGCTGTTCGTGGGATACCAACCATAAACAAGAGAAGAGAAGGTGTATGTGGTCCTTGTCAACTAGGAAAACAAAATAAGACTAGTCATAGACAACTTCAGACAATCATCACGTCTAAGAACTTGGAGCTGCTGCACATGGATCTGATCGGACCCACAACAGAAGTTAGCATGGGAGGTAAGAAATACATCTAAGTTTGTGTTGACGATTTCTCACGGTTCTCTTAGGTAGAGTTTCTCAAGGAGAAGTCAGACACATTTGACGCCTTCAAGAAACTATGCACCCATCTTCAGACTGAGAAATGAGATATCATTGGGAAGATTGTCAGGATTCGAAGTGATCATGGCAATGAGTTTGAGAATCACTCTTTTGCTGACTTTTGTGAAGCACAGGGAATTGCTCATGAATTTTCAGCTCCTAAGACCCCTCAACAGAATGGAGTGGTTGAAAGAAAAAATCGTACCCTACAATAAATGGCGTGCGTGATGCTGAATGCCAGGGAGGTCAATGCTAGATGGTGGGCAGAGGTTGTCAACACTTCATGCTACACTATAAATAGAGTGTATCTCAGACCTAGAACGGAGAAAACTCCATATGAGATCTGGAAAGGTAAAAAAACCTGATGTATCTTACTTTCATATCTTCGGAAGCAAATGTTACATCTTGAAGGATCGGACCCCTAGGGGAAAGTTTGATGCTAAGAGCGACAGAGGGATATTTCTTGGATATTCCACAACTAGCCGTGCATTCAGGGTGCTGAATCATCCTACAAATGTCATGATGGAGTCAATTAATGTTGTTGTATACGACTTTGATCATGGAGAAGCTGTTATAAGTGAAGGGACAACTCCTCAGGAGGAAGGCACTGATGAAGAAGACTATGTTGAACAAAATGTTACGACATGCGATACAACACAAGGTAATGTTGAACAAAATGGTGTAACACAGGGTTCAACATCCATAGAGGAACCACTGTCTGAGGGAAATGATGCTCACTCATCTAGAGGGATAACTAAAATCATACGGAACCATCCTCTTGAACTTGTTATTGGTGATGTTCAAGATGGTCTTCGTACAAGAGGTACTAGTCAAGTCAACTATTGTGATCTTGCCGGGTACATTTGCTTTCTTTCAATTGTTGAACCAAAGAATGTGAGGAAAGCACTTCTTGATGATTTCTGGGTGTTAGCTATGCAAGAAGAGCTGAATCAATTTCAGCGTAATGATGTCTGGTGTCTAGTTGAGAGACCGAAAGGGTTAAATGTCATTGGGACAAAGTGGATATTTAAGAATAAAATCGATGAGAAGGGCAATATCACTCGTAACAAGGCTCGTCTGGTGGCTCAAGGCTACACTCAGATTGAGGGTATTGATTTTGATGAGACGTTTGCGCTTGTAGCTCGGCTGGAATCTATCAGACTACTTTTGGCAGTGGCCTGTAGTTTCAATTTCAAGCTTCATCAGATGGATGTGAAGAGCACGTTTCTGAATGGGATATTGAATGAAGAGGTGTATGTCGAACAGCCGAAGGGGTTTGAAGATCCATTTCTTCCAAACCATGTCTACCGATTGAAGAAGGGCTTTATATGGTCTGAAACAAGCGCCAAGGGCTTGGTACGAGAGGTTGACCAAATATCTTCTCCAAAAAGGCTATGAACGAGGGGAAGCTGACAAGACATTATTTGTTCAAATAACCAGGTTAGCTGTTATTGTTGCTAAGATCTATGTGGATGATATATTATTCGGCTCCACTTCACAACAGCTGGTGCATGAATTCATTGTCCTCATGCAGAAAGAGTTCGAGATGAGCATGGTTGGTGAATTAAACATGTTTCTTGGCCTTCAGATAAAGCAATCTAGTGACATGTTGTTCATCTCTCAAAGTAAATATGCTAAAAATCTTGTTAATAGGTTTGGCCTGGAAAATTCTCCTCAAGTTCGCACACCTATGTCCACAAGTGAAAAGCTTTCTAAGGATGATGGTGGGAAATCAGTGGAGGTCACATTATACAGAAGTATGATAGGAAGTTTACTATATCTGACAGCTAGCAGGCCAGATATCAGTTTCAGTGTTGGGGTATGTGCACGATACCAAGCTTGTCCTAAAGAATCTCATATTACTGCAGTGAAATGTATAATAAGATATATCAGCGGGATAGCCGATTATGGTATTTGGTATACTAAGGACACTAATACCTTACTCTCAAGCTACAGTGATGCTGATTGGGCAGAAAATGCAGATGACAGAAAAAGTACCACAGGAGGATGCTTCTACGTGTGAAATAATCTTTTTTCTTGGTACAACAAGAAGCAGAACTCTATCTTCCTATCCACTACCGAGGCCGAATATATTGCTGCAGGAAGTTGTTATACACAACTCCTATGGATGAAACAGATGCTGACAGATTATGGTGTGGAGCAAGATGTCTTGACTATTTTGTGTGACAACCAGAGCGCCATCAATATATCCAAGAATCCCGTCCAACACTCCAGGACCAAGCATATAGACATTCGGCATCATTTCATCGGAGAACTGGTTGAGAAGAAGGTTCTAGCCATGGAGTATGTTGCAACTACTAGTCAATTAGCTGACATTTTTACTAAACCCCTGGACTCCAGCAGATTTGAAGAATTGTGACAAGCTCCTGGGCTGTGTCGTATTTAATGTTGCACATTATGTTTTACATAATGTTGCATGTTATGTTGCAACATAAAGGGGGTGCTGAGTAGGTTCTTATGGTAGGTATTATTATTTTTTACTTGCCCAGCCTTTATTTGTTTTGGGTTTTTCCTCTCTCGGCGCTCATCACTTCTCAAGTTTATTTCAAAAGTTCCGAAGTGTTCTTAGGGTTCTTGATTTCTTTCCGGTGGAGAAATTCTCTGTCTCTTTTCATCAAATGGGTCCCGATCAGAGCCAGAAATCTCCTCAGAACCCTCACCGTTCTTCTCGTCAGGCCGCATCATCTCAGAGACCTACTTCTTCGTCTTCGTCATCTCAGGTTAAACGAAAGGGGACGGTTCCTCGCGTCTCTAGGGTCTCGTCGTTTGGTAATTCACCTCTCACTTCCCCCAATGTCTCGTGATTACATGCATTCTGGCTCATCGAATTCGGCAATAGTAGTTTTTCCCCAATTCTTGATATTCCTCTTCCATCGGTCAAACCCTCCTCATCAAAGTTTGAAAAAGATGAACAGTTGTCTCATCCTGTCACAGTTCAAGATTGGTTTTGGCACCTCCGAAGGACGGGGCGCAAATTGGACCTCTCTTGGTTGGATCTCTCTGATGTTTGTGTTGGCCCGCTTAAATTAAAGAGAGTGCATGGCAAGTTGATTAGTGTGGAAGTGCTTGAGGATGACAAGATCATTCTTAAAACCTGGAATCCAAGAAGATCGTCTGTGAAAATTTCAGAAATAGTAGTGGTGGAAATCTCTGACTCTAAGTCCTCCGTGTCTACAGAAAAGCCCCGTCCGGATGTTGATGATGGTGTTAATTCTAGTTTTGTGGAGGGTGTTACTGAAGGTTGTGATGCCCGTGTTGATCCTACAGGTAGTGTAGTGTCCAGTGAGGATCATAATGGTCATGACAGTGGTGTATGTCTTGACAAGGATCAACCTCAAGTGTCTGCAGCAATGAATGTTGATCCTAATATCCCTATTGTGGCTGAGGTGTCTGATATGGTAGATTTGGCTGCTGAAACTGGAGAGAACATCATGGCTGATAAGGGTGTAGCAGCTGAGGTACCTGAAGATATGATAGAAGGTACTCATGTTGGAGGAACTCTTATGATGGCAGAATCAAGTTGTCCATCAGTATCGCATATATCTCCTGCTAATGAAGAAGTTGTCCTAGGTGATGTTCCAAGTACGATCCAAGGAGATGACATTATAGCTATGGCTGATGTGGATTCTGTACCAAATGTTGTACTCAGTGTCAATGTTGGACCCATTGAAAATGTTGCATCAAATGTTGAACCATCTGTTGCTGAAGAGAAGACTGCTGTCCCAGTAGAAGAATACTCAGTAACTGCCTCTCCTGGTGTGGATCTGAAACCCCCTCACACACACAAATCTAGATCTGGCTCTCGTAAGCATGCAGCTCCATCCAGATTGACTTCTCCATCTCCATCTAAGAAGTCCAAGGTGGATGGCTCCTCAGGTTCTCCTCACCTTTCTCCACTTTCTGCATCTGATGCTATGTCCAAGTCATTCTTTGACATATCCTGCAAACAGAGATGGTCCTTATATTCTGAGAGATCCATTCTTGGTGAAAAATCTCTAGCCCTATCTTCTTTTGCAAAGACACAGTTCGTATCTTTCCTCAAGGAGATCATTCTACTTCATGCAGCTAGTTGCTTCAAGACTTTCTATCATGTCTTGGTTTGGGAATTTTATTGCAATCTGTCTAAATCTTCAAGGGATTTTTTGTCTAGATGGGCTTTCAGAGCCTATATTCGGGGAAAAGTAGTTTCTTTCTCCCCATCCTTGTTGAACAAATTCCTGAAGTGGCACTGTGCTCAGAATCTGCCTGCTTTTAGGAACTCTGTTGGTGATGACTATGATCTATTTGTGAGGACTGTTACATCGGGATAGTATAAGAGTTGGCCCAAGTCATTTTCCTTCCCATCATCTGCACTGACAGCAAAATACTTCTTGCTTTATTGAATTGCTACTAGGAACTGGCTACCCACCATTAATATGTCTGTAGTCACTAAGACCATGTGCAAGCTGATCTATGCTGCTGGGACCAAGAAGCCATATTTCAATCTCGGACGTATCATCTTCGACTCCATTCTGTCTCTTTCGGAGTCCTCGGCACCTTCATCTTCTCTTCCGCATGCCTCCCTTATCTCCATGGTGCTCTTCTCCCAGTGGATTGTCCCTGCTCATTCTGAGCTTGCTTCGGCTTGTGAGGGGATCAGTTTTACTGTCAAGTCTGTGGCAAGGAAACTAGATGATATATCTGTTGTCTCCTCGTCTCCTCAGAAGTCTGTCCCTACCTCTCCATTTTCTCCTCCATCTGCATCTACTTCCACTGTCAAGGAGCCTCCATCTGCTTCTGGCTCAGTGGACGGACGGTCTATTATCATGGAGGACCTTCTAGTGCTTGAAAAATATGCGCAAAATGTGGATGATCAGCTGCTCCTTCTTCAAAGTCAGAAGGCATTACTCGAATCTCACAAGCTTCTTCTTCAGGACAGACTTTCATAGCTTAAATCCAAACTATATTCAGGAAGTGGTACTTAGGAAGGTACGTCCTTTGTTCTGTTTGTGGCCCAAAGGGGGAGTATATGTGGGTCTTTTGCGGGTCTTTATTGGCCTTTATTGGTTGTTGTGGTGCTGTGGTGTGCTGGGTTAATGCCTTGAAACTTTGTGGTGCTGTGGTGTGCTGTGTTGTTCTCTTGCTAGTGTATGATGTCTCTCTGCAATGTCATCGGTATGATGTCTTCATCATCTACTATTACTGTGCTATTTTCCAGTATGTCCTTCATCTTGTTCTCGACTGTGTTTATTCTTGATTGTGCCACTAAAAGCCAAGGGGGAGATTGTTAGGTCATACATATATGGCTATGTTGTCGTTAGTGGCACAATGGGTTCTTATGTCAGTTTTCAGCATGTGGTATGGATAATGTTGAATAATGTGTTGAACATTATGTTGAACATAATGTCCAACATACTGCATCAGGCTTTTGAGATGTTGTTTAAGCCTGGGCGTATTGAAGATGGGAGGTTTTTTTGGTTGCTGGTTATTGCCTTCTACGGCTTGGGTGTTTTTCCGTCAACTGAAGAATCGTTGCAGATTCTGTTGGGATCGAGTATCTCTCGCTTTGATTAACACGGTTGTAGATAGAGGATGTTTTTCGCCCACTTATGGTTATTGTTGTTTTAAGAAGTTGAGGCGAAACCAATTTCCTAGCCGGGCTTCGTTAATTGCGGACGACTAATCTTCCCAGATTCGATTGCGTTTACGTCCTTTAACGTCTCCATAATTGAGGGGGAGAGTTCGTTTAAAAGAGGAATGAAGATTGGCGGCTAGGTTTACGACTTCGATGACAGCTTTTGCGAAAGCTGCAAGGAGCTCCGGGAGGAGGCTGACTACTACAGAGGTAGGGGATCAAGGGAGTTGTTGTCAGTTTAGCAAGGGGATCTTGCACGCAAGGGGAGCTTGCGCAAATTGCTCCATTGGGTTGATTGAGATCACCCCTAACGGTGTGTATTGAGGGGGAGATTGTTCCCTTTAGTAATACAGGGTATTGGTGCTTGTAATCATTAATACTTAGTGGAGTTATTTGATTTTCTGGGCGAGGCCCCGCAGATGTAGGTGTGCGCACCGAACTGCGTTACCAATTTTTTTGTGTCAACTTGGTTGCTCTATTTTTCCTGTGTGTTTATTGGTTGTGCTTGCGTACTAAATTTCAAGAAGGAAGTATGTTCATAGGCTTAATTGTACATGCCTAATATACTAGAAAACCTTGTCGACTCGTTAGTCATAGGCTCATAGCATATATGACCATATGTCCATCTTTTATTTTAAAAGATATGGGAATAAACCCAATCTCCACACCCTGAGAGAAAGTGCGATGACACGTCAACTTTGCAAACAAACAGAGTATTGCTTGTTTTGTAGAAGCAGGTGAAGCCCATGCCCATCACGGAATGAACCAAGTTACAGACTTATTTAGATGTGTCTAGTGAAAAAGTTAATGCGAAAGATCAAAGCAGGGAATGGAGACAACTCTACTCAAACGTACATGCAACTAGGAATTTACCATTATCGATTGCTAGCATATACGTAACTCTGAAATAATAGGAGTCCTTACAAGGCACTCACGTCAACACAGCCGCACCCACCTGGGCCACCTCCTTCCTCTTCTCCTACATCTCTCCCCGGAGAAGACAACCGGAAACAAACACTCAATCCAGTGAAAACACTGACATAGAGAGACAACATATTGAGATGTGTGCTTGTCCCTTGCCATTGTCCCCTCTCTCTCTCTCTCTCTCTCTTGTCCCTTGCCATTGTCCTCTCTCTCTCTCTCTCCCCCCTTCATCTTCAACGTTGGGCTCTACAGTCTAAAGTCAAACTCTCACTCCTCAATCTTTGAGCTCTCCCTCGTAACTTATTAATGTTAACCCATTGCCACTGTTTGGACGTTCTTTCACATGTGTCGGTTAGTTGTCCAGGTCCTATTTTCACGCTGACATCACAACTCAGCTTCCCTTACACCAAGATATAGTTTGATTACGTAGCATCAAGAGGAAGAAGCCTAAGAATAAAACGTAGGTGTTCTTGGAACAATCCCTCATGTGTTCTTCTCGATTATGTTTTTAAATGCACTGAAGATTCCTTCAGTATAACAATCTGTTGGAAAGTTGGTGCCAAATGCTTGGAATTCCTTGGTACATGCCATGCACTGTCATAACGTCTTCATATACAACGACACGCCCCTATTTGTGTAGCACTGAATGCAAATCTATAGTTAAACGTATTAGAAAAGAAATTGTTTTGTATCTTAATCAAGAACAAATATCCTTCTTAATACCAAAAGATCTAAGCACCTTACAGATCCAGTTAATTTTAGTCAAATTACATTCAAGCATCTGTTTAGAATTGTGATATATGTAAGCGGGTTTTGGCCTGAAATGGCCCAAATAACCCAGTAAGTTAGTTGAGGATTTTCATCAACTAACAAGCCGTCTTACGTGATCGGTTGAAAGAATAATTAGGTGATTGGTTTAGAAGATCACGTGGTCGTGCGATTGAGAAAATATCGGAAGCGGTTACATGATGGAAAGGGTGCCGGTGGCTCCTATAAATAGGTATGAGTTCTTCCCATCTTGACACATCAGTCAGCCACTCTGTGAAATTTCCTAAAAATTTATTTATTTTTCTCTCTCAGAGCTAACAATATAAACATATATTCAATAAGATGGGTTTCTCTGTTCAAATTCAAAGCGAATTCAAGTCAAGAATTGAATTCGGGTTAACACAATTTGATTTCAGGTTTTGGAGTTTGAAAAGAAATCGTAATGAGGTTAAAAATCCTGTTAGGTTTAGTAATTAGATTATTTGGTTATGAAAATAATAACTAAAGAAGAGTAGCGGTAGGATATATGATTTTCTTATATAAGAATTATATTAATTAGGATAGTGTTAGCGGGTGAATCCCTCGAACAGTGAAATGGAGCTGACGAGGACGCCTCCGGTGACGTGACTCTTCGTCGGCTCAAGAGTGGGACCCGCGGTAGCTTGAAGCCAGTTCAGGGAGAACCAAGTCCGAGCTACTTAGACAGAGCTCGACCTAACTCTAACTCTGAGTCGTTCTGAGCGATCTGCCGAGCGATCTGCAACACAAACAAATCGTCAGGCGGATCAGAGCTGGGTTCCGACCCAAATCCCCTCCGAGCTTTAGTCAGTGAGGGACTCAAAGAATGCTCAAGGCAGCTAGGACCGACCTGAAGGGATGTCGTCCGATCACTGTCACTTCGAGTTTTGAAGGAAGAAATGTAAGAGGAAGTAAAGAGAATAAGTTATCAGAGTACTGTACTGTAGTCTTGAGTATTTCTGGAGTGTGAACCCTTTCCTCGTCGTCCTTTCGCATATTTATAGACAATGATTTCTCCTTCGTACAGTTAGTAGGTAGCGGCTTTGTCTTTATGGCGATATGGTTCTCCTTGAAATGAGGGTAACGGATGCCCTCCCAATTCGCCATTACTAACCAATCCCTTAACACTAGCGGGACCCAGCGGACCGTTGAGCGGGCGCCTTGGCTAGACAGTTAACTCACCTTTCTCGGTGGGCCCTCGGGCTATTGGGCTAATTAAGGCCCCGCGTCCTAAACTGGCTCCTCCTTCCAAATGGAATATTTCTCTCCGCTTCGTGGGCCAGCCCAATGTATTAAAAGATAGTGATCCCTTGTGATATCATAGATATATCCTCCATTGCTAGATGAGAGATGTGTTTAATTTGGAGGCTTTGAAAGTGGGTGATAGATAATTATTGTAAGTGGAAGGGGGAAGAGAATATCGGCAAGATGAGAATGCATAATGTAATCCTACGTGTATTAATTCCAGCAACATAATGTGGTTTTTTTTAATTAATGCTACATGGATGCAAGTCGAGTTTCGTTAGCCTAACAATGTATATCATAGTGTTCTCCAACATAATCATGTGTGTTATTATTGTCTGCGTGCTTTGTTTATCTAGAGGTCTCCTCTCAGCCAAACATGAGAGGGAAAACTTTCAAATGCCTGCATGTGACTTTGAATAGCTAGCGCAAAAGTAGGAGTTGTGAGCACAAGTAACATGACTCTGAACTTTCAGAAAACTTAACATGACTCAAACTCTCACCCCTTGATCTTCAACCTTGTGCCCTACAGTCCCAAGTCAAACACTCACCCCCTTGATCTCCGAGCTTTCCCTTGTAAGTAACTACTGTACATACTTACAACTTGGCCAGAAAAAAATGATTAATATTAACCTCTAGTCATTGTAATTTGGTTCTTTCAAGAAGGTCTGCTAGTTGGCCAGGTCCCATCTTCACGCACAACTCAGCAGCTCAGCCTCCCGTGAGCTTAGAGACTACGAACAAAACAAAGGAGCCTTTGGAACAATCTCTTTGTGCTCTTCTCGGTTTATGCTTTTCATGCGTACTGAATGTCTCTGCACTCCATTGATTTGTGGCCGCGTTTGATTCGAGATTTGTGTTTCCTTCGAAAAAAAAAGTCTCCTACTTTTCGCGGCCTTGACGTGAGAGTCCGTAACGATTTTGGCGGCCCACAGAAACAAGCCCATTCAAATTAAAGTATCCCCTCGTTTCCAAGGCCCTGCCTTGTTGTTCTACAGCCCACAAACTTGGACCTCGCGCAGCCCATGCGCGGGCCGTTGACAACCCATGCGCGGGCTTGTGCAAGGTTGGGTAAGCCCATCTTCTTTCGCAAACAACAATGGACCCAATCTATTTCATTGTCACATTGGCTTTCATAACTGAAAGTATTTTTTAAGTCATACTAATGTCAAACTTTGAATGATTTAAACAACAGACGTACCAAAAAAGCCCTTTTTTTGCAAACTGCTGCTTTGAGATTTTGATAGAGATACGGCCTTTACGCAATGGATCAATGGTTGGACCAACCAAAAATAGCCACCAAAATTTGTGGGCATTGTTACGACTATCTTGAGACGGTCCAAGATTGAGCGTCTCAAGCCCACATTTGAAGTAGGAGGTCCTCAAAGGAGTTCGGGCCGAGCGTCCAGGCCCTCACGAGGACTCAAAATCGCGTCGGCCACAACCAGAACGTGCGTCCTGTCAGCCCACGTCAGCGGGAGCTAACCGCTCCACAAAACACGTTGCCTTAATGACCATTAAGGGACCACATTAACCCCCTCCATGGCGCATGAAGGCGCCTTTAAGGAGGCGGATCATGGGGGACGTTGAGGGGTAGTGAACGTGGGATGATCCCTATAAAGGGACTCGGGAGGCAACGTAGAAAGGGAGCTCTCTCTGGATACCAAGAGACAAAGGTATTCTACACAAAGACCTTGTTTTCCACTTTATATTCCCTCTCATAACTCGGTCCGAGGACACGCGTATCGGCCACCCTGTGAGCCATACTGATCCCACCGTGCATCTTTCAGATCCGTTCTGACTTAGGCATCGGAGGGGACTTGGCCGGAACCAAGATCTGGCATCCTTGACGAGCTTCTTCGTCTGTCCAGGCTAAGCAGATCCACGGCGCTGAGGCTACCCCTCAGCGCCCCCATCGACCGAGGCCAAGCGCTCCCAGCAACGAGCCCGCTCGCCCTCGTCACGACGAGGATCTTGCTTTGCCAAAGCTACCCTTTGGCAAGAAAGCACGAGGATCCGAGCTTCCCTCGTCGGGCAGTCACATACTTGACGAAATCCGGGGTTTCCACGTGTCCCATTGACCACGTTGACCTCCCGTCCTCGGTCAACGATTCAGCGGTGAGAAAACACCCGTAAACATCCGGCGCCGTCTGTGGGAACGAACAAACACCCACGTCGAACAACCACATCGCCGAAATGGAACCAGCTTGCAACAGCACAAGGCGCATGCCTCCCATCCACGAGGAAGGCGACTACGTCCCGCCCGAGAACCAGCACAGCCACACCACTGGAGGGACCAGTGACTCGCGTTCGGTGACCCAGGTGCAGCTCCGCTTTTTAGTCAAGAGACCGTTGCCCACCTCCAGACATTGGCCGCGGCGATTCAACAGCTTGTGGGCAGCCCGTTCTGTAACGCCCCGCTCCCCAGGATACCCGAGGGGGACGAATCGGTCCCAGGTTATCCCAGAGCAGCGAGTGTTACAAAGCGAGAAAATAAAACTGCAAAGAAACGGCAGGCCAATGCGCACTGCTGGGTAGTACCTGTAGTGTTTCCACATACAAACCAACCAAACACAAATTGGAGATAACAAATAAAACGGAAACATCCAAGAGACAACCAAGAACCAACATCCTTAATAACCCATTAATGAATAGTTTACATAACCAACATCTTATACATGCTCACCACAGACGAAAAAAAACCCAAAAGAAACCCCAAAAGTACATGTCTCCCTCCTCTTTCTCACCACCCAACCCTACACTCAACACCTCGACTATAACTCCGACCTCCAGCTCTGCCACCAACTCCAACACCTGAAAAGATATCAACGGGGACACGTCAACGCGTGACCTAGTAAGAATTTCCATCTCCATATAGAATGTTATCCAATGCATGATGCAACTACCACATGACATACTAATCCATGATGTAATGCAAGCACATTAAGTGGCATGTCACAACATTATGAAATGAAATTGCATTAAGCATTAGGCATGGCATGGCATATTGCATTAAACATAAAGGTAGAATGAATGAATGTAATGGCAACTACAAAAGTGACATATCGCATTAAACATAAAGTTACACATGCCAAAAGGAAAGAACGACAACAAGCCAACAGTTTATACATCGCCTTAAATTGTTACAACTTGCATTAGGCATGGTGAAGTAATAAAAAAAACATACTTAGCACATTTAAAGCATTTAAACATTTAATTAAAATTTGATTGGAAACCTGGGTATCGAGTAAGCATACATGCATGGACCTCACCAGTAAGGTGGCTGGAATGTTATGACTTCCTGAGACAAGCTCTTACAAAAGAAGTCGTTCATCAACACAACCAACTCAACTAAAACCGCACCAACTCCCTGCCTCTGTGGGCTCGTCAGGAGTGGCCCACAAACTTAGCAGTCCATCCCATATGTCTACTTGGTATTCAAGTTTCCCCCAACCCCATTCTAGGATGCTCACCTGTCATGAGGCAGACCGAGACATCCCTATAATTTATTAACGTTGAAGATAAGCAAATTAGCATGCAACACCAAAAGGATTGTGTTTAAGCTACATTCAAGTGACATGAGGGCAAAGCCAACGTGCATAATAATTGCATTTAAACAACATCAAAATCGCATGCAACATTAGAATGGATGAAAAAGACATACAACATGAGCTTTGCATCCAAACATTCAAAGACTTGCATATTTCATGTTCATGATCAAAATTAGCATTGAAGTTAAGTAAACGAGCATACAATATTAAGGAAATTATCTTACTCTGCATTAAGGTGAGACGAGGAACAACATTAAGAGAACTATATTGAAGTAATATGAGGAACCACAATTCTAATTACTTTTAAGTAACAATACCAACATAGAGCACTTGTTTAACATGAAAGAAAAGTGCCATAAATGGAAGTTCTAATTTGATCCACAACATCTTGCATGAAACCATGCCAAACACACCTCCAAGCCTAATTAAGCACATCAATAAATCCCACAGCGTGCCCTCAACCCCATCCTCCAAGTCCAACATGCACATACCCTTTACATTTCTTACTTGTATATATAATCTCCATTACACGACAAATGATCCCATGATTAAAGAGAACAATGACACCTAGCAAAGTCATGTAAAGCTACTTGCTTTAATAATGCTAATTAGACATTCCCATCAAAATGCACACTTGTAAGGAATTGAGTTAGAGACAATTTGCAATTAGCTATATATAAACCATGCTCCACACGATGCTAGCCTCATAAAGCTACAAGATCACATGAAACATTAACTACAAAAATGCAATCGTTTAAAAGCTAATAGCAAGTTTGGAAAATTCTCTTCAACATGCAAGCTTGAGCAATTCTAAAGTAAGATAATTCCCAACATTCATGTAATTTAAGTGTAGTTAATGACAATTTAATAAACAAGATGCGACATGAAGTTATATTATGGAAGCTAAACATGAAGTTATATTATAAATAAATACTCTAGTGTGACTAGTGTGAATTTTAAGGATCCATATTAAAAGGAGTGGTTTCAATTAAAAATGCTTAAGGCCTAGTTTAAAGATGTGAGCTTTCTTAAATATCCAACATAAAAATGCAACCTTTACAAGAGTACACAAAATGTTCCTTAGGAAAAATACTAGTCTTAGCCAAGAGACATGGGAATCTATACAAAAATGCTAGCTTTACAAAGGTACAAGGAATTTCATCTAAAAAGGTACCAACTTTATGGAACCCACATAATAATACTTCCCAAAATGGAATTTTTAACACAAATTACACTAAAATTTTCCATAAAGATAACAACTTGTAACATGTTGATTGATCTTCTTAACATGAAAAGAATGCTGGTTCATGATTAATTTTTATAACATGCTTGTTCATAAGTCAATTGAAGACAACATAGAACTAATTGCATGAAAAGAATTGCATCTCCTTAATTAAAATTAACATCTTAGCTTGCTTGGATGAAATTTATGAATAACAACTATATGGGGATAGAATGCTACCTCCTTAAAATTGGATGACTCCTCCTTTCATCTCTTTCTCTTTTCTTTAAAACTTTCTCCTTAATTCTCTCCATCCATCACTCCTCCCGCATTTTTTTCTCTCATTCCCTTTTTTTCTATCTCTTTTTTTTGTGCATGAGAAAATTTCGGCCCCCATAAGGAAAAAAATGGAGAAAAAGGAAATGAAAAGAAAAAGAAAAGGAAAGAATAAGAAGAATTTGGAAGAATGAGAAATAATTAAAAAGGAAAGATATTTCTTCTAAGCATCCATTTATTTACAAGTTTATCATTCCTTTATGCACAAACATATACTTAATTACAAATGTGACATTACTTTACACACTCTTCTACCATACACACACACTCCCCACTAATTACAACTATACCCTTAAACCAAACCATATTCACACTAAGCCCTCTCCTTACACTACACCATTTCCTAATACACTCCCTCTCATTCTACACACATACTACTTTATTTACTAAACACCCACCACTCTACACACACACATCTGCTGTGCCCATAAACTACAACTTAACTACAATAATGACATCACTTAAGAGAATCATTCATAGTATAATCCATACTAATAATAATCCATAATAGTAATAATTCACAAATCCGAATCACACACACATTACATTAATATTCATACAAACACTACTTTTCCATACACACTCCCCATTAATAAACAACTAATACAACCAATTTCATCACAACTATAAATAATACAATAATTAAATACCATGACTACCAAACACACAACCAATTTTCTATGCACACCCACTTATAACCATTACAAACATGCCATTCATACAAGAGGGTCGCCCATCATTAATAATACTATCCTACTAATAATCATATACAAAGAGTACTAGTACACACATACATTACATACCAACAATATTTACTACAAGACATACAACCATAGCACTAATTTACTATACGCACTACTACACATATTATCGACCACATATACACCCAAGACATCCTCATTCAAGAAACCACATATATCCTGATAACACATTCATATAGGCATCCATCCATCCATATATACATACATGTAAGCAACCAATAGATAATTACTATACACACTACGTAATTACTATTTACACTACATATATACACACACATGTAAATACACATACACACATCCTGGAGCACAAACATATACACCCTACTGTATATGGCACTTGGGCCATTACAATCTACCCACCTTAAAATACAGTCCGTCCTCGGACTGTCTAACCTAAGGGCTCTACCCTAAGGCTAGACGTCTACCCACCTTAGGACTCAACTACTCTCAAACTCTGAAACACTATATGTACTAATCCTTACGCAGCCGCAATTCGGTGACCTGCATGGGCCACCAAATTATAACGCCCCGCTCCCCAGGATACCCCGGGGGACGAATCGGTCCCAGGTTATCCCAAAGCAGCGAGTGTTACAAAGCGAGAAAATAAAACTGCAAAGAAACGGCGGGCCACTGCGCACTGCTGGGGTAGTACCTATAGTGTTTCCACATACAAACCATCCAAACAAAAATTGGAGATAACAAATAAAACGGAAACATCCAAGAGACAACCAAGAACCAACATCCTTAATAACCCATTAATGAATAGTTTACATAACCAACATCTTATACATGCTCACCACAGACGAAAAAAACCCAAAAGAAACCCCAAAAGTACATGTCTCCCTCCTATTTCTCACCACCCAACCCTACACTCAACACCTCGACTATAACTCCGACCTCCAGCTCTGCCACCAACTCCAACACCTGAAAAGATATCAACGGTGACACGCCAACACGTGACTCGGTAGGAATTCCCATCTCCATATAGAATGTTATCCAATGCATGATGCAACTACCACATGACATACTAATCCATGATGTAATGCAAGCACATTAAGTGGCATGGCACAACATTATGAAATGAAATTGCATTAAGCATAAGGCATGGCATGGCATATTGCATTAAACATAAAGGTAGACATCAATGAATGAATGTAATGGCAACTACAAAAGTGACATATTGCATTAAACATAAAGTTACACATGCCAAAAGGAAAGAACGACAACAAGCCAACAGTTTATACATCGTCTTAAATTGTTACAACTTTCATTAGGCATGGTGAAGTAATAAAAAACATACTTAGAAAATTTAAGGTTCCGAATTTGGAAAAGTACGATGGCACGGGGGACCCAAAAGACCACGTGATGGACTATGAGGGGGTCATGGCATTCCAAGGTGCCGACGACGCCCTGCTCTGTCGAGGTTTCTACTCCACTCTCCGAAAATCCGCCCGGAGCTGGTACCACAGCCTCCCCACAGTTCCATTGACAACTTTGAGGACCTCTCCCAAAAATTCTGCAAGCAGTTTATGGCCGGTCGACGGATAAAACTGGACTCGGAGCTTCTATTCAATGTGGTGCAGGGCCCCGGGGAATCCTTGAGAAGCTACATGCATCGCTTTAATACGGAGAGACTGAATGTAGAGAGCTGTCCCGAGATGGTCGTGAAAACGGCCCTGAAGAAAGGGCTCCGTCACAGGGGCCTGAAGAATTCGCTGCACAACGAGCCCCCAAGGGACCTCGCCGAGGTGATAGCCTGGGCAGAGCATTACATACTGACGAAGGGGGCATTGGTCGCAGAGGAAGGGAGTCACCCTACGGGGGTTAGGCGGGGCTCCAAGCGAGACGAAAGCGAACGCCGCGAGCCTGACGAACCCCGACGGGAGAAAAAGGCCAAGGGAATGCAACGCAAGGAGGAGGCACGACCTCCCAGGCTGAACGCTACTCCAGACGTTGTCCTTGCGCAAGCTTAGAAAGATGGTCGCTTTGGTAGGTCACCCCCGAGAATGAAGAGAGGTGGAAGGGACGAGGAGAAATATTGCAAGTACCACAAGGACAACGGCCACGACATCGACGATTGCTGGCACTTGAATAAGGATATAGAGAAATTGGTCAGCCGAGGCCACATAAAGAATTTAGTCGACGATCCAATAGCAACCCCCAGAGAAGGGACGTCCAGACAGATGGATAAAGGAAAGATGGTGAATATCGTCCAGATAGCTGTGTGCGTCATCGAGTGAGAGGACAGAACAATCAGCCGTGGCTTCACCTCCATGCGAGATTAGCTTGCATTTATCTTCCCCGCTTATTTTCCTTCAAACGTACTCCCAGATTCAAAGAATGAAATGCAAGTCTGCATTAAAACAACCCAGCTCCTTTTCACTGTATCAGGCTCAGCAGTTAGCTGCAAAACTGGGGAAACTCCCCTAGCAGGCCAATCTTGACGATCGTCCGTAAGGCTGGGGGCAACTCCCCCAGCGGGACGATCCCAAGGATCGTACGTAAGGCTGGGGGCAACTGACGCGCCCGCAATCTACACCTAAGATCCACCTGGCGATGTCACGATCGCCAGGCATGATATGGCTCCTAGGCTACGACTATGGGTTCAATCCGCAAGCGGATGGTGTCGAGTTATAGTATATAAGATAGTCGAATCCCACAGGGACGGTGATAGTGTCATTGGTAATCTCAGTCAATTTCTTAAACTAGAAGCAAGGTAGCGATCGGTGTAAAAGGGTTGGGTTGGTAATTGTTGTTGTGTAATTTAATAAGAGGAACTAGTGCTTTAGGGATCGCCGCTAGGATCTTTGGGGTTGATGTTGGATAGGTTCCTCACATCGCATTAGGGCTAGGGAATTAATCCCCCAATTCGTACCACTCTCGTGGGTTGGAATTGCGGGGTATTTCGGTGGCTCTCGTCAATGCAATGGCGGTAGACCTCGACGTAGCAATATAGTTCGTCGACGGATCCCCTCAAGGCGCAAGCCGGGCATGGTCACGTGCCTTGATTGGATTCGTCGATTTCACTATTCGAATCCCTAGATACCCCTTAAGCACATCGATTCCACAGACCTTGGGCACGATCTCAGTACGGGTTATCTACGGATTCGGTAGGATCTACCGAAATACAACCCTAGATCCCCAATCCGATGTATGGATCCAGATCTACATTTTCCCCTAAAATCCTAGGGTTCGCCCATCGGGCCTAGAGGGAATCTACTCACTCATGGTGGTCAGGACGCACGAAAATATCGAAATTGCGTAGGAAAACATTTCTTGCAACAAAAGAGACTAAGGCTAAAAATTACTTACAATGAAAGTGAGCGAAGAACAAAGCCAGAGAAAGCAGAAAACAATAGTCTTCGATAAATGATCCAGAATTTGCTACAAAAATCAATCCAAAAATTCTTCTCCAAAAAATCGCTCCCTAAAACTCTTTTTTCTAATCTCCCTAAAAAACCAGTACTCTCAACTCTCCCTCAGTCGAGCCCGCATCGCGAGCTTCAGTAGCCCCCAATCGCGTGATTTGTGCGATCCACAAAACTTCCAAAAATGCCCCAGATGTTGCCGGCTGAGTATATGACTCGGCCCGAGTGGAAGCTGCTTGGTCAGGAACTCGGCCCGCGTTGCATCTCGCTCAGGCTCAGGATGGGCGACTCGGTCGGCTGCTCAGCGTGTACTCGGGTGCTGCTCGGGATGTGCTCGGGGGACCCTCGGGGCATGCCATCTGGCTGAGCAGCTGACCTGCTCGGCCCGCGTCGGTCGAATCTGCGGCTCCTTCAGTGTGTCATGGCTCGGCCCGAGTTGCAGCTGCTTGGGCCGAGCATTTTCTGGGAAATCACCCTGCTGCTGCTGTCTCTCTCTGTCTCCTTCTTCTTTCTCCTTATTCTCCTCTTTCGGCTCCGAGAACACAGCGAACTCCTCCAGAGCCCTGCCAACAAGCTCATGAGCATGTCTGATGTGTCCAAACCCAGGCGGGGGTCCAAATCACTCCAAAATCCCTGAAAACTCAAAATACACTGCGAGACTTGAAATATCGTCAGAAATACCAAAATCGCAGTAAAAAGTGGGATTTGGACGCAGGGATGACATGCAATGCGATGGAAATATGATATGAAAATGATGTAAAATATGGACACATCAAAATCCCCCAAGCATACCTCTTACTCGTCCTCGAGGAAGACGAATAATCGGTATGCCGGGAGGAAAACAAAATGAAAAGAAGAAAATGAAAATAAAAGAAGTGAAAAACAAAAAGAGAGAAATAAGAGATAAGTGCTAAGGATGATCAGTCAGATCTCAGGCCTAAAAAGCCTATTACGATGCTCTGAATGCTAAACATGCATGCTATTGATAATTTCAAGCTTTATATATCATATGTCATGCAATGCAGGCAAAGAATAGGGATCTTACTGAAATAACACCGTCAAATCCTATCAATCTCATGCAATCCCTAGAGTCTAGTATAAAATAGTCGACAACGTCCTTTCAATCAAAGATACACAAGGAGCACAAAAGATTCACGCAACATGCAATAGAGAATAGAAAGATCATGCCATTCAGATATTCAAATTGATACGTGAAAAATCCCCAAAACTAAAGTAATTCATAAAGTTTGGGTTTTATTAAATCTCCCCGACATGCACCGTCTCCACTCTAATGTCAAGCTCACTTATATGATCAGTTGGTTTATCCCCCCAAGCTTAGCTTGAAGCGTCGCATCAATGAAAATGATATGAAATTTAATTTTTCTTCCCAGAAAGAGAAATAGCTTCTTAGTGAAATAACACAAAACGGTATTTATTCACATTGTTTTATATTTTTTTCTTTTTTTTTCTTTTTTTTCAAATAA
Organism: Scilla litardierei; assembly: GCA_030789695.1. Lineage (NCBI taxonomy): Eukaryota > Viridiplantae > Streptophyta > Magnoliopsida > Asparagales > Asparagaceae > Scilla > Scilla litardierei. The sequence goes on along the minus strand of CM061134.1, from coordinate 211,523,771 downwards.
GAAGCTATACTTTTTTATTTTCATACATGGGAAGTGAGATGCAATAAAGTAGCTGTAGGGGGGTAACCAACTGATATGTAGAGAAAAAGTAGATATGTGGAGAAGGAAGATAATGGGACACTCGGTTCACTCATAAGAGGGTGCATATCAGTTCGATAAAATAAAACTCTAACTAAACTAATATGTAGCATGGGTAATTCACTTCTCTAAATGAATACTGAAAATAGCATGCGATAATAATCACAATGTCAACAGGCATGCAAACAGAAGTGAATAAGATGATAAAAACAGGTGCTCCAAGTGTTCAGTGATGCGTAAACCTGGGTACGTTTCCCAACGTAAATCATACTGATCCTAATTCATGCAATTGACTTCAATTCATATCAGATATTAAATCAGGCAGATCATCAAAAGAAATACATGCATATAGAGAATAAAGCTGAAATTAATCCTAATAGCATGCCAAAGTGATAAGCATCGCTAAAAACTAGTAGAGCCTAGAGAGATATCATCATTTAGACCATCCTTAGCAGAAATAGAAAGAAACAGAGAAAGGGAAAATAAATAAAAAGAAATGCATGCATGGTGAAAAAACTGAAGATATGATGCAAAATGAGAAAAAAATAAAATGGGGCGGTAAAGTGGCGAAAAAGTGAAAATAAAAATGAAAATAAGGGGAGAAAATACGAAAAAAATGAAAATAAAAAATAAAAAATAAAAAATAAAGATAAAGATAAAAATAAAGCGGGAGCGCTCATCCCCCAAGCTAAACCTAGCAGTGTCCTCACTGCTAAGAAATCGCTCGTGAGAGGGAGATGATGTTAACGGGGTGGGATGGGCGGGAAAAATAAGATAAAAACTATGTGAATAAAGGAAAAAGGAAATAAAAATAAAAATGTGACATGATGCAATGCAATGTGGAATGATGCATGAGTGGGGGCCTCCCCCAAGCTGTGGTAAATCAGGGCCCCGAAGAGACAGATGGGCACTAAAAATAAAAGGGGATGCAAAAACTGGATAAGAATATATCAAGCAGAGGCACCACCCTCTGGAGGTGGTGATGGGTCCCTCTGCCGTGGACCCGGGGCGGTGGGTGGTGAGTCTGGTGGCTGGGACACGTGGGGAGGGTTACAGGAGGGGTCTATGGTGGAGGAGGATGGATCTGAAGTATACTAGACCATGGATGTGAGAGGATCGACTGTGGTGGACGGCTCTAGGGTGGGTGACGCAGGCTCTGCAGAAGCTAGCGAGAGTGAAGAACGGAGCTGTGCAGGGTTAGCCACAGTAGATGGCCTAGGCGGGGGAGGGTGAGCAAGTATCACCGTAGGTAGGCCACGGTGTCTCAATAGTTCTAGAATGGATGTGAGATCCGACTCTACCCTAGATCTGTGAGTCCTAGACTCCTCGCGAAATTCGTCGAAATCCCGCTGTAGGCGGGAGGTCAACTCATCGAGGGCGGTCAAGCGAGAGTCTGAGGAACGAGGCTCGGGGTGGGTACGGGTGGCATGTCGGTAGGTCACTACTCGTGATAAGCGGCCCGATGCAGTCGAGGCACCGGGCCGAGCGTGGAATGTCGGCGATGGTGAGCTAGTGAGAAAATTCGGAGCTATCGTCGACACAGAAGTGTGGACAGACGTCGCGACAGACTCCGTGAAAACGACCGACGGTGAGGATGAGGTGGTGCCAAGCAGTGAGGCAGAAGCCATAAGCTCTGAAAGAGGTGGGAGAGTGGGGACATGATCTAGTGAGGGAGCATCTAAATCTATCACATCATCAGAAAAAGGTAGATATGTGACGTCAGGCACAGATACAGCAGCTGAAGTGATATGAGTGTCGAGGCAGGAAGTGAGGACAGTCCATGACGACTCGACGACCGTGGAAGCTGAGGAAACAGGGGTGGTGGAGGCGGTTCCAGAAGATGTGTGAGCGGGAGGGACAGGGAGACCGACAACCAGGGTGGCTAAATCGAGGAGCTCGAAATCAGAGGAGTGGGGGCCAGGGTCATCGGCGGCTGCATCGATCGGTGCCCCGGGGGGCTCAAGGTCGTGAATTGGAGGGAGTGGGAAAACCTGAGGAATCATCCAGTCTAACTGGACAGCAGGAATATGTGTCAGGTGAGGGGCAGGACGGATCATATGGGTGTCATGGCCAGTGCCAACGAGGTAACGCCAGTGACAAGCACCGTAGGGGCGGAGAATCTGCATGTGCTTGAGCACGCCAGTGGTGAGGCGTGTCAGGCCAGGAGGGCGGTGCAAGTCATCGGGGAGTGGAATACCTAACATCCTGGCGAAGATGGTAAAGAAACCACCGCAGCAAATATCTGTGGCGTGGTAAGAGGTGGCTGTCTGGTAGAGTCTCTGACACAGCCAAGAGGCAGTGTCAGACAGCATGAATGGTCGCACGGAGCCATCTGGATGGAGTCTACGAGGTCGGGTCATACCCCAAAGGTGAGTAAGCTCGGGGAGAGACATAGTCCTGACCTCAGGTCTGCAAAATAGTGTGCACGCTAGGTGCCTCTGAGCGAAACGAAGGCACGGGTGCACAATGAACGAGGCCTTCGCCCGGCTGGGGCGATACTCGGGCAGTCCAGAGATACGCTGCCAAAATGTGCGAGCGTGAAAGTCTTCTAGGTTGTGGGTAGGGGAAAAAGCTGTCCTAGGGTCAGGGATGGCGGGAAAGTGCAGGTAGTCCTTAATCATATCGAAAGTGACTGTGTACTTGTGATCCAGGAGCCGAAAAGTAATGCCGTCACCTGCATCGGTGAAAGTGAGGGAGCTAAGACCCTCAAGGGCTAATCGGGTGTATGTGGGGGCGTGAACTCCCAGGAATCGGTCGAAACCAATCGCCTGGTAGAGGTGGTGGATACCCTGGAGAATGCCAAGGGACGTAAGGGCTGGGACGTGCACAAAAACGGTGGGGAAAAGACGGCGCTGGTGCAGCCTAGCATAGCGCGATCTGTGCGCTCTATCGTGGAAAGTGATGCCGTGTGTGGGGATGGAAGCTGTGGGGTCATCACTAGGGGTGAGGAGGGTGGTAGTGATGCGACAGAGGTGGTGGAGGGGATAGAAGCTGATGCTATAGGTGTGGTGGTGGAGGGGATGGTAGTGGCGGTAGTGGTGACAGTGGTAGGGATGGTGGGTGTGACAGGGGGTGTGGTAGTGGAAGTGATGCGTGCATGCCGCAGCGGACGGGAAGAGGACGCGCCAGAAGACGGTCTCTTCCCGTGAGCGGGAGGTGTGATCGATCCGCGAGTTCGGACCAAGGCAACGCGAGCAGAAAAATAATACGGTATGAAAAATAGAGCAAGGAAAGAGTGTACCGAGTGTGCGGGTGATGCGGACGAGCGAAAGATCCACCAAGCTGATCCACGCAACTGATACTGCTGTAAGAACAGAGTACTCCCTCCGAGTCGTTGAGGCTCGGGTCGAGCCGATAATTCTCCACCCGGGTCAACAGAGTGACGTTTTTGCTCCAACTTGGGCTCCATGTCGTACTCGACCGAGCAGGTGTGTATTCGGGGCGAGTCGTATCTTACTCGGACCGAGTCAACATGCTCTGCCCGGGTTGGCAGAGTGACGTTTTTCACCAAATTCTTCAGCCTGTACAGCTCGACCGAGCAGGATGCAGCTCGGGCCGAGCTTACGTCTTCGTGTCTGCTCGACTCGACCGAGCAGCTGAGCTGCTCGGGCCGAGTTTGCTGTAGCTCCTTCTCCTTCTTTCCCTTTCACTTCCTTCTCAAATCTTTCAACTTCATTATCTTCCTCCGGCTTTCTTCCGTTTATAATGTCAATGCGCATGCCCCCGATGTTCCGCCCTACACGAAACACAAACTCGTCAAAATTTTTATAATTTTTGCGATTTTTTCCTTAAAAACGAAATAAAAATAGGAAAATAAGAAAATGAGAAAGAAATTTCAAAAAAAACTACAGAATTGGGTTGCCTCCCAATAAGCACTTGTTTTCAGTCATGAGCTCAACTCCTCATAATATATCAACTCTCGTTTGGTGCGCGTGATGGTCGCGTGTCATCCTCAGGGGTGGTGCAATTCTGCGACGTTTGATTTTTGCTTACTCCAACACTCTCTTCCTGAAAGATGTGGCCTCCGATGCTAGATGATTTGTTTGGCGGCGTTGAAACTCCTCATCCAATACTTGGATGTACGCGACGACTGCTTTGTTGTACGTTGGGTCGTCGTCGTCGTCGATGCTTGCTTTGATCGGGTCCTTCATGACATCTTCAGCAGAAAATTCTTCGATCACTTCCTCCTCCAGAAACTCCAGATAACTAGCCCCTTCCATGTGGGCACGCTCCTTCATCGGCTTTTGTAGCTGGAACTCAGCTTCAATATTTTCCACATTGAGGGAGAGGGTTCCTTCTCGGACGTCAACAAGCACCCCGGCCGTCGCCATGAAGGGTCGATCGAGTATTAGCTGAGAGCTTCCTCCCTCCGGCATGTCCATGATGATAAAATCAACCGGGACGCATAGTCCTAGAGGTATCTGGAGGATCACATCCCTCGCTATCCCTACTGGGTAGGTGATAGAGTGATCGACGAGCTGGATTGACATGCTGGTGGGTTCCAGCTCGCTCCCTGTATGGAGTCTTCTGAAGATAGAAAGGGGCATCAGGCTGATGCTAGCCCCTAGATCAATTAGCGCTCTGCTGATTGGCATTCCTCCGATGGAGCAAGGCACGGTGAAGCTCCCCGGATCCGACAGCTTTCAAGGGAGATGGTTCTTGATAATGGAGGTGGAATCCTCCAACAACTTAATTTCTTTCGGCCTTCGCTTCCCCGTGATGAGATCCTTTAGAAATTTAGCATACACCGGGATCTCGATGATGGCATCAATGAAAGGGATATTCATCTGAATCCCCTTTAGTAACTCCATAAATTTGGAGTACTTTTTCTCCAACTTGGCTTGGGCGAGCCTCTGAGGATACGGAGGGGGAGGCCTGGAAGCTTTGCCATTGGATGCATCAGCGGGTGGAGGAGTAGTGGCAGGAATGACGGGAGGTGTATCCGTCTTCTTTTCAATGGTGATAGGCCCTTCAGTGGCCTCAACTCTGGTACTTTCATCTACAGCTTCATCAGTAGGAACCTTCTCCTTGTTTGACACCGGAATCATAACGGGGTGAGTGGCCCGTCCTTCTCGTGTGGTCACTAAGACCACGGCGTTTGCTTGAGGTCTGGGGTTCATCTCTGGCTGGGATGGTAATCTCCCCTGGTTCTTCATCAATTGCGATATCTGTCCCTTCAGTTCATCGAGCGAAGAATTGATGCTCTTGAATTGGTTCGATGTATCTTGGTTGAACCGAATCTGGCCGCTCATAAAGGTCTCCAATGTAGATTCGAGATTGGACTTTGGAGGGGGCAGCACAAAATTTTGTTGAGGCGGTCGGTTGTACTGATATCCCGGCGGCCTGTAGGGCCCAGCTGGTCTAAAGCCGCCCTACTGCTGGTACTGCTACTGCTGCTGAGGATGATGAGGCGGTCTCTGAAACTGCGGGGGTTGCAGCCCTCTGTTTGGATTTCCATATGAGAAACCAGGGTGATTCCAGGCAGCAGGTTGCTGCCACTGGTTCCGTCCTTCTCCCTGGACGTACTGAACAGATTCAGGTGTCTCAGCACCCTCATAATGACCCTCAGCGGGGATATCCCCTGGATCTACGTATTCCTCAGCAGGATGGTAGGAGGTGCTGGGTGCTGCTGGAAGGGAGTCCAGGCACTGCTCAATACGGGCCACCTGCTTGCACAGGTTCTCTATATGGGAGTCCAGGTGAGTAGCCGACTTGAGCTCAGGGGTCCGGGTGATCACGGTCCTATCATCACTCCACTGCTGGGTGTTGGCAGCCATATTCTCCATAAGATCAATAGCCTCCTCGGGAGACTTAACCAATAAAGCGCCCTGCGCTGCAGCATCAATGATCATTTTAGTGCTAGGTTGGAGCCTGTTGTAGAAGCTCTGCACTAAATCCCAAGGCTCGATCCCATGGTGGGGGCACTGATGTTGGAGGTCTTTAAACCTCTCCCATGCCTCGTAAAGCGGCTCCTGGGGGAGCTGCTTGAAATTGGATATGGCCCCACGGATCCGGACCGTCTTCGATGGTGGATAAAATTTATCCATGAATGCGAGCGCGAGCTTCTCCCAGGTAGTGAAGTGCTTTGGAGGGTGAGCTCGGAGCCAGTAGAAGGCTTTGTCCCTCAAGGTGAACGGGAACAGCCGCAACTTCACTGCGTCATCACTGACGTCCTTCGCCTTGAATGTATCGTACTTGGCCAAGAAGGAGTCAATGTGATGGTTCGGGTTCTCATGAGGATGCCTATGGAAGGGATCCTGCTGCATAAGATTGATCAACCCTGTCTTTAGCTCGAAGGTTTCCACCGTCAGCTGCGGTCTAAGCACCGAGGAATTATTCCCAAAGGTCGGCTTCATATGGTCCCTGATGGACCCGGTGCGTGGAGGAGGAGGAGGATTCTCTCCCATCTGAGCTGATGGGGATGAACTTCTGCTAGAAGCTCTCAAGGCTCTGGCGGTCTTTTCGATCTCATGATCGAACAATAATTCTCTAGTAGACCCCCTTGAAACGGGTGTTCATGCACCAACAAAGCTCAGAAAAGATACCGTCAGTAGCACCGAAATAATTAAAGAGAATAAAAATGCGGAAAGGTGAGAGATGAACAGAATGCTAGCAAACTTCTCAATATAAAAACAAACTGAGATGAAAACACTATTGCCGTCCCCGGCAACGGCGCCAAAAACTTGACGCGTCCGCAATCTACACCTAAGAACCACCTGGCGGTGTCACGATCGCCAGGCGTGATATGGCTCCTAGGCTACGACTACGGGTTCAATCCGCAAGCGGACGGTGTCGAGTTATAGTATATAAGATAGTCGAATCCCACAGGGACGGTGATAGTGTCCTTGGTAATCTCAGTCAATTTCTAAATCTAAAAGCAAGGTAGCAGTCGGAGTAAAAGGGTTGGGTTGGTGATTGTTGTTGTGTAATTTAATAAGAGGAACTAGGGCTTTAGGGATCGCCGCTAGGATCGTTGGGGTTGATGTTGGATAGGTTCCTCACATCGCATTAGGGCTAGGGAATTAATCCCCCAATTCGTACCACTCTCGTGGGTTGGAATTGCGGGGTATTTCGGTGGCTCTCGTCGATGCAATGGCGGTAGCCCTCGACGTAGCAATATAGTTCGTCGACGGATCCCCTCAAGGCGCGAGCTGGGTATGGTCACGTGCCTTGATTGGATCCGTCGATTTCCCTATTCGAATCCCTAGATACCCCTTAAGCACATCGATTCCACAGACCGTGGGCACAATCTCAGTACGGGTTATCTACGGATTCGGTAGGATCTATCGAAATACAACCCTAGATCCCCAATCCGATGTACGGATCCAGATCTACATTTCCCCCTAAAATCCTAGGGTTCACCCATCGGGCCTAGAGGGAATCTACTCACTCACGAAAATATCGAAATTGCGTAGGAAAACATTTCTTGCAATAAAAGAGACTAGGGCTAAAAATTACTTACAATGAAAGTGAGCGAAGAACAAAGACAGAGAAAGCAGAAAACAATAGTCTTCGATAAACGATCCAGAATTTGCTACAAAAATCAATCCAAAAATTCTTCCCCAAAAAATCGCTCCCTAAAACTCTTTTTTCTAATCTCCCTAAAAAAACCAGTACTCTCAACTCTCCCTCAGCTGAGCCCGCATCGCGAGCTTCAGCAGCCCCCAATCGCACGATCTGCGCGATCCACAAAACTTACAAAAATGCCCCAGATGTTGCCGGCTGAGTATATGACTCGGCCCGAGTGGGAGCTGCTCGGTCAGGAACTCGGCCCGTGTCGCATCTCGCTCGGGCTCAGGATGGGCGACTCGGTCGGCTGCTCAGCGTGTACTCGGGTGCTGCTCGGGATGTGCTCGGGAGACCCTCGGGGTGCGCCATCTGGCCGAGCAGCTGACTTGCTCGGCCTGCGTTGGCCGAATCTGCAGCTCCTTCAGCGTGTCATGGCTCGTCCTAAGCTGCAGCTGCTTGATCACTCCATATTTTACACCTTTTTTCCGCATGATTGCATGCCATTTAGATCGCTCAAAACACGTTTTTCACGATTTATCGACAATATTGCGATACTTTTCACGATTTGTTGTTTTTGTCGTATTTCAGGAGATTTGGAGCGATTTGAAGTAATTCCGAGATACACCTACTCCGGAGTGTCACCGAGGACTTCCCTGAGGGGTATTTTCAGATTGGAGAGGAACAGAAGAAGAAAGAACGTCGTAGGAGCGACAAGGAGGCAAAAACACTCAGAATGGGCATTTTTAGTGTCTCACTCGGCCGAGTGAAGGAGTCACTCGGCCGACCAGCGAGACCCCGCTCGGCCGGCTAGATCGGACACGCTCCAAGTGTGCACTCGGCCGAGCATCAGAAGCCGCATCGGCCGAGTGACGAAAATCCGTCCGCCCGAGTGGCACTCCGACGACGCCCATCAAAAACTCCCAACTTACTGCTTTTCATCAGTCTGAGCATCAGAAGACCCACTCGACCGAGTGGCAATTGTCGACCGCCCGAGTGAAGCGATGCCCATCGGCCGAGTGACGACAACTCACTCGGCCAAGTGACCCCCGAAGTGAAGACCCCCAATACCCCAGACTTACTGGAAATTCTCAGGGTCTCCCACTCGGCCGAGCAACTTTTGTCACTCGGCCGAGTGAGCCGCGCTGCCTGTAGCGTAAATTGCGATTTTCAGGCTGCGCAGGGGCAATTTTGTCACAGTTTTTGGGCGATTTTGGGGGGTATTTAACCCCAGTTTTTAACCTAGGTTAGGGAGCTTTTTCCTTACTTTTGGCAGCCTTTTAGATTAAACTTTTTAGCTTTTGATTCTTGTGATTGGAGAGGAGAGAAAAGATTTATTTTGTTGGATTCTTGAAGAACTACATTGGTTTGTCTCCCTCTTCATTAAAAATCTCATTTTTATTGCTTATTTGAATATTGCCATGAATTCTATTGCTATTTCAATTGATTATTCTTCTATTTGTGAAATGATTTATGAGTAGTCCTAACGTCTTAGGGCGTGGGGATGAACCCTACGAGCCCAATTTCCGATTTGTGATGATTTGGTAGAACTATTGCTAGAATTGCTATTAGGGTTAGTTTGGGATCAATATATTACGGATAGCTAGGTGTTCATATCGATTGGGATTTACAAGAGATTGGATCCCAATTCGATAGGAAACCCTAGAAATCCGAATTGGGTTGAAATTGAGTTTCCGTAGTATCGGTTTGCAAGAGATTGGACCGATACTAGGGTTCTCGGTTGCAATTCCATACCGATACCCGTTTGCAAGAGATTTGACGGGTAGGAACTATCCCAACCTAGGTCGCGGCCCGAGTTTGCACGAGAGTGGGCTTGGGACGCGATTGAACGATGATGTTGATCCTAATGCTAGCTTGCCTAGGCTAGGGTTTGCAAGAGATTGGACCCGAACCTAGGTTTGCTATAGACCGGCAACAGCGCGAGAGCGTGAGCTAGGTTTTACATTCAATTGCAACTAGTTCATCCGAAATTCTACCCTAGCAATTGTGATACCAATGAATCACATTGACGAGATACGGTGAGTAGCGGGGATTCCCTATTCCCTAGGCGTCTTTATTTGATTTTATATCTCTTTACTTTGTCTGACGATTGTGACAGCATAGCCGAAAGGCAAATTCCCTCTTTTCTGTCCCTATAGCCAGGTTGTTCGGAGAAGGCACTGTCATACGTCCTCCCTGAGTTCGATACCCGCTCGCCGCTACACCGTGCGCTTGCGGTAAAACTACACGGTCGCTCTTTTGGGTGTACGCCCGGGGCCGACCAAGTTTTTGGCGCCGTTGCCGGGGAGGCCATTTTGACGGTGCTCGGCATCGACCATCCGGTTATTTTTCTTTCTTTCTTTACTTTCTTCTATATCCTGTTCTAACTCTGTTTGCAGCCCTATTTGCGTATTCTCCCCGTATTTTGCATAAGATCTTAACAGGTAGAATGGAGGATGCAATGTCGACAACGGAACTCAGTCAGGGAGATTATGACTCCTTCACAGACCTCCTTAAGGAGCTTGTCGAGGAGATCCACGCTACCGGAGATTTTGCTATCGACATCAAGGACCCCGACGAACAACTGTTTGCTAGTTTGTGATGGATCAAGTCTCCCCGGATGGGACTATCGGGGGCAATGTCAGAGTTGATGTGATAGACGACAAGTTATACTTCAAAGACGGTAGAACAAGTGTCGCAGAGCACTATACTCCCGAAGAATCTTTCGAGCAAACCAATGTTCAGGGAGTTACACTCTATGACACTCACTCTTGCTTTTATGAATCGTCTGATGTGTTTCTTGATTCCAGGAACGAACCGAAGCAGAGTGAAGGTTTTGACGATGCTAGCACAGAATCGGAGAGCGTCTATTTCGATGCATCGTCCTCACTAAGGAGTGAGTCTGAGTCTTCACAGGAGAGCACGCCACCTGAACATGAGCTAAACTCGGATGCAAAAGGGGAAGCCAAACTCATGCGAGCTGATGAAGTAGAAGGAGCGGCACCTCTTGAGATAGAACTTAAACAATTACCACCGAATCTAAGGTATGCCTTTTTGGGTAATAAATTAACTTTTCCGATGATAGTTAACTCCCACCTCACGCATGATCAACTTGAGAGACTCCTAGACGTTCTTAGGAGCCACAAAGATGTCCTTGGCTACACTATCTCTGATCTAAAAGGGATAAGCCCTAGGCTTTGCACACACATGATCTATTTGGAGGATACCGACGCCACCTCCATAGAGCCTCAAAGGCGGTTAAACCCGAACATGAAAGAGGTGGTTAAAAAGAAAATCCTAAAATTGCTCGACGCCGGTATTATTTATCCTATCTCTGACAGTAGATGGGTTAGCCCCGTTCACGTCGTCCCCAAGAAAGGGGGGATGACAGTTATAAAAAATGATAAAGGAGAGCCCATTTCTACACGCACCATCACGGGATGGCGAATGTGCATTGATTATAGGAAACTAAATAAAGCTACCCGAAAGGACCATTACCCATTTTCCTTCATTGATCAAATGCTTGAACGCCTAGCTAAACATAAATACTTTTGTTATTTAGATGGGTATTCGGGGTTCTTCCAAATCTCTCTGCACGAAGATGACCAAGAAAAGACCACTTTTACTTGTCCCTATGGTACATATGCCTACCGTAGGATGCCGTTTGGTCTTTGTAATGCTCCCGCCACCTTTCAGAGGTGTATGACATCCATATTTTCCGATTACATTGAAAATATTATGGAAGTTTTTATGGATGATTTTTCGGTTTATGGAAGTGAGTTTGACTCTTGTTTGGCCAATCTTACTAAAGTCCTTAAAAGGTGCCAACAAAACAATCTCACTCTAAATTGGGAGAAATGTCACTTCATGGTCACGGAAGGTATAGTTCTCGGGCACCTTGTATCCTCGAGAGGAATTGAGGTAGATAAAGCAAAGATTGAGGTAATCGAGAAACTCCCTCCTCCTATTAATGTCAAGGGCATTAGAGGGTTTATTGGTCATGCGGGGTTTTACCGCCGCTTTATCAAGGATTTCGCCTCGATTGCCCGACCGCTTACTTCCTTGCTTGCTAAAGATACTCCTTTTATTTTTTCAGGCGAATGCTTGCAAGCCTTCAATACCTTGAAGGAAGCACTAGTTTCCGCGCCCATCATACAACCACTGGATTGGAGCCTTCCCTTTGAGCTAATGTGTGATGCTAGCGACCAAGCCATTGGAGCGGTATTGGGACAAAGGAAAGATAGAAAGCTTCATGCGATATTCTATGCGAGCAAGACATTGGATGACGCGCAGAAAAACTATACAACTATCGAAAAAGAGCTTCTAGCGGTCGTCTATTCCATCGAGAAGTTTCGCTCCTACCTCCTGGGTTCCAAGGTGATTGTCCACACCGACCATGCGGCGTTGAAGTATCTTTTAAACAAGAAGGAAGCCAAACCTCCGTTAATTAGGTGGATACTCTTGTTGCAAGAATTCGATTTGGAGATCAGAGACAAGAAAGGTACGGACAATGTCGTGGCGGATCATTTGTCTAGGCTTATTCGTGACAAGGAGGATGAGAGTTTACCTATCGACGACACATTCGTGGATGAGAGGCTATATGCCATAAGGCCCGGAGAAGTACCTTGGTACGCGGACTTCGTCAATTACTTGGCTTGTGGAATTAAACCGCATGGGATGCCCACGCATCAAAAGAGGAGATTTTTGCATGAGGTCCGTAGCTATTTTTGGGAAGATCCATACCTCTTCAAGATATGCAAAGATAGTGTTATTCGGAGGTGTGTTTCTAAAGAGGAGGCAACGTCTATCATTTTGCATTGCCACGGTATGCCATGCGGGGGACATCATGCCGCCTCTAAGACAACCGCTAAGATTCTGCAGAGCGGATTCTTCTGGCCAACGATGTTTAAAGACACCCACGACTTTGTAAAGGGGTGCGATAGATGCCAACGGACCGGGAATATCTCCAAACGCAATGAGATGCCAATGAGGCCTATCCAAGAAATTGGGCTTTTTGATTGTTGGGGAGTGGACTTCATGGGACCATTTCCGTCGAGCAATGGTAACAAATACATCCTATTGGCCGTTGACTACGTCTCCAAATGGGTGGAAGCAATCGCTACCCCTACCAATGATGCAAGGGTCGTCTCTAAGTTCTTCAAGCAGAATATCTTCCCACGCTTCGGAGTGCCTCGTACTTTGATAAGCGACGGGGGGAGCCATTTCATAGAAAACAAGTTTGAAGCCATGCTGAAGAAGTACGGGGTAAACCATAGAGTTGGCATGGCGTATCACCCCCAGACAAGCGGCCAAGTGGAGGTCTCAAATAGAGAGATCAAGCAAATTCTTGAGAAGACCGTGGATCGATCTAGAAAGGATTGGTCAATGAAGTTAAACGATGCTCTATGGGCGTATCGCATGGTCTTTCGCACTCCCATCGGCACCACACCGTTCCGACTTGTTTATGGGAAAGCTTGCCACTTGCCGGTAGAGTTGGAACACTGCGCATATTGGGCCATCAAGACCCTTAATTATGATTACAAGAGTGCGGCGGTGAGGCGACTCTTGGACATCAACGAGCTTGATGAGATAAAGAGAGACGCCTACGAGAGCTCAAGAATTTACAAAGAAAGGACCAAGATTCTCCACGATGCGCGCATAACCGTTACAGACTTCAAAGTAGGAGAAAAGGTCTTGCTATATAATTCCCGGCTCCGACTATTTCCCGGTAAGTTGAGGTCACGTTGGTCCGGACCTTTCACCATCAAGCACATACAACCGGGAGGGGCTTTCAAGTTGGAAAGCAAGGACGGAGCCACATTCAAAGTAAATGGACAGAGGCTCAAGTATTATTCCGAGGGAGTCCCAATGGGAGAAATCAATAGAATATATCTGCTTAAGGGATGGCCAGATAATCTTTCATACCTCCTTGACGAGGTTATTGAGGAGGCGATCCCCCATTCCATCGGCGCTTTATTCAAGGAAGATTTTGAGGAAAGTCCGGACTTGGGCCAAGAAGAAAAGATGGAGTATTCCCCCGACCCCTCCATGGAAATTGATGAAGGCGACGCTGATGGCGCGAGAATACGAGAGCTCTGCAAGCTCTCAAGGATGAAGACTCCAAAGAAAGCCCCACCGATACGAAAATCGGTGTCGCCGGTGAAGCCGAGGCCCGGAGCAAGCACTAGCTTGGGGGAGCCACCCCCCGACACTACCCGAGGCGAAGGAGTACCAAGGAAGAACACGCCGCCACAACATCCAAATTTAAGCGTTCTTCCCAATAAATTCGACGGGTGCATCTCATATGCACCCAATATCCCGCATTAAATTGAAAATCAAAGGGGGGTCGAGCTCAAGACCTTAAACGAGCGCTTGTCGGGAGGCAACCCGACGGTTATCGCTTTATTTTTACTTTTCCCTTTATTTTTGTTTTAGAAATTATTAGTGTTCTGAGTCGTTTGCCTAAAAATTTTGTGATAACGGGTCCTACTTTTCTTTGACAGGAGAGGAGAACGGGGTGCCTATCATTAGGAGGATGAACAAGGTGAGAATGCGCTCGATGCTTAGGAGGAAGATGAAATCGACTGGAGGAAAAAAAACAGAGTTTAGAGCCCAAACGAAGCCAAACAGCAGAAAACAGGGTTCACTCGGCCGAGTATACTAGTCACTCGGCCGAGCACATAAGTTCGTCCGCCCGAGCGGCACACGAACGAGGGAAGTCTGTTGTACCTAACTCTCTGTTTCTTTTCTTGATTTCAGTATAATTGCCACTCGACCGAGTATATATATTCACTCGGCCGAGTGAAACTGATACGCTCCTAGGGCGAGTATTGCTGAGTAGCTTGAGCCACTCGGCCGAATGGACTTTTTCCACTCGGCCGAGGGTGGCAAGGCCACTCGGCCGAGTCGTAAGTGGGGAGGAATTTTTCAAAATATTTCTGTTACGATCACTCGGCCGAGCGACTTAGTCACTCGGCCGAGTCGTAACTTTTCCTATATAAAGGGGAGCGGGTCGGCGCGTTTTTCGAAACGAGTAAAACACCAAACGCCCGACCTTTCGTCTCCCTCAGCCCCGATCCCCCCCTCACTCACCCGACCTAGCTCGTCATCGCTGCGCTCGGCCAACCACCGCCGGTCGACGCTCCCTCCGCCTCGCCCGAGTGGCTGCCGGCGACCCCACCTCCGGCCGAACTCCGGTAACGCGTTATCGCCCAAATTTCTCCTGTTTTGTGTATTTTTCGACGATCCGTGTGTTTAACGAACCCCTAAACCAAATTAAATTCGATTTCTATCTATTATACCCCTAACCCCCCATACATTTAGAATATTACTCGCTGATATCTTCGTTTGATGTGGCGGGTATATTGGGGAGCTTAGGGGAGCCCAGGGGAGCTCCGGGGAGCGATTTTGGCTTCGTGGAGGCGTGGTCTTCGCACGCATCCACTTCTTTGCTCTCGCGGTGTGTCACGGTATACTCGTTCCATTTATTTTTGCACGCCGTGTTTTTACGTTTTTGGTGAGCACCCGGGGCCCACATGCCGCCCCGGACACGGCCACGCACCAGGAGAGCTTCCGCCAAGCGGAAGCGGCCGGATGAGCCCGGCCCCTCCCACGAGGTGGAAGACTATCCTCCGCCTACACCACCACTCCCACCACAGCTGGCCCTCTGTCTGTTGAGCCCGTTTCCTCCGCCCTACCCGAACGCCCACCTACTATAGTTGAGAGCGGAGAGCCCTCTTTTGCTGCCGTCGTGGAGACCGTGGTTGTCACCTCTGTCTCCACCGCAGCCGTACTTTCTGAGAGTGTCGTGACGTCTGTTCCCATGTCTGTGTTACCGACCTCTCTGGCCGCCTCGTCGCCACTTTTATACTCCACTTCCGTTGCTGCTGCTTCCACCTCATACTAGCCTGCGCCCCAGCCTCGCACTGAGGCTAGGCCCACACTTGTGAGCACAGCACCCTTCCTCCACATGCCTGCTGAGCCCATCCACTACACCACCCGAGTCCGCCAGCCCCGTCCTGCACAGCACAGACAGGTGCGTCCCTCTGCACCACCTCCCCCCGACACTGTACTTCAGAGCATTCTTGCTCTCGAGGGGGCGGTGAGTGCCCTCAGAGGTGACCTCAAGACCATGTCTGCCACCGTCACCGCTATGGCCAGCCGCTTCGACCTACTTCCGGGCATTCACTATTGCCTCACTCAGATTCTCGAGCGGCTTCCTCGCGTACCCACACCCACCCAGCAGGTACCCACCCCCACTCCTACACAAACCCAGCCTGCTTCCACACCCACACCCACACCCACCCAGCAGACAGTTCCCCAGCCACCACCACCTCCTCCTCCGCCCCAGGACGGAGACGGCGCAGCCCCACCCACTTAGGCACCCTTGATGCCATTGATCTTTTTTGCCGTCCTGCTGCCCGTCTCTGCTTGGTCCTGATGATTTTTGCCCACCCCCCTCCCCTCACTGTTTTTGGGTCCACATTTTGTTCATATATTTCTATATCATTTTTGGGAGAGAGGGAGAGATTTTTGGTGTCACACTCTATTATCTGTTTCACTCCTATATCTGCATGCATCATGTCCGCATCATATTTTTCATTTCGTTATTTTTATTTCTTTCTCATCATGCATGCATCCTCACCTACCCCTCACATTACACGTCTCTCGGTGTGCCACACTTCGCACATTGAGGACACTGTGCACTTTAGCTTGGGGGAGTGAGTTCTCACGTTCTTTTCGATTTACCACCTTTATTTTTAGTTTTTTCACGCCATTTTCCCGCTTTTGCACTCACTTTCATCACTTTTTCTTTTTTTACCATGCATCACGTTTTTCTTATTTTCTTTGTGTGCTGCATTGTAATTAGTTTCATTTTCCCTTTTTATCTTTATTTCTTTTCATCTCATGCTAGAGATGATTTTTCTGTGATGATGATTACGTGGAGTTAGCTTTCTCTATATGCATGCTATATTTGTCGTGTCTTAGATTTTATTTCTGATATCATATGCTGTGATTTGCCTTGCATTTAGAGATAGTAACCCACACTTTTTCCGTATGAAAATGGATGAAATTTTATTATTAGCTGAGTCTGAATATTCGTATGTATGCTATCGCAGAGAACACACCAAGATTCACGCATTGGATGCTTATATCTGGAGTACCGTTTTCTTTTCCTATATCACTTCTATTTGCATGATTTGTACACTTCACTTCAGGATGATTGAATGATGTTAGCTATGATAAATCTGGATTAGTTAGCTTTTTTGTGATCAAAACCGAGTAGATTAGATTACCCTGCTGAAGTTGTCGTGCACGTCTTATAGAGTGAACTGAGAGACATACTTATTTCTTTCTCCACATATCTTGAGCATCAATTCTCTATTTTAAAATCATTGGTGAATCTCCCCTTAGCGATTCTAATATATGGCATTTCCACCGTTATTAAATCCTAGCTCCAAATTTCCCAAAACCAAAAAAAAAGAAAAAAAGGGAGGAAAAAAAAATTCTTGTATATCCTTATTTCTCTTTGATTTGGGATCATTGTGTATATGTCAGATTAAAAAAGAAAAAAAGAAAAAAAAGGAAAAAAAGGGAAAAAAGAAAAAGAAAAGAGAAAAGAATCTCAATAAACGATCCCATCTCATGTTCTCTCTCTTTCTTCCCTCTTTTTGTTTTTATTTTTATTACTTTTGGGGCTTCATAAAAACGGGGATGTAAATATTGTTTTTTATGCCACCACGCTTATAGATAAGCTTGGGGGGGAATCCAATGATGTGTGAGAGAGTGACTACTTGACGGTGCATGACAACCTAGGCTAAGTAATATTCTATACTCGGTGAGATTGTTTTAGCTTCACGAAATCCAGAAATCTATGCCTAGCACTCATTTCATGAAATCCACGCTTTTCTATTCTTTCTATTCTATTGCGTGATATTCTTATACTCCTCATAGAAAGCATTCAATTGAAAAGTGTGTGATCTGCGATATTGTATACCGCTTTAAATGATTCAGACGATGTTAATTTTAGAATTATTCCGTTTTTCCATGCTATATCATTATTCTTGGGTTTTCTATCTCTATTTGCACCATTATACTATAATATCGAAATAAAAGTCTTTGACATGTGTTTTACATTCGGTGCATGCTATATGAGTAAGCAAAACCCACGTCCTGAGAAAAATGATCTAGCAGCTTCCCTCTTCGCTTTCTTCTTTCTTCTTCGTTTTTTGTTTTCCGTTTTTCGTCGTTTTCGTTTTCTGAATCCACCGGGTTCGCCTTTTACTTATCTTCCTCGAGGACGAGTAAGAGGTAAGCTTGGGGGATTTTGATCACTCCATATTTTACACCTTTTTCCGCATGATTGCATGCCATTTAGATCGCTCAAATCACGTTTTTCACGATTTATCGACAATACTGCGATACTTTTCACGATTTGTTGTTTTTGTCGTATTTCAGGAGATTTGGAGCGATTTGGAGTAATTCCGAGATACACCTACTCCGGAGTGTCACTGAGGACTTCCCTGAGGGGTATTTTCAGATTGGAGAGGAACGGAAGAAGAAAGAACGTCGTAGGAGCGATGAGGAGGCAAAAACACTCAGAATGGGCATTTTTAGTGTCTCAATCGACCGAGTGAAGGAGTCACTCGGCCGACCAGCGAGACCCCGCTCGGCCGGCCAGATCGGACACGCTCCAAGTGTGCACTCGGTCGAGCATCAGAAGCCGCATCGGCCGAGTGACGAAACTCCGTCCGCCCGAGTGGCACTCAGACGACGCCCATCAAAAACTCCCAACTTACAGTTTTTCGTCAGTCTGAGCATCAGAAGACCCACTCGGCCGAGTGGCAATTGCCGACCGCCTGAGTGAAGCGAAGCCCATCGGTCGAGTGAAGACAACTCACTCGGCCGAGTGACCCCCGAAGTGAAGACCCCCAAGACCCCAGACTTACTGGAAATTCTCAGGGTCTCCCACTCGGCCGAGCGACTTTTGTCACTCGGCCGAGTGAGCCGCGCTGCCTGTAGCGTAAATTGCGATTTTCAGGCTGCGCAGGGGCAATTTTGTCACAGTTTTTTGGGCGATTTTGGGGGGTATTTAACCCCAGTTTTTAACCTAGGTTAGGGAGCTTTTTCCTTACTTTTTGGCAGCCTTTTAGATTAAACTTTTTAGCTTTTGATTCTTGTGATTGGAGAGGAGAGAAAAGATTTATTTTGTTGGATTCTTGAAGAACTACATTGGTTTGTCTCCCTCTTCATTAAAAATCTCATTTTTATTGCTTATTTGAATATTGCCATGAATTCTATTGCTATTTCAATTGATTATTCTTCTATTTGTGAAATGATTTGTGAGTAGTCCTAACGTCTTAGGGCGTGGGGATGAACCCTACGAGCCCAATTTCCGATTTGTGATGATTTGGTAGAACTATTGCTAGAATTGCTATTAGGGTTAGTTTGGGATCGATATATTACGGATAGCTAGGTGTTCATATCGATTGGGATTTGCAAGAGATTGGATCCCAATTCGATAGGAAACCCTAGAAATCCGAATTGGGTTGAAATTGAGTTTCCGTAGTATCGGTTTGCAAGAGATTGGACCGATACTAGGGTTCTCGGTTGCAATTCCATACTGATACCCGTTTGCAAGAGATTTGACGGGTAGGAACTATCCCAACCTAGGTCGCGGCCCGAGTTTGCACGAGAGTGGGCTCGGGACGCGATTGAACGATGATGTTGATCCTAATGCTAGCTTGCCTAGGCTAGGGTTTGCAAGAGATTGGACCCGAACCTAGGTTTGCTATAGACCGGCAACAGCGCGAGAGCGTGAGCTAGGTTTTACATTCAGTTGCAACTAGTTCATCCGAAATTCTACCCTAGCAATTGTGATACCAATGAATCACATTGACGAGATACGGTGAGTAGCGGGGATTCCCTATTCCCTAGGCGTCTTTATTTGATTTTATATCTCTTTACTTTGTCTGACGATTGTGACAGCATAGCCGAAAGGCAAATTCCCTCTTTTCTGTCCCTATAGCCAGGTTGTTCGGAGAAGGCACTGTCATACGTCCTCCCTGAGTTCGATACCCGCTCGCCGCTACACCGTGCGCTTGCGGTAAAACTACACGGTCGCTCTTTTGGTTGTACGCCCAGGGCCGATCACTGCTCGTGCCGAACATTTTCTGGGAAATCACCCTGCTGTTGATGTCTCTCTCTGTCTCCTTCTTCTTTCTCCTTCTTCTCCTCCTTCGACTCCGAGAACGCAGCAAACTCCTCCAGAGCCCTGCCAACAAGCTCATGAGCATGTCGGATGTGTCCAAACCTAAGCGGGGGTCCAAATCGCTCCAAAATCCCTGAAAACTCAAAATACACTGCGAGACTCGAAATATCGTCAGAAATACCAAAATCACAGTAAAAGTGGGATTTGGACGCGGGGATGACATGCAATGCGATGGAAATATGATATGAAAATGATGTAAAATATGGACACATCAGCAACTCTCCCAGCAGGACGATCCCAAAGATCATCCGTAAAGTTGGGGCAACTCCCCTAGCAGGCCGACCCCGAGGATCGTCCGTAAGGCTGGGGGAAACTCCCCCAGCGGGACGATCCCAAGGATCATCCATAAGGATAGGGGCAACTCCCCCAGTGGGATGATCCCAAGGATCGTCTGTAAGGATGGGGGGCAACTCCCCCAGCGGGACGATTCCAAGGATCGGCCATAAGGCTGGGGGCAACTCCCCCGGTGGACTGATCCATCAGTCTACCGTAAGCCTGGGTATAGCTACCCAGTAGGTGGACCGACCTGACTGTCAGTAAGGCTAGGGGAAATTCCCCAGCAGGCCGGTCCATCGACTGAATCGTAAGCCTAGGGGTAGCTCCCCCAGCCTACCAACCAACATGATCGGTCGTAAGGCTGGGGGAAACTCCCCCAGTAGGCCGGTCACAAGGGTCGACCGTAAGGATGGGAAAACTCCCCCAGCGGGCCGATCCATCAATCTACCGTAAGCTTTGGGGTAGCTCCCCCAGCATGTAGACCGACCTGACCATCCGTAAGGCTGGGGGCAACTTCCCCAATAGGCCGGTACATCGGTTGACTATAAGCCTGGGGATAGCTCCCCCAGCGGGCCAACCGAACCGATTGGCCATAAGGCTGGGGGCAGCTCCCCCAGCGGGCCGATCACCTGACCGCACGTAAGACTAAAGACGAGTCCTCGAAGAAGGGCGATCACCCACTCGACCTGAGGATCGGTGGACGGTGGCAAGCCATCAGCGGGCCAAACAGCTGGTCGGTCGAGAACACTTCATAGGTACTTGATCATTACACTTTTTTCCCGCATGTTTGCATGCCATTTAGATCGCTCAAATCATGTTTTTCACGATATATCGACGATATTGCGATGCTTTTCACGATTTGTTGTTTTTGTCGTATTTCAGGTGATTTGGAGCGATTTGGAGTGATCTCGAGATACGCCTACTCTAGAGTGTCACCGACGACCTCCCCGAGGGGTATTTTGCTGTTGGAGAGGAGCGGAAGAAGAAAGAACGTCATAGGAGCGACGAGGAGGCCAAAACAAGCTGATTGGGCATTTTTGGTGTCTCACTCGGCCGAGTGAAGGAGTCACTCGGCCGACCAGCGAGACACCGCTCGGCCGACCGGATCGGACACGTTTTATGTGTGCATTCGGCCGAGCGATGGAAGCCACATCGGCCGAGTGACGAGACCCCGTCCGCCCGAGTGGCACTCAGACGAAGCCCATCAAAAAGTGCCAACTTACTGTTTTTCGTCTGCCTGAGCTTCAGAAGACCCACTCGACCGAGTGGAAAATGCCGACCGCCCGAGTACAGAGAAGCCATCGGCCGAGTGACGACAACTCACTCGGCCGAGCCGCCCCCGAAGTGAAGACCCCCGAAGACCCAGACTTACTGGAAATTCTCAGGGTTTGTCACTCGGCCGAGCGACTTTTGTCACTCGGCCGAGTGCGACGCGCTGCCTGTAGCGAAAATTTCGATTTTCAGGCTGCGCAGGGGCATTTTGGTCACAGTTTTTGGACGATTTTGGGGGTATTTAACCCCTGTTTTTACCCTAGGTTAGGGAGCTTTTCCTCTTTACTTTTTGCAGCTTTTTAGATTAAACTTTTAGCTTTAGATTTTGTGATTGGAGAGGAGAGAAAAAGATTATTTTTGTTGGATTCTTGGAAGAACTCTATTGGTTTGTCTCTCTCTCCTCTAAAAATACTATTTTTATTGCTTATCTCAATATTGTGATGAATTTTCTTGTTAATTCCATTGATTATTTTTGTATTTGTGCTATGAATTGTGAGTAGTCTATACGCCTTGGGGCGTAGGGATGAATCCTACGAGCCCAATTTCAGATTTGTGATGACTTGGTAGAAATATTGCTAGAATTGCTATTAGGGTTAGTTTGGGATCGATTTATTACGGATAGCTAGGTATTCATATCGATTGGGATTTGCAAGAGATTGGATCCCAATTCGATAGGAAACCCTAGAAATCCGAATTGGGTTGAAATTGAGTTTCCGTAGTATCGGTTTGCAAGAGATTGGACCGATACTAGGGTTCTCGGTTGCAATTCCGTGCCGATACCCGTTTGCAAGAGATTGGACGGGTAGGAACTATCCCAACCTAGGTCGCGGCCCGAGTTTGCACGAGAGTGGGCTCGGGGCGCGATTGAACGATGATGTTGATCCTAATGCTAGCTTGCCTAGGCTAGGGTTTGCAAGAGATTGGACCCAAACCTAGGATAGCTATAGACCGGCAACAGCGAGAGAGCGTGAGCTAGGTTTTACATTCAGTTGCAACTAGTTCATCCGAGATTCTACCCTAGCAATTTTGATACCAATGAATCACATTGACGAGATACGGTGAGTAGCGGGGATTCCCCATTCCCTAGGCGTCTTTATTTGATTTGATATCTTCGTACTTTGTCTGACGATTGTGACAGGATCGCCAAAGGCAAATTCTCTCTTTTCCGTTCTTAATAGCCAGGTTGTTCGGAGCAAGCACTTTCATTTGTCCTCCCTGTGTTCGATAACCCGCTCGCCGCTACACCGTGCGCTTGCGGTAAAACTACACGGTCGCACTTTTGGGTTACATTCCGGAACGATCAAGTTTTTGGCGCCGTTGCCGGGGAGGCGATTGTGTTTGATCTTACCACCCTAGCTATTTCTTTCTTTTTGTTTTTATTTCATTATTTTTTATCTAACCCTTCCATTGTGCTAATCACTTCTGTGAAACTTTGTTTTCCCGTGCATGAACACGAGATCAACGGCGGACCCTGAAGCTATATTATTTGATCCCGAGATTGAGCGTACTGCACGGAGAATCAGAGCGGAGAGAAGACAAGATCCGGAAGGGAGGTTTATGACCAACCCGGAAACTGCGGAACAATTAGCGGCAAGAATGGCGAGGATTATTTCTATTCGCGATAGGCTTCGGCCTAAGATCTCTTCTACGACCTCATCCATTGCCATGCCGGAGTTGACGGCTGACAAGAATTTTGAGCTGAAGACTGGACTAGTGGTTCTGATGCAGCAGGATCCATTTCATGGGAATGCTCATGAAAATCCCCACTACCACATCCAGCTATTTTTTTCGAAGTGCGCCACATTTCAGATGACGGGGGTCTCCATCGATGCCATCAGACTGCGCCTCTTCCCCTTCACATTAAAGGACAAAGCACTTTATTGGTTGAGGACGCAAGCTGAGGGAGTCTTTACCACATGGGACGAGTTGGCGAGTGCGTTCATTGACAAGTTCTATTCGCCCTCCAAGACGGTAAAGATTCGGAGTGCTCTTATGTCCTTCAAGCAAGGACCCCAAGAGACGCTCTATGAGGCTTGGGAGCGTTTCAAAGACCTGCAGCATCAGTGCCCGCACCATAGCATTGAGGATTGGGAGCTAGTTCATAGCTTCTACAATGGTCTCCAACCGGGGACCAAGCAAATTATTGATGCCGCGGCAAATGGTGCCATCCTATCGAAGACTCCCGACGAAGCTACGGCCCTAATTGAGGAGATGGCCTCAAACAATCAACAATGAGGCGATGAGCGAGGACACTCTACGTCCTCCTTGAAGCCAACTAGCATCTATGAGGCAAAGGCCGTAGCGGAGCTGACAAGCAAGTTTGATTCTCTCCACAAGGTAGTGGAGAGACTGAAGAAGTATATCACGGAGCCCCAAGGAACCCCTTCCACATCCACACCAACGAATCAAATGTGTGATTGGCAAGACCAATCTCAAGCTATGTATTTGGGAGGAGAGCAAGGAGAGGGATCCTTGGAGCAAGTTCAATATGTCGCGGGGAACCAAGGATATTGGGCCAATCCGGCCACTAGAAACCATCCCGGTTTCTCTTATGCCAACAATGAAGGAGCTTTGAACCCGCCGCAACAACCACCTCAACAAGCTCGACCACCACCACCACCACAACAACAACACTATCCACCGAGGGGGCCTCCACAACAAAATTTCGCACCGAAGCAACAAGTTCCACCATATAGGCCGCCCGGATACAATCAAGGGTGGAGAAATCAAAACCCTCCACAAGCTCAACAACGATCTGACTTCGAAGCTAGAGTGGAGGAGTTTATGGTCGAGCAAAAGAAGGTCAATGCTTCCTTGAAGGCGGGCCAAGACTCCCTTACAACCGTTGTAGCTCAAATCTCGGAGCAATTGGCGTTGCTCAATCGAAATACTCAACAATTGCCGGCGCAACCCGAGCAAAACCCACGGGGCAACACCGGCCACATCAATGCCGTGGTTGCCGTTACTACTAGAGGCGGGAAGGATACCACCCCCGCCATGATTCCTACCGAGGAGGCCGTGAAGGAGAATGTAGAGCCAATTGAGCCGGTAATTGAAGTTGAGAGGGAGAAAGAGCCGCAAGAAAAAGAGAAATCTAGGGCGGAGCAATTGATTGAAGAGAGGCGCTTTATGCCACCGGTCCCATTCCCCCAGAGGCTTGCTAGAGCAAAAATGGAGAAAAGGCTAGCAAAGTTTCTCGAGTATCTGAGAGGGGTTAGCCTCAACATTCCATTCCTCGACGCCATCGTGGAAATCCCGACATACGCTAAATTTTTAAAGGATTTGATTTCGGGGAGAAAAAGGAAGGAGAAAATTATGCTCGCCGAGGAGGGCTCTTGGTTCACCAAGAGAGAGAAGGAGCCGGCTAAATTCAAAGACCCGGGGAGTTTTTGAATTCCTTGCACCTTGGGCGGCGTCCCTCTACAAAAGGCGTTGGTGGACTTAGGGGCTAGTGTTAGCCTCATGCCTCTCTCTATGTTCCTAAGGCTAAATACCGGCACGAAATTGAAGCCTACCGGCATGCGGATACAATTAGCCGATGGACGGATCACAAGGCCGGTGGGGATTGCAGAGGACATCCCGCTACAAGTCCCGGGGGGCATATGTTTGCCATGTGACTTCGTTATCATGGATGTTAAGGAGGAGGGCGACACGTCGCTAATACTTGGACGCCCGTTCCTCGCCACCGCCGGTGTCATTGTCGACGTACGAGAAGGTACCCTAACATTGAACGTCGGCAACATCGAGGTGGAGCTTCATATTCCTAAGGCAATGAAACACATGCCTTACCACGAGGAGCTGGACTATATGGACCTCCTTGACGAGGTTATTGAGGAGGCGATCCCCCATTCGATCGGCGCTCTTTTCAAAGAAGATTTTGAGGAAGGGCCGGATTTGGACCAAGAGGAGAAGATAAATGATTCCCCCGACCTCTCCGCTGAAATTGATGAAGGCGACGCTGATGTCGCAAGGATTCGAGAGCTCTGCAAGCTCTCGAAATTGAAGTCTCCGAAGAAAGCTCCGCCGATACGGAAATCGGTGTCACCGGTGAAGCCGATGACCGGAGCAAGCGCTAGCTTGGGGGAGCCTCCCCCCAACACTATTCGAGACGAGAGACCACCGAGGGAGAACACGCCGCCGCAACTTCCGAATCCAAGCGTTCTCCCCAGAAAATTTGACGGGTGCATCTCATATGCACCAAACATCCCGCGTTAATTGAAAATCATAGGGGGTCGGGTTCACGACCTTAAACGAGCGCTTGTCGGGAGGTAACCCGACGGTTATTGCTTTATTTTTACTTTTCCTTTATTTTTGTTTTAGAAATTATTAGTGTTTTGAGTCGTTCGCCCAAAAATTTCGTGATAACGGGTCCTATTTTTCTTTGACAGTAGAGGAGAACGAGGTACCCATCATTAGGAGGATGAACAAGGCGACGAGGAGCGCCCCAAGAAGGCGCTCGATGCTTAGGATGAAGATGAAATCGACTGGAGGAAGAAAAACAGAGTTTAGAGCCCAAACGAAGACAAACAGCAGAAAACAGGGTTCACTCGGCCGAGTATACTAGTCACTCGGCCGAGCACACAAGTTCGTCCCCCCGAGCGGCTCACGAACGAGGGAAGTCTGCTGTACCCAACTCTCTGTTTCTTTTCTTGATTTCAGTATAACTGCTACTCGGCCGAGTAAATACATTCACTCGGCCGAGTAAAACTGATACGCTTTTAGGGCGAGTCTTGCCGAGTAGCTTGAGCCACTCGGCCGAATGGACTTACTCCACTCGGCCGAGGTTGGCAAGGCCACCGGCCGAAGCGTAAGCGGGGGGAAATTTTTCCGTTGAGCTAATCGGCCGAGCGACCTAGTCACTCGGCCGAGTCATAACTTTTGCTATAAAAGGGGTCGCGGGGGGGCACGTTTTTTGAAACGAGTTAAAATCGCCCAGCGCCCTTTCGAATCCCCAGTGCCCGATCTCACTCCCCCTCGCTCGCCCGATCTCCGACCCCGCGCCGGCGCTCGGCCACCGAACTCCGACCGAGCCTGCACCACGCCTCGCCCGAGTCGCCGCCGACGGCCACGCCTCCGGCCACCTCCGGTAACGCCTAAATCGCCCTATTTTCTCCTCTTTTGCGTATTTTTCGACGATCCATGCGTTAAACGAACCCCAAACCCAAATTAATTTCAATTTCTATCTATTATACCCCTAATGCCCCACACGTTTTGAATATTACTCGCTGATATCTCCGTTTCATGCGTAGGTTGTATTTGGGAGCTTAGGGGAGCCCAGGGGAGCTTCCAGGGACTGTTTTGGGCTACGTGGAGGTGTCGTCTTCGCACGCTTCCATAGCTTTGCTCTCGCGGCGTGTCGTGGTATATTCTTTCCTTTATTTTACGCACGCCGCATTTTTATTGGTTTTGGTGAGCGCTCGGGGCCCATATGCCGCCCCGGACACGGCCGCGGTCGAGGAGATCTTCCGCCAAGCGGAAGCGGTCGGATGATGCCGGCCCCTCCCACGAGGTGGAGGACTCTCCTCCGCCTTCTCCACCACACCCCGTTCACCCAGCACAGCCTGCATGCCCCGCACACCCCGCACAGCCTGCAGAGCCCGCACAGCCACTCCCTGCCGCTCCACAGCCACCACCTCCGGCTCCACTTATCGAGCCGCTGGGGATTACGTTCCGGAACGACGCACACCGCGTCGCTTTCGAGCGCATTTCCCAGCGCTCGATCGTACCCTCCAGGTTCGCACACCTTGCCGACCTAGGACGCCTGGGGGTACTCGAGGGGATGCTCACGTTGTAAGACAACGTGGGCTGGAGAGATTTCTTCCAGGTGTCGGCGGACACGTTTATCCGTCCGACACTTGAGGTGCTTAGTTCGATCGCCCAGACCGACGAGGGATGCTCGTTTCGGTTCATGGACCGAGAGTGCCAGGTCACTCTCAGTATGATGAGAGCTTTCTTCTCGTGGCCCGATGTCCCCGGGGCCGACCGTGGTTACGCCCCCACTCACATTCCCCCGCCTTCCTTCGACGCCGGCGCTTTCTGGGCCTGGATTACGGGTCTTCACGCTGCCTTTGACCCTAGTAGGGCCAAGGCCTCGGCCATCGTCCACCCTTGCCTCCGTATAGCTCAGCGCCTCATGCCGACTACCTTTTTGGCCAGATATGAGCCGGGCACGATGTCCACGCCGGAGCTTTATATGCTCTACGCGAAGACACGCCCCAGAGCTCTATCTAGGGAGGGCGATGAGTTGGTCCCCGCCGTCGTGATTGATGTCGCGAGCTGGTTTTTGGACCGCATCATCGTATCGGTGGGCGCTCGCTCACCGATATGCTGCGGCGGTCTGATCACCTTGCTCGCCCTTATGACCGGCGAGGACTTTCCAGATGACCTGCGACGAGCACCGGGCCCCACTTCACTGTCCATAGATGTTATGGCCCGGATGAAGATGCTTCGTCCGCACGGTGAGCGACACTGGGTCTGGCTGCACGGCCCCTACGGTGCCGATTACATGATTCTCCTGAGCCCAGCTCGGACACAGATTGCACCGGCCCAGGTGGACTGGCTCCCTGCGATGGATCTTCTGATCCCAGCCGCATACGTGCTCGAGGCCGAGGAGGCCGAGCAGGCCCACGCTGCCCACGCTGCCCCCGCAGACCCTATTGCACCTGCTGAGCCCGCTGCCCCTGTTGACCCCGTGGCCCCTCAGCCTATCCCTGATATTTCTGCTGCTCCCGACACCTCTGTCCACACTTCTGTCAGTGTCGGGAGTACCCTCGCTGAGACCACCTCCACAGCTTCCACGCCTACGACCACTTCCACTACCTCCACGCTCACCACCGCTGCTGGCCCTCTGTCTGTCGAGCCCGTTTCCTCTGCCCTACCCGAGCGCCCGCCGACTATTGTTGAGTGCGGAGAGCCCTCTTTTGCTGCCGCCGTGGAGACCGTAGTCTCCACCTCTGTCTCCACTGCTGCTGTATTTTCTGAGAGTGTCGTGGCGTCTGTCCACACGTCTGTGTCACCGACCTCTCTAGCCGCCTCGTTGCAACTTTTGTACTCCTCTTTCGTTGCTGCTGCCTCCACTTCTTACCGTCCTGCCCAGCCTCGCACTGAGGCCGGGCCCACACTTGCGAGCATAGCACCTTTCATCCACTTACCTGCTGAGCCCATGACCTACGCCACCCGAGTACGCCAGCCCCGCCCTACACAGCACAGACCGGTGCGTCCCTCTGCACCACCTCCCCCCCGACACTGTACTTCAGAGCATTCGTGCTCTCGAGGGGGGCGGTGAGTGGCCTCAGAGGCGACCTTAGGACCCTGTCCGCCACCGTCACCGCGGTGGCTGGCCGCTTCGACCTGCTTCCGCACATTCACTACTGCCATACCCAGGTTCTGGAGCGACTCCCCCGCGTACCGACACCCACCCAGCAGGTCCCCACCCCCACTCCTACACACACCCAGCCTGCTTCCACTCCCACACCCACACCAGCTCAGCAGCCTGTTCCACCACCACCTCCTCCTCCTCCTCAGGATGGAGACGGCGCAGCCCCACCTTCTTAGGCACCCTTGATGCCATCGATTCTTTTTGCCGTTGTGCTGCCCGTCTCTGCTGGGTCCTGATGCATTTTACCCACCACCCGCCCCTCCCCTCACTGTTTTTGGGTACACATTTTCTTTATATATCTTTATATATCTTTTTTGGGAGAGAGGGAGAGTTTTTGGTGTCACACCTTTATATCTATATCACTCCTGTATCT
Source organism: Scilla litardierei (assembly GCA_030789695.1). NCBI lineage: Eukaryota > Viridiplantae > Streptophyta > Magnoliopsida > Asparagales > Asparagaceae > Scilla > Scilla litardierei. The sequence goes on along the minus strand of CM061134.1, from coordinate 211,494,617 downwards.
GCATGCATCATGTCCGCATCATATTTTTCGTTTCATTATTTTCTTTTATTTTTCCTCATGCATGCATCCTCACTTACCCCTCACATTACTTGTCTCTCGGTGTGCCACACTTCGCACATTGAGGACACTGTGCCATTTAGCTTGGGGGAGTGAGTTCTCACGTTCTTTTCGATTTACCACCTTTATTTTTAGTTTTTTCACGCCATTTTCCGCTTTTGCACTTATTTTCACCATTTTTTCTTTTATTTTACCATGCATCACGTTTTTCTTATTTCTCTGTGTGCTGCATTGTGAATAGTTTTATTTTCCCCTTTATCTTTATTTCTTTTTCATCTCATGCTAGAGATGACTTTTCTGTGATGATGATGACGTAGAGTTAGCTTCCTCTATATGCATGCTATATTTGTCATGTCCTAGATTTTATTTCAGATATCATATGCTGTGATTTGCCTTGCATTTAGAGATAGTAACCCACACTTTTTCCACATGAAAATGGATGAAATTTTATTATTAGCTGAGTCCGAATATTCATATGTATGCTATCGCAGAAAACACACCAAGATTCACGCATTGAATGCTTATATCTGGAGTACCGATTTCTTTTCCTATATCACTTCTATATGCATGATTTGTACATTTCACTTCAGGATGATTGAATGATGTTAGCTATGATAAATCTGGATTAGTTTAGCTTTTTTGTGATTGAAACTGAGTAAATTAGATTGCACTGCTGAAGTTGTCGTGCACGTCCTATAGAGTGAACTGAGAGATATATTTATTTCTTTCTCCACATATCTTGAACATCATTTCTCTATTTTAAAATCATTGGTGAATCTCCCCTTAGCGATTCTATTATATGGCATTTCCCCCGCTATTAATTCCTAGCTCAAAATTTCCCAAAACCAAAGAAAGAAAAAAAGAAAGATTCTTGTATATCCTTATTTCTCTTTGATTTGGGATCATTGTGTATATATGCTTTTGAAGAAAAAAAAAACAGAAAAAAGAGAAAAAAAAGAAAAGAAAAAGAAAAAGAAAAGAGAAAAATCTCAATAAACGATCCCATCTCATGTTCTCTCTTTCTTCTCTCTTTTTGTTTTTATTTTTATTACTTTTGGAGCTTCATAAAAAATGGGGATGTCAATATTTTTTTTATGCCACCACGCTTATAGATAAGCTTGGGGGAGAGAATCCAATGATGTGTGAGAGAGTGACTACTTGACGTTGCACGACAACCTAGGCTAAGTAATATTCTATACTCGGTGAGATTATTTTTAGCTTTACGAAATCCAGAAATCTATGCTTAGCACCCATTTCATGAAATCCACACATTTCTATTATTTCTATTCTATTGCGTGATATTCTTATACTCCTCTTAGAAAGAGTTCAATTGAAAAGTGTGTGATCTGCGATATTGTATACCGCTTTAAATGATTCAGACGATGTTAATTCTAAAATTATTCCATTTTCCATGTTATATCGTTGTTCGTGGGTTTTCTGTTTCTATTTGCACCATTATACTATGATATCGAAATAAAATTCTTTGACATGTGTTTTACATTCGGTGCATGCTATATGAGTAAGCAAAACCCACATCCTGAGAAAATGATCTAGCAGCTTCCCTCTTCGCTTCCTTCTTTCTTCTTTGTTTTTATTTCGTTTTTCGTTTTTCTTCGTTTTTCATTTTTTCGTTTTTCGCCGTTTTCGTTTTCTGAATCCACCGGGTTCGCCTTTTACTTATCTTCCTCGAGGACGAGTAAGAGGTAAGCTTGGGGGATTTTGATCACTCCTTATTTTACACTTTTTTCCGGCATGTTTGCATGCCATTTAGATCGCTCAAATCATGTTTTTCACGATATATCGATGATATTGCGATGCTTTTCACGATTTGTTGTTTTTGTCGTATTTCAGGTGATTTGGAGCGATTTGGAGTGATCTCGAGATACGCCTACTCCAGAGTGTCACCGACGACCTCCCCGAGGGGTATTTTGCTGTTGGAGAGGAGCGGAAGAAGAAAGAACGTCATAGGAGCGACGAGGAGGCCAAAACAAGCTGATTGGGCATTTTTGGTGTCTCACTCGGCCGAGTGAAGGAGTCACTCGGCCGACCAGCGAGACACCGCTCGGCCGACCGGATCGGACACGTTTTATGTGTGCATTCGGCCAAGCGACGGAAGCCACATCGGCCGAGTGACGAGACCCCGTCCGCCCGAGTGGCACTCAGACGAAGCCCATCAAAAAGTGCCAATTTAATGTTTTTCGTCTGCCTGAGCTTCTGAAGACCCACTCGGCCGAGTGAAAAATGCCGACCGCCCGAGTACAGAGAAGCCATCGGCCGAGTGACGACAACTCACTCGGCCGAGCCGCCTCCGAAGTGAAGACCCCCGAAGACCCAGACTTACTGGAAATTCTCAGGGTTTGTCACTCGGCCGAGCGATTTTTTCACTCGGCCGAGTGCGACGCGCTGCCTGTAGCGAAAATTTCGATTTTCAGGCTGCGCGGGGGCATTTTGGTCACAGTTTTTTGGACGATTTTGGGGGGTATTTAACCCCTGTTTTTACCCTAGGTTAGGGAGCTTTTCCTCTTTACTTTTTGCAGCTTTTTAGATTAAACCTTTAGCTTTAGATTTTGTGATTGGAGAGGAGAGAAAAAGATTATTTTTGTTGGATTCTTGGAAGAACTCTATTGGTTTGTCTCTCTCTCCTCTAAAAATACTATTTTTATTGCTTATCTCAATATTGTGATGAATTCTCTTGTTAATTCCATTGATTATTTTTGTATTTGTGCTATGAATTGTGAGTAGTCTATACGCCTTGGGGCGTATGGATGAACCCTACGAGCCCAATTTCAGATTTGTGATGACTTGGTAGAAATATTGCTAGAATTGCTATTAGAGTTAGTTTGGGATCGATTTATTACGGATAGCTAGGTATTCATATCGATTGGGATTTGCAAGAGATTGGATCCCAATTCGATAGGAAACCCTAGAAATCCGAATTGGGTTGAAATTGAGTTTCCGTAGTATCGGTTTGCAAGAGATTGGACCGATACTAGGGTTCTCGGTTGCAATTCCGTGCCGATACCCGTTTGCAAGAGATTGGACGGGTAGGAACTATCCCAACCTAGGTCGCGGCCCGAGTTTGCACGAGAGTGGGCTCGGGGCGCGATTGAACGATGATGTTGATCCTAATGCTAGCTTGCCTAGGCTAGGGTTTGCAAGAGATTGGACCCAAACCTAGGATAGCTATAGACCGGCAACAGCGTGAGAGTGTGAGCTAGGTTTTACATTCAGTTGCAACTAGTTCATCCGAGATTCTACCCTAGCAATTTTGATACCAATGAATCACATTGACGAGATACGGTGAATAGCGGGGATTCCCCATTCCCTAGGCGTCTTTATTTGATTTGATATCTTCGTACTTTGTCTGACGATTGTGACAGGATCGCCAAAGGCAAATTCTCTCTTTTCCGTTCTTAATAGCCAGGTTGTTCGGAGCAAGCACTTTCATTCGTCCTCCCTGTGTTCGATAACCCGCTCGCCGCTACACCGTGCGCTTGCGGTAAAACTACATGGTCGCACTTTTGGGTTACATTCCGGAGCGATCAGTACTGACTCATCAGGCGAATCGACGTGACATTCCCGGGCCTATCCGCCCCACACAGCGGGTGGTAAGGGGTCAGCAATGGATCGCCTTCGGGGAAGGGGGAGACTGGAGAACGCTAGCCTCGAAGGGTCGACCCCCCTAATCAGCCCGACCACTACTGTCATCCGCGAGACCAAGGGCCTCCCCCACCGCAAAACAACTCAATCAGTGGAAAGAAAGACCCGCAGCAGTCCTAATCGGCGGTCAGCCCCGACGGGGGGGGAGCAATAGACGGGGACAACCTAGAAAACTCTTAACAGAAACAGGAAAAAGTACAACATGAAGGACACGACAACGTGCGGAAAGGTACAGAGGCCCACAAAACAAATATTCATTACTTTCAAAAACTGTTCCTCGTTACAGGGGGAGCACAAGGATGGGGAAACATCACCTATGGCGTCGGGGCCCTGGTGGAGGCATCACCCGGAGCCTTGCCTTGCTCTGATTGAGGAGGCTCCTCGGGACCTGGTGGGGGGTGGGAAAGCGCCTGTTGGACTCGCTCCTCGAACCTCTGGAAGGAGTCCTGGAAGGCTCTCACGATCCTCGGGGCCAAGAGGTCTACATAGGACTCGAAGGCCTCCTTGAGGGCTTCGACGATCCTCGGCCTCAGGACCCCCTCATAGCCCCTCTGCTCCTCCTCGACGAGCCGGGTGGGGTGCGCTTGTTGCAGGGCTCCTAGCTTGGGCCAGAGCTCGTTTCTTTCCTGGTGGGATGCTTCCTCCACCTCTTGGGTAGACCTCTGAGCTCCTCTAGGGCCCCCTTCAAATCCTCCACCTCGGAGGCCGTATGCTCGTCCACCTGACGTCGCAATCGGTAAGCTTCCATCTGGTCTTCTTCGGCTACCACCTTAGCTGCCCTCGCCCTTAGGCGCTCCCGCGCCAAGGACTCCTCGAGACCGGTCGCGTGTGCCGCACGGTGCTGGACCTCCACGGCCATTACGGAGGCCTGCAAAATAGAAGGTGTGAGCCAGGGATGCCGCGAAGCAGGGTCGGATGCAGCAGAAAGACCAACCTGCTAGAGCTACCAGACATGGCATCCTCCAGTCGATCAAAGAGAACCCTCTCCATGAGGGAGCGTTCCCTCGGAAGGACGAAGCTCTGTGCCAACTGAGTGGCGACGTCTCGGTCAACGAAGACCGACTCCCTAGGCGTGACCTCCGGGCCAGCCTCAAGCATCAACAGGGCGCCTCATGCGCCAGCCATAGACGGCTCGGCCAGGCTAACAAGGGCAGCCACCTTCGCCAATGGGAGGGTGACACCCGAGATGATCGACATCTTGGGCACCGTAAAGGGCCGGATCTCTGCGGTCTTCTTCTTCTTCCACTTCTCTTTGGGCCCCCCGGACTCCAGAGGGGGCGCTTCCTCTCCCCTCCACAGCCCCCCACGGGCGCTCGGGGCCCGGGCCGACGCCCCCGTTGTCTCCCTCGACGCAGGCAGAGCCAGGCGGACCGATGGCCACGTTCTCCCTCACAGAGGATTCAACGGCAACCTGGGCTGGTGGCGCAGCAGCGTCTGCCGGCTCCAGCCTCCTAACCACAGGCTCGGCCTGGCAGATCTCATCCTCCACCATATGGCGAGGTGCATGGCCAGAAGGATTTCCTCGCCCGCTGCTAGCGCCCAGGCGAATGAGTTCACCGGCGTCGCGGCTGAATTCCCGACCCGTCATTTCTGCAGGGAGAAAGAAGACTAAGAAAAAGGGGAAGCAGAAAGAAAATAACGCACATACCATAAGACCACATGATGTTCTTAAGGAGAAGGTCGTCCAGTAAGGGCCAGACCGACTTCTCCACTAAAGGCAAAGATGACAACAACCGGACCGCAGCCTGATCGGCCTCGGAGAAGGTCATCGTCAAGTCATAATGACATAAACCCCCCAACCTGTCAGGATCATAGTGTCCCAGGGAAAATGACAAAACATAGTTCGAGCTCCAATTGCTCACCCAACGTGGCATACAGAGCAAGCATTCCCTCCCCGCTTGGACACGGATGTGCTGCCATAATCCTTGGTCGACCGTCTTAACCCGAAAATAGTAGAAGAAGAGGGGCAGAGTTGGCTCCAAGCGGTGTACGCTGCATATCATAACGAACCCGACCAGCACCGTAATTGAATACGCGGTCAGCTGGCACAGGGCCACCATCAAGAACTTCATGACCCGGATGATAAAAGGATAGAGGGGGAAGTGAAGCCCCATGTGGAACATCTCGACGTACACACCGGCCTCATGGCTCCTTGGGAAGCAGATCCTTTCGTCGCTAAAGGGGATACGGAAGTCATACGGGTGACACAAATACTTCTCCCGGATCTCCGCGGCCGTCGAGAAGGGAACGGTAGACGATGACCTAAGGATCACCGGGGGAACATCGAACCTCTCCGTCGCCAGAGCCTCAGATCTATGGTCCAGGTCCTCAAATAGCAAGCCATTCTGTTCGTCCAGAGCCGGACGTGTCACCAGGGGGTCACTGGGCCTTGAGGACGAAGGATTGCCAGACTTAGGAACAGGAGGAGCCACTGACCCCAACACGGAACCACCTATTCTAAGTGCGGCCATAGGACAGGTCGAGTGGGGCAAAAGAAGGAGAAGGAGGTTACCTTGAAAGGATTCCGAAGGAAGGAATACGAAGGAGAATTCACAGGTACTCGCAAAAACATGGTTTGATCGAAAAGCGCGAAAGATCAAATTCGAAAGGGCGGTGTCTTTATACGAGGAACAATCCCAGAATCGGGGCTGTCCAAAGGAGGACGCGTGGCAACATCTGGCAACCGGCGGTGCTTCAAATTCCGCACACAGTGGCGGGAGAAGTTCAACCGGGCTGTGTCATGATGGCCCCCATTCAATGGCATTGTCTAGACTGACGCGCCTGTTAAAATCCGCATAAGTCACATCACACGAACCGAACCGGTAGAATCCGAACGGCCCGAGCGATGGGGGCAATTGTTACGACCATCTTGAGACGACCCAAGATCGAGCGGCCCAAGCCCATATTTGAAGCAGGAGGCCCCCAAAGGAGTTTAGGCCGAGCGTCGAGGCCCTCACAAGGACTCGGGATCGGTCGGCCACAACCAGAACATGCGCCCTGTGCGCCCACGTCACCGGGAGCTAACTGCTCCCCAAAACATGCACCCTTAATGACCATTAAGGGACCCCATCAACCCACATTCATGGCGCATGAAGGCGCCTTCAAGGAGGCAGATCATGGGGGACGTTGAGGGGGAGCGAACATGGGATGATCCCTATAAAGGGACTCGAGAGGCAACGTAGAAAGGGAGCTCTCCCTAGATACCAAGAGACAGAGGTATTCTACATAAAGACCTTGTTTTTCACTTTATATTTCCTCCCATAACTCGGTCCGAGGACACGCGTATCGACCACCCTGTGAGCCATACCTGTCCCGCCGTGCATCTTTCAGATCCGTTCTGACTTAGGCATCGGAGGGGACTTGGCCGGAACCAAGGTCCATCCCCCCTGATGAGCTTCTTCGTCTGTCCAGGCTAAGTAGATCCCACGGCACCGAGGGTACCCCTCAGCGCCCCCACCGACCGAGGCCAAGCGCTCCCAGCAACGAGCCCGCTCGCCCTCATCACGCTGAGGACCTTGATTCGTCGAGGCTACCCTTTGGCAAGCAAGAGCGAGGATCCGAGCGTCCCTCATCGGTCAGTCACATACTTGACAGAATTCGGGGGTCCCACGTATCCCCTTGACCACGTTGACTTCACGTCCTCCGGTCAACGATTCAGCGGTGAGAAAACACACGAAACAGTCATAAAAGTTTTTCAACCATGATTTTTGAAATGACTAAACACAGCATGTTCCCTTTGATAATCAAATGGTGCTTCCCGTTTGAAACTATATAAACCCTAGGTGGTCTCTATATACTATATATACTAGAAAATAAAACACCGACGAACAGGATGTGGTGCAACCGTGAAACCGATCGAGAAGGAGCCAAAAATGTGGGTGTGTGTACCGGTATCATCGAGGGTAAAAAATGGAGGCTAAAGGGGCTAGAATGCATAAACAAGGAGAAAATGCAATTAAATGGGACGTTGGGGGCTGATTTTTTTTCTTAGTAGTGGATTCACCCACGGGTGATGTGGACATTTCCACGTCGGACACACCCGTGGGGGGTGTGTCCGACATCACCCGTGGGGGGTCGTCCTCTATTGTTAAATAGATACACACACATCTAATGCTTCAATAGCCATAAATTCTTTTTGTTAGATCCAAATAATCTTGATGTAACATACGGAGCTTGCTTCATAATTAATACACCAATAAATACAATCTATAATGAAGCTTCTTCAAATTTGTAGTAAATCTCAAGGGAAATGAACATGTTGTTAATGCCCGTACTACGGAATGATGGTGGCCAAAACGGTCCAACCAGCCAAATTGCTATGAGATGCTATATTTAGGCTTAAAGTGGAATTAAACTAAACACCTCTTGGACAAGAGAGAATTAGCACCAACTAACAAATTCCCTCATCGATCTTGCGATAGAACATTGCAAGCACATGACTACATACAAAAATAAATAGCCCAAGAAGCACAACAATATACATATCATGAGTTTACCATGTTTCTGCCCCTTAGGCACCTACATCCAGCAATCCGATGCAAACGGTTCCATTATGATCAACGATGCAATTACACCGACCCACTTTCTTCCTCTTCCTTCAATACAAGAGATATGGCTTCAAGCAAGACAATCTTACATTAGATCTCTCCTCAAGCACTCACAATCTCTCACTAAAGGGGAAATCCTTGATAATAGAACGCTTAGAAGATATAGGGCTCCTCAACGAACTCAATCACAATATCAATGATGATATATCCTTGGTCATAGAGTTCCAAACAACTTGGATACTCCCCAAGGGACTCAAGATCACATACTAGAAGGAGAAAAAAACACTCACTTATATCTCTCCAACCCAACCTCTTGGTTTTCCTCAAACCCTAGCTTTCATGGACTCCAATAGATCTCCAAGCATGCACCCAGCAATCTCCAAGCAAGCTTCCAATTATAGCCCCAAAGAGATGCAAACAAGCATGGTCATTGGATTGAGAAACTGCTCAATCCATTGGTTAGAAATCGGGGCCAGAAAATAACTCAGTCGGCGGTCATACATCTGCAAGATGTGTTCCAGACGTGTGACCCCTACCAGGCATATGAGAGAAGTGTCTTAGACGTCTGGTCCCCAAGAAAACGTCTGTGCCAATTTGCACCCAAATTCCAAACAGTTGCTAGAAATTACCACAACTGCCATCCAGTTGACCGATGGTGCACATCTAGGCGCCTAACCCACCATCAGATGCCTGATCCGAGACACAGGCACCTGACTGGTCAATATATGATATTTGATACATCAAACAACTACGCTGGCATGTCCAGATGTTTGAAAGCACTGCTTCAGACGTCTGACAATCTGATACTGGATTTTGCAGCAAAGATTACAACACGTATCACCTTCTTCAGCAGAATAGGATCGAATAGGAATTATTATGCTTCGGATTGGGATTGGAATCACCAATGGAAATCAAACTCAAATTCATCACCAATGTTACCATATTTCTTCTTTTGTTTATTTTGGAGAGAAAGAACGCAACTTTCTGTGTGATGAGAACATTAACTCTAAGGGGTATAAATAGGAATGGGGGGAGACGTTAGTTTACGTTAGGAATTTTACAGTTGTAAAAACAACGTATCATTCCAACGGAAGGATATTCAATTTACATTAGGAACCACCCAACTTATTTTAATTTCAATTATCCATAAATTGAAATTTGCACATATGCCCCTCAATAATTCAATATTTATGTTTTATTTTGTGGGCCAAAAGCATTATGAACATTCCCAGATCCAACAAAATTTGAAATAGGCTTGGGTTGGGAGGGTCAATACAAGTTATAAACCTGTGGGCAGTGGCGTAACTACGTGTAAGCTGCCCAGGGCAGCTGCCCAGGGCAAAACATTTAATAAGGAGTTATTATTACACATTAGCACCACTTCTTTAAAGCCCCAATGGCGAAGTCGTTTGGGCATTAGACAACAAGTTCTGGGTTTGATTGCCAGCAAAGGCCTTTTTACATTTACATTTCTTACCTATTGCATACAATAATAGTTTATTTATTTAAAAATCTCTTTTCTTACATATTAGGCATTTTACATTTAAATTTCTTACATATTGCATACAATAATCGTTTATTAATGCATTTTTACATTTACATTTCTTACATATTGCATACAATAATAGTTTATTTATAAAAAATCTCTTTTCATACCTATGACATGCAACAGTGAAGGTATTTTACATTTACATTTCTTGAATATTGCATACAATAATAATTTATTTATAAAAAATCTCTTTTCTTACATATTATATACAACAGTGAAGACATTTTACATTTACATTTCTTACATATTACATGCAATAATCGTTTATTTATAAAAAAATCTTTTTTCTTACATATTACATACAATAGTCGTTTATTTATAAAAAAATCTCTTGTACTATCACCATTTCTTTATTGTCCAATGTTTAAGACAATGGTGTACGTGATCACATGTTGAGTGCGATAGTTGCACTGTATATCTTTATGATTTCACTACAAGTCTAAATTAATTGCACCCAAATTTTGTCATTTATTAATTCACCGCTATTTGTCTCATTTTTATCCTTACGTTGGAAGAAGTGAAATTTGAAGGACTACATCACCATTAGCCGTTGCTGGTGCTTTCATGATCATGGACGGCGACGAGGATTTGGTCAATGGGAGTAATGGGGGAAGCGGAACGACGGCTGCAACGACGGACAATATAGTGAAGGGGACGTGGTCGCCAAATGAGGATGAAATTCAGTACGCAGTAATGAATCTTAAATCAGTGAAACAACACACATCAATCAGAGACACACAAGACTTGGTAACGCAATTCGGTGCGCACACTTACATCTATAGGGCCACGCCCAGAAAAATCGAATACTTCACTATAATAATCAGAGAGTACAAACTCTAATAATCACGCTTCTACTAGGAGGAACACACTCCCCCTTAATACAAACCGTGAGGGATGATCGCAATCAACCCCGTGAAGTATTATTGGCAAGCTTCCCTTGCCAGCAAGCTCCCCTTGCACCACCGACTAGATCAACTCCCTTGATCCTACGTGCGTGGCCATCGGTCTCCCTCCCGGAGTATTTCACAGAAATTTTAAAGTAAAGTCCGTACCCTAGCCGTCACCGCCGCCGAACCCTAATAGCATGCGCTCCCCTCAATCCACGGTTCAATCAGCAAGAATCCAATCAAATCTGTTTCGGCTAGGTAATCACAATATCTGCAACTCTCAACAAGAATGAGATCCCACAAAATCCGCAGGAGTTCGTTAGCAGAGATATTGTTGGCTAAAATCTCTCCAACCGTCTTTCAACAAACTAATCGAGAGATATAAGTAGCCAATCAAATCTTTAACAATATGTAACCAACATAAATACCTGAACTGTTAAAGATAAAAACTTAAGATCGCGAGATCTCCAACCTCGAATCCAAGAATACCGCAATCAATCAATGACGTATATAGACACAGCGTGTTGAACATTATGGTGCAACATAATGTTCAACAATTCTTCCAACAAGGCTGAGTTGTTTCTCTCCTTAAGATTACTGTAGCTCGGGTGCAACATAACGTTCAAAAAATGACCCATCATCATCCAGATAAACCGTCTTACAACTTCAAGATAGTAAAGAGCAACCGACGATTATCAGAGTACCACTTATGACAATGCAATCATGAATGCAAAACATGAATAAAACCTAACAGAGGATGTGATACTGAGCGGGCTGGTGAGCAAGTTTGGCGCTCGGAATTGGATCTTCATTGCCCTGGGGATCGCCGGACGGTCAGGGAAACCCTGCCGGTTCCGGTGGTGCAATCAGCTCGTTCCTTGAATTTTTATTTATCCTGCCAATTTGATTGCACTACCAGAGCTGGCGCAATCCCTTCATTGGTTATAAAATTTCTCATCTTTATCCCCAGTTTGATTTTCCCTTCATTGGTTATAAAATTTCTCATCTTTATCCCTAGTTTGCTTTTTGGTACTAGAATTTACTTATATGATACATGTTTTTCAGCATTGATGATTTTCGTGATGGTGAAGAGATTCTGGTGAAGTAATAAGCAACTGGGCAACTGTGTAACAAATTGAAGTGTAATAATTAAAATCTAACTAAGGTTAAAGTTGTAATTTTGAAAAAAAATATTAACATTTATGGTGAAATCATGAGAATATGCGGTGCATTTAATAGCACATGTTTAGTGTTTGATTCCAAGTGAAGAATTTTTTATTTCTTACATATGTTCATACGATAACTATGAATTTACCATTTAAAAATTTCGGTCATTAGATTTGATTTTGATTCATATGCTAATACAACATGCATTAATTCCTATGCCAACACATTAAGCATATCATTAAAAAATATTATTTACATCATCTTTATTTTCGCTCAGAGCAAAAAAATTCATGCTTACGTCACTCCTTGTAGATCATGGTGTCAAAATGGCCCACCCAGGCCGGCCGACCCGGGCCGACCGGGCTTGGCCAGGCCAAAGGCCGGGTTGGCCCGAGCTGCACCCGGGCCGGGCCGGCCCAGCCCAGGCGAGGAGCAACACCCTTCCAAACTGGCACACCGGCCTTAGCCCGATCGGGCCGATCCAGCCCGGCTTTTTCTAATAATTAAATTTTTTTAAAAAGTAAAAATTTTAAAATATATATAATAAATCTGAAAAAATCTGAAAAAATCTAGAAAATTCATATATTAAATTTATATGTTGTAAAAATATAAGTAAGTTAAAAATTATATATTAACTGTAATATGTTAAGTGTTGAAAAAATATAAGTAAATTAGAAAATAAATAGTGCAACTTATAAAAAAAATATCTTGTAAATAAATGTGTAACTTATAAATATAAATAGTAAATGTAACATGTTAAGTGTTGGAAAAATATAAGTAACTTATAAAATAAATAAGCAATATATTTAATTTTTTAAAAAAAATATAATAAATAAGGAATAAATCGAAAAAATTCATATATCTGTTGTAAAATAAGTAACTTATAAAAAAATTATGTAGTAAATGTAACATGTTAAGTGTTGGAAAGAAAATTTTTTAATCCCGAAATTCTCGAAGGTTTCGGGTTTAACCTTTAAATTGTATTAATTGAAATCTTTTTGAGGGTGGACATACATTGGCCAGTCATACCACTCATACAATGGCCAAAAAAAGAAATCTAATACACGTAAGAAAATGCTGAAACAAGTAAAGAAATCTAGAATCAAGTCTCTGCTGCTACTACTTCTTCTTCAGAGTCTTCAAAAGGTCATTTTCATGTTGGGTCCTCGCTTTAGCCTTGAACCAATCCATCACACAAACCACCGCTTCGACTATATCTTGCTTTAGCATTGACCTCTGGTTGCTAAGAACGCGACTATATGTATTAAAAGCAGACTCCGAATCAACAGTAGATATGAGTACAGCTGGCAAATCACAAGCCATGATGGAAATAATTGGATAACTAGTTTTATATTGTTTCCACCATGACAGAACATAAAAAATGCTCACTATTCAATTCTTCTTCAGTAAAAGAACACAGTTCACTAGAAGAACTATCTGTGACTACTGTTCTTTGTTTCTTCTTCCCTATAAGCTGGCGGAGCCTACTTGGAGCAGAAGAAGATGCTTGAACAGAAGAGGTGAGTGCAGAACTCCTTAATCGTGTCTCATATAAAGAAAAAAGGATCTTAAGCTACTCTTAAAACTAGCTATCTGTTCTTCTACATTAATTCTCATGTTTTCGTAATATGTATCTAAAAGCAACTACACCTTCGTCCTTAATACGGAGATCAAAAACCTTAGCTAAATAGTATAGCAAATGAACTAGATTCCAATACTCAAGGAGGTTTCTCTCCATTTCATCAATCACTTTTCTAATGACAGTATTATTAGGGGTCTCATTATCTCTATGTTTTTCTATAACAAAAGAAATCAAAACTAATTGTTCTAAGACTATAACTGATATGGGGTAGTATACTCCAGAAAATTTGTTTATTGATAAGTAGAAAATTTCAAAACAAAATCATACAGTTCATCTATAATTTGCCACTCATAATCACTAATGTCATAATCAATGTTATTTTCAAGGTGTGTGCTTGCATAATTACTAAGTTGAGTTCTATTGATTTTCATGCAACACATCATTAGATACGTTGAGTTCCACCTATGTGGAACACTAAATTTAAAGGCTCTATAGGGCAGCTGGTTACTACGATATAGCTGCTTGTATTACCTCTTCCTTTGTGCATTAGTTGCAATTAATAACATTAGGCTTTAGGCTTTTCAAGATAAATAGGAGCAGTTTTAAGTCCATCCTGAACTGTTAAGTTTAAAACATGACATGCACAACATTGATGAAAAAGTAACCCATCTAGATCAGGGTTTAATTAACGTTTTAAATAAGTAATAGCATTATTATATATTATTTAAAGCGGTACAAAAGTAAATTTGAAATTTTTTTCAGCTATGTTACGACCTAAAGATCGTAGGAATACGACTCCCGCCCAGATCCGCTGACATACCCTATTAACTCACCCCTGCGCGAAAGGGCCGCCATCCCGGAGGTCCGAGGCTACACGGGAATGGGCGCACCTTGCAGCACTCCCCCCTCCCGGTCGAGGCGTACAACCGCAGTTGCTCGGCCCGCCAGGGGCAGTGCGCTTGGAGAGCGCCCAGGCAGTGCCGTCGGGGATGCTGACGTAGGCATGTGCATATCCCTCCTTGCCAGCGGCCCACGACCCGCGACCAAAAAGGGGCGCGGCCGGGCCGGACAACCCCCGAGCAGGTCGACCCGGCTGGCCCCCATGAACCACGGCGCCGGGGATAGCATAGCCAGACCTTTAGTTCATCACATACGACAAACAACCTAGTGTAAGGACACGACTGACACTAACGCCGCCCGACCATCTGACAAAGCGCCCCCTGGCCGCTGAGCCCCCTGACACTTAATGCTTTCGGCCCTGACATCCTGACAAAAGTGCCCCTGGCCGTTGCGCCGTCTGACAAAAGCAGGGCAGGCACTCCTGTTCCTGACATCCTCGTCTGAAGCTTCCACTGACAACCGAGCCAGCTCAGCACGTCGAGTCAGCATGCCAGGTCAGCCCCACCTAGTCATCTCTCGTCATGTATAAATACCTCCTCACTTCTAACGGTGAGGAGGTTGGAAAATTCTCTCTCTCAATCCATTATTCACACACGAGGGCAAAGGTCGTCCACATCTTTGTTATCCCACTTATAGCTCGCCACGTACGGTCGGCACACCCTCAGTCCGACCGGCGTGCCTAGCCCCCGTTTTAAGCCATATTACTGACTTAGGCATCGGAGGGGCTAAGGGTTGGATCCCAACCCCGCCCTTCTGATGAGTTGCTCGTGGTGCAGGAAAGCTCGCCCCTTGGTCGACGTCAACCTCTGGCTCCCGCCACCCGATCTTCTTCCGTCGTGTCCGGTGAGATTTGACTCCGTGGCCACCCCCGGCGGTAAGTCTAGCCTCTTCACCCCACTAATCACTTGTTAAATAGCTCACCTAAACCCTCGTATCAATATAACCACCGTGCCCTTGGTTCCCCTCAATACAAATTCATTGTACGCGAGTTCCACCTCGTAACAATTGGCGCCGTCTGTGGGAACGAAGGGTCACACCCATGTTAGACTCCATGCCGATCACTCGGAATCCTGACCACGGCAAGGATCCCGTGGGTCAGGAGCCACTCTCTTTACTAATCACCCCGGTGCCTGACCCCCCTCCGGGGATGGGCACCGAGACAGACCATACTTCGGCCCGTGCAACCCTGAAGAGCTTCGATGCCGTTACTCAGGCGATGGGAAGCTACGCGGCGGTGGGAGCGGAGCCACCGCCCGGCCCCTCGGAGCCCCCGAACGTGAGACAGAATCTCCACCCTCAGTTCGAGGAGGAGGGGGAGACAGGGGGCTCGCCAAGGAGGTTGCGGCCCAGCAGAAGCTCCTGGAAGAGGAAATGGAGGTCGCGCGGCTGTGGAGGCGCCGGGAGGAGGCGGCCGTCGCGCAAAGGCATTTGGACGAAGCGCCCAAGACTGCCCAGAGGGCCTACCAGGACGAAGAAACCGCCCGCCACCAGCTCCGCTTCATCATCGCGGAGCACGAAAGGCTAAGGAGGGAGAACGAAGGCAACCGGGAAATCCCGGAGGTGACGGCAATGGGCCGGCGGCTCGGGGACGGGCGGGGCCCGTTGTTGGCCCGGTCCCCACCGGGAGGAGGGAGTCCGCCTCGCCAGCATCACTCCCCCGATCGCCTGCACGAGGAAGCCGTTTGTCGACAACTACGCTTCCTCACCGCCGAGCGCGAAAGGCTTCTGTGGGAGAATCAGGAGCGGATGGAGATCTGGGGGGAGTCGGCCGGGGGGCGATGGTACTGGGAGAACTGTAGCCCGCAACCCGTCGAATCCTCAACCCGGGGAAGGAGCCCCGCTAGGCGACCGTCACGCTACTCCCCGGGGCGGGAGGACCGTCGGCAGTCGAGGCACGACCAGAGCCAGACCCCCGAATGGCGGAGAGGGGATGCGCCCGAGCGCCATGCCTATCCGGAGGAGGCCACGCCGCTTGCACGGTGGATCACGTCTGCCCCGAGGCCAATAAGGTTCAAACCTCCCCACCTGGCCACATACAACGGAAGAGGCGACCCCCTCACACACGTGCAACAATACCGGGGGGCGATGGAGGCACAGGATGTGGATGAGGCATTCCTGTGCCGGCATTTCTCCCAAAGTCTGAGGGACACCGCATTGGACTGGTACTTCGGCCTACCCGCAAGATCCGTTGGGAGCTTTGGCGAGCTGTCCCACAAGTTCTGCCAAGAGTTTCGGGCCGGGCAGACAAAGAAGAAGCCCTTGGACTATCTCAGCACGATAGTCCAAGGAGAAGGGGAGACAACGGGCAGATAACTCCGCCGCTTTCAGGATGAGAGACAGGCGGTGGTGACATGCGGCGATGATGTACTTATGCTGGCCTTCAAGACGAGATTGCGGACTCGGAGCCTCCACAAATCCCTTCTCCGAGATCTGCCGTCCGACTATGAGGCACTGGTTGCGATGGCGGAGAGGCACGCATTGGCCGAAGAGACTCTCGGCATAAAGGCCCTATTTCCCCCGGCGAAGCCACTCCAGGGCGAGCCCCGGTCACACCCTCGGCCAAGGCAAGAAGAGGGGCACCGAGGTCGCGACCAGTTGGCCCGACCAAGGCGCGAACCACCGGGGCGACGCCAGCAAGATCGCCCTGGCCCGGCGCGCGAGTTCGCCCCAGCCCAAGGGCCCACCCGAGCCATCCCAAGACAGGAAGGCCCCTTGCAGGCACACTACACACGGCTCAACGCCCCCATGTTGGAGGTTCTGGCTGCGGCGATGAGGGCCGGACTATTGCCGAAGCCTCCCGGGGGATGAGGTCGGACCCGGCGAAGCGGGATCTCCGGAGATATTGCCGATTTCACCGTAACCACGGCCACGATACCGACCATTGCTACACTCTTAAGAGAGAGATCGAGCGGCTAATCCAGGCGGGCCACTTGGGAGGCTTCGTAGGGGGCAGGCGGGAAGTACAAGGAGAGAGAGCCCCCCGGGAGGCGCGGGGCCCAGAACAGCCGACAGACCACGATCGGGAGGAGCCACGCCCCCCGGGGCGATCATGCACATTGAAATGATAAGTTGGGGGGGCGTCCCTAGAGGGGACGTCGCCCACGATCTCGAAGGTAGGTGCCCGACAGGTGATGGTAGCGGGCGCCAGCAGCCGGCCGAAGCGGAGAAGGACAAACCGACCCCCTATCGCCTTTACCGAGGGAGATCAGCAGGCGTGTAACGACTGGTTTTCATGTATCTGGATTTATTATATTATATTATATGTTTTGGTGGATTTTCTCCTTATATGTGGTTTTCGTCTCCGTAACTTTCATTTTCGATCGTTTCGTCGTATTTTCTAGCTTCTTCCTTAGAATCGTCGATTTTGGAGCAAGTCATTCGTGATGGGCTTCATATCTGTCATATCTTATTGTTAGATCAAGCCTAGGAGTCTTAGGAATCGATTCCGGAGCTTCGCACTCCATTTCGGAACTTTTGGTGCTCATTAGCCGGTGTAAGAAGGGGCACCGACCGACTAGATGACGATCCAGTCGGTCGGAAAACCTTCTTGAACCGACTAGTTGGCTTTCTAAATTTCTCAGGAGTTACTGTTTGTCGTTAGTCGTTCTAAGAACGTTGGTTGACCGACTAGGTTACAAACTAGTCGGTCGGCAATGCTTCTTTAACCGACTAACGCATTAACTATTTTTGGTACCAGTTACTGTTCACTCTTAGTCGGTCTAAGAACGTTCATCGACCGACTAGATGTCAAACTAGTCGGTCAGTAGTTGTTCTTTGACCGACTAAATCTAAATCCTATTTTGTACAGGAGTTACTGTTTGGACTTAGTCGGTCTGTGTTGGTCAACCGACCGACTAGTTCCCAAACTAGTCGGTCAGTGGTTGTTCTCTGACCGACTAATCGGTGTCGAACCCCTAATTTCTGGGCAGCCGCCAGCCCTTCCTATTTAAACCCCTCCCAAACGTTTTCTTATTCTTCCTCACAACCCAAAACCCTAGTTTCTCCCCCATTGAGCCCCCTACTACCTCAAACCCTTATTCCTTCATCCCAAGCCCAAAATCCATCATCCAAACCCTCCCTTAACACATTCTACCTCTCATCTTCCCCAAAAATCTCATCAAACCCCCTAAATCCCCCAAAACCCTATTTATCCAAACTTCTCCATCCATTTCCAGATCTGAACCCTAGGTTCCCCGGAGCATTTCTTCCGTCGCCGTGGTTGCTCGGCATCATTCTTCCGTTTCCTATACGGTAATAACTCGATCTCTTAATATCCTCATAACCCATTTGTGTTTTTGTGAAACCCTAATAAAACTAGGTTGGATGTTGTTCTAATATTGTTTTGCCATGGCAGCGATCTCATCGCCGTTGTTAGCATTTGTGTGACGGCCTCGTTGATCGTCATCCTCGGTGCTAGGCAAGAGAAACTTGCCACTTAGGGTTTAAGCCATGTTTTAGGCCATTTGCTTGTTGTAGGCGTAAAAGAGACTAGGCGACGAAATGACACTCGCCTAGGCGCAAATTTAGGAACTAGCTTGACAACGAAGCTAGATCCGACATTTATCATGTTGCACAATTACCATGTCATGTTTAATTTCCATTAACGGTATGCAAATTAACTGTCATGTCATTGCATTCTTTAAGTGTTTCCGTGATTGCGTAGCTTCGCTACAATACTTGTGTTTCCTGGCTCGTGTTCCAAAAGCGGGCCATGTGTTGGTTGATAGCCAATGCCCAAACTACTTGTTTCCGGCTAGGTGCACCCCTACGCCAAATGCTTATGAATCGTGAACTAGAATGCGAGCTCCTGTGCAGGGCAACCCTGGCTCATTTACTGAGCTCGTGTGCAGGGACCCTGGCTCGTCTACATGTGGGTATTGGGGTAAGAGTTAAGCGGCCAATCAACTGGGAGTCTGCCCGATCAGCAACTGGTAGTATTGAGCGGCCAATCAGCGTGAATGAAAAACCATTCAGCTGTAAGGCGTAAACATCTACAAACAACTTGAAACGTGACTAGTGAAATGATTGAGATTGTTAGTAGCTTGGCTACTCTTGACTTGTCCCGATAATTGTTCTCTTGTATTTATTGTTTCACCATGTCTTGCTTGTGTACTCATGTTATAACTGCCATGTCATGCATACTATAACTGCTAGGTTGCTAGTTGCCTTACCTTCAGTTTCCTTGCCCAAGTCTTTTAGACTTGCTGACATGTGCCCCTTTACTCTTTTGGGTGACACATGTTAGATCCTGAGCCTGAGTACTTTGTTGAGGACGAGGTGTTTGCTAACGCCGAGCCCGAGCCTGTGTTTGGCGAGGAGTACGTGGACACTGGGGACCAGTCCTAGTGTCTTCGTTGAGCTTTTCCTTTTGTTTAGACTGCTATTTTGTTGTCGGTGCGTAGCACCTATACTTTGTTACGTTGTTGCTTTTGTTGGCCTTGTTCTAGGCCTTTAGACTCTTTCTTTTAGCCTGGTGGCTTTTCTGGATGTTGAACTTAATTTTTCATGTTGGACAAACTATGAGATATGAGATTTTATTTCTGTCTCTCCTTGTGTTATTATTGTTGTTCCGTTGTGGTTACATGGACCTGCTTATGTTTTATTGACGCTTATCAGGTTTGGGGCTTCACAGCTCCACTCTCGTGCGGACCTTCTCATGTCTCGCCTCCATTTTAGGGAAGCGGGTCGTGACAAGGCGGTTGGGAGTCAGTGCGATGACGCCCTCGTCGTTGAGGCTCGGATCGGGGCGGTCGTCGTCAGCCAGCTCCTGATTGACACCGGTAGCTCCTGTGACATCCTGTTCCTGTCAACGGTCGAAAGGATGGGGCGGGGGCGGGCAGACCTAGAGCCCTGCGCGGGCCCCATTGTCGGCTTCACCGGCCATATGATCCCCATATTGGGGACGATCACCCTGCCAATGACTCTGGGGGAGGAACCGAGGGTCATCACCAGGGAGACACGGTTCGTCATCGTCGACGTCGCGTCAGCGTACAACGGAATCATTGGGCGACCATACATGACGGCCATAGAGGCGCTCCCCAGCCTGCTACACCAGATAATGAAATTCCAGACCCCACAGGGGGTGGGACTGGTGCGGGGAGACCAGGAGGTGTCTGGGGGCCGCAACAAAGGGCCAGCCAGGCGCAGGAGCCCGAAGCGGGCCCTGGCGGTCCTCATCCCCGACGAAAGGGAGGACTTCTGTGACTAGTGCCCGACCCCAGCCAAGGAGGTCGAGGAGGTTCCCGTAGCCGCGGATGAAGAGAGAACCGTCTCCATCAGGACGAAACTCCCGACCGCCCTGAGGGCGGCCCTCGTCGGCCTGGTCCGGGAAAATGCGGATGTATTCACATGGTCACCCACAGACATGCCGGGGGTTGACCCGACGGTGATCTCCCACAGGTTGAACGCGGACCCAGAAGCCCGACCGGTCCGACAGAAGAAGAGAAGCGCGGGGGGGCGAAAAGAAGAGGGCGGCCGAGGAAGAAGTAGAGCGGCTCCTCGAAGCCAAGTTTGTCCGGCCAGTGGATTACCCGGACTGGCTCGCCAATGTCGTTTTGGTGAAGAAACCCAGTGGAAAGTGGCACATGTGCGTCGACTTCATCGACCTCAACAAGGTGTGCCCAAAGGACAGTTTCCCCCTGCCCTGGATCGACCGCTTGGTGGACCAGGCGTCCAGTTACGAGTTGTTAAGCTTTATGGACGCCTTCTCGGGGTACAACCAGATACCGATGGTGGAGGAGGACGAGGAGACGACATCCTTTGTCACCGACAAGGGCACCTTCTGTTACACCAAGATGCCCTTTGGGCTGAAGAACGTCGGGGCAACCTATCAACGGATGGTAGACCGAATATTCGGCCCTCAGGTGGGGCGAAACTTGGAGGTCTACATCGACGACATGCTGGTAAAGAGTAGGAGGGCCCCAGACCACCTCGCCAACTTACAGGAAACGTTCCAGAGGGTCCGCTGATACAACTTAAGACTGAACCCCGCAAAGTGTATCTTCGGCGTGCAGTCGGGAAAATTCATGGGCTTCATGATAACGAAGCGGGGGATCGAGGCGAACCCCAACAAGGTGACGGCCCTCATCAATATGGCGGAACCCCGGACGATTCGGGACTTGCAGCGACTGAACGGCCGGATCGCTGCTCTGGGGCGATTCCTGTCGAAATCTGCGGAGAAGTCACTCCCCTTCTTCAGGGTCTTGCGCACTGCCTTTGGCGAAGCTAAGGACAAGAGGAAGGTGATCCTGTAGGACAACGACTGTGCACGGGCGTTCGCGGAGCTGAGGGCTTACCTACAAAGTCCTCCGCTCCTCGCACGGCCGGAAGAAGGCGAACCCCTAGGGTTGTACTTGGCAACCAACGAAGAGGCCATTAGTTCCGTCTTGATCAAGGAGGAAGGGGGGTGCAGCGCCCTATTTACTACGCCATCCGGATCCTCCGGGAGGCGGAGACGTGCTACAGTCCCATCGAGAGGGCCGCTTACTGCCTAATCACCACCGCCCGAAAGCTCCGACCCTACTTCCAGGCCCATCCCATCGCAGTCCACACCAACATGCCCCTCGAGAAAAACCTGAAGAGGTTGGAGCAGTCGGGGAGGATGCTCAACTGGAGTGTCGAGCTCAGCGAGTTCGACTTAACGTACAAAGCCCGGACGGCGATCAAGGGCCAGGCGCTGGCCGACTTCGTGGTGGAATGCACCACAGGGGGCACTCCGGGGGACCAACCAGAGCCCCCGTTGGCGACCGTGTCCCCACGGGGGACCGGGGGGCGAACCCTCAAAGCCCGCCCGGACGGACATGGACGAATTGTGGACCATCCACGTCGACGGCTCCGCGACAGGATCCGAGACGGGGGCGGGTATCGTCATCCAGACCCTCGACGGTTGCTCGTTGGAATAGGCCATACGCTTCAACTTCCCGGCCACTAACAATGTCACGGAATACGAGGCCGCGGTTAACGGGTTGAAGCTCGGTAGGGCGGTGGGGGCGACGAACGTGTTGCTCCTTAGTGACTCACGGCTCGTCGTCCAACAGATCCTGGGAAGCTTCGAGGCTCGAGAAGAAACAATGAAGCGTTACCTTAAGCGCATCCAGATCGAACTCCGCAAGTTCAAGAAGGCGGACGTCCAGCACCTACCCCGCTCCAACAACCTCCGGGCGGACACCCTATCTAAGCCGGCCTCCTCCTCCGCAACCGAGATCGGGAAGGCCATCTACGTCGAAAGCCTATTGACCCCAACCATTGACGAAGAAGAACTGATGTGTGCGGGCACGGTGACGACGTGGATGACCCCCATTATGAAGTACTTGGAGACGGGGGAACTGCCCGAGGAGCGGATGCTGGCTAAAAAGGTGGAGAGGCGGGCCCTGTCATTTGTACTCCTGGACGGAGTGATGTACCGCCGCCGCCGCGCCAATTTCGACATCCTGCCCTATCTAAAATGCTTGGGCCCGGAGCAGGCCGAGCAAGTCATCCGTGAAGTGCACGAAGGCTTCTGCGAAAACCACCATGGCGGTCGCACCATCGCCCACAAAATAATGTGCCAGGGGTACTATTGGCCGACGATGATCCAGGACGCGGTACAATACGTCAAGAGGTGCGAGGCGTGCCAGAAATTCTGCCGACGGACGACCGCACCTCCGGCCAACTTGATGCACATCGTGAGCCCGATCACATTCGCCAAATGGGGACTCGACATCCTTGGGCCTTTCCCGAAGGCCTCCGGGGGAAGGAAATATCTGGTCGTCGCCATGGACTACTTCACGAAGTGGGTGGAGGCAGAGCCGCTAGCGCGTATCACGTGGACGGACATGAAAGGCTTTATCTGGCAATCCATTATATGTCGCTTCGGGATACACCGCTCGATAGTCACGGATAACGGAAGGCAGTTCGATTGCGAAGGCTTCCGTGACTTCTGTTCGGGCTGGGGGATCAAACTCCATTTCGCGTCAGTCGCCCACCCGCAGTGCAACGGAATGGCGGAGGCCGTGAATAAATGCATCTTGAACCCTATGAAGAAAAAAGTGGACGCCGCCCTTGGGGCATGGGTCGACGAGCTACCAGGAATCCTATGGTCATATCGCATCACCCACAAGGCCTCGACAGGAGTAAGCCCGTTCATGCTAGCATACGGATCGGAGGCGGTCGTTCCCGTGGAGATTGGAGAAGAGACGCTCCGACTAAAACTCTTCGACGAAGAGATCAATGGAGAGGGACTCGGCCTCAGTCTTGAATTGATAGACGAGGTAAGAGACCGGGCCCTGACGAGCCTCGTCAAGCACAGCCAGAAGATGGCGCAACACTACGACTCCTGGGTGAAGC
Source organism: Scilla litardierei (assembly GCA_030789695.1). Taxonomy (NCBI): domain Eukaryota; kingdom Viridiplantae; phylum Streptophyta; class Magnoliopsida; order Asparagales; family Asparagaceae; genus Scilla; species Scilla litardierei. The sequence goes on along the minus strand of CM061134.1, from coordinate 211,470,944 downwards.
AGCGGACTTTCAGGATCGGTGACTTGGTCCTCAGAGACGCCACCTTCCGACCCGAGACCGCCCTGCGGGGAAAGCTGGCCGCCAAATGGGAAGGGCCCTATAAGTTCATCGATATCGTCAGACCAGCCACGTACATCTTGGCAACCCCCGATAGGAACGAGCTGGCCCATCCTTGGAACGCAAAGCACTTGCTAAAGTTCTACCAATAGTTGTGAGTTTTTCTTTTATATATGCGAAATACACATATACCCGCTTTCCCCAATATTGTTGTTTCTACATAAGTTTTTCAGCGCCAAACCTCCGAACCTCTGGGGCAGGGCCAACCCTAGCCACCCAAACCAGAGAAGGGCACGGGCCGGGCTACGCGCTCGCTCCCCCCTCAAGACCTCTGGTGCAGGGCCAACCCTAGCCACCCAAACCAGAGAAGGGCACGGGCCGGGCTACGCGACCGCTCCCCCCTCAAGACCTCTGGGGCAGGGCCAACCCTAGCCACCCAAACCAGAGAAGGGCACGGGCCGGGCTACGCGCCCGCTCCCCCCCTCAAGACCTCTGGGGCAGGGCCAACCCTAGCCACCCAAACCAGAGAAGGGCACGGGCCGGGCTACACGCCCGCTCCCCCCCTCAAGACCTCTGGGGCAGGGCCAACCCTAGCCACCCAAACCAGAGAAGGGCACGGGCCGGGCTACGCGCCCGCTCCGCCCCTCAAGACCTCTGGGCAGGGCCAACCCTAGCCACCCAAACCAGAGAAGGGCACGGGCCGGGCTACGCGCCAGCTCCCCCCCTCAAGACCTCTGGGGCAGGGCCAACCCTAGCCACCCAAACCAGAGAAGGGCACGGGCCGGGCTACGCGCTCGCTCCCCCCCTCCAGACCTCTGGGGCAGGGCCAACCCTAGCCACCCAAACCAGAGAAGGGCACGGGCCGGGCTACGTGCCCGCTCCCCCCTCAAGACCTCTGGGGCAGGGCCAACCCTAGCCACCCAAACCAGAGAAGGGCACGGGCCGGGCTACGCGCCCGCTCCCCCCCTCAAGACCTCTGGGGTAGGGCCAACCCTAGCCACCTAAACCAGAGAAGGGCACGGGCCAGGCTACGCGCCCGATCCCCCCCTCAAGACCTCTGGGGCAGGGCCAACCCTAGCCACCCAAACCAGAGAAGGGCACGGGCCGGGCTACGCGCCCGCTCCCCCCCTCAAGACCTCTGGGGCAGGGCCAACCCTAGCCACCCAAACCAGAGAAGGGCACGGGCTAGGCTACGCGACCGCTCCCCCCCTCAAGACCTCTGGGGCAGGGCCAACCCTAGCCACCCAAACCAGAGAAGGGCACGGGCCGGGCTACGCGCCTGCTCCCCCCCTCAAGACCTCTGGGGCAGGGCCAACCCTAGCCACCCAAACCAGAGAAGGGCACGGGCCGGGCTACGCGCCCGCTCCCCCCCTCAAGACCTCTGGGGCAGTGCCAACCCTAGCCACCCAAACCAGAGAAGGGCACGGGCCGGGCTGTAGGATCCTGCCAAAACAGAGTTAGGATCGATACTATGAAGTTTAGACTTACGCTTGCGTATGCGGCACGGTAGTCTACGAACTTCGCCTTCGGATTCGCCACGACGGATCGAGTCTTCTCACGAACGGAGTAAGGCTACTAAATCCACAATCTAAATCTCTACTTTAGATTAAGAACTTGGATAGAGGAAGAGAAAGGATTTCTGCAGAGCTTCGCTAGAATGAAGTTGCATGCATGAATTTCATGCAAAAGATGTAAGAAATGGCTTACCCTTGGGTCTTATTTATAGCCCCCAAGGCAGTTATTTTAGGGTAAGTTGTTCCTTTGGAACAACTTAATTAAGGTGTACCATGATACATGGCACATTATAAGCTTAAGTTGTACCATATGCATGGTACAACATAAGCTTAAGATATTCCCTCTTTATTAGCCATATGTCGCATGCACTTATGCATATATAATGCGACTTTCCCACTCATCCAGAGATCCTCTCCGCAAGGAAACAGATTCCCTTTGCACACGACTTCGTGTACGCGACGTTCGAGGTCCGTATTCCCTCGTACATCCCCTACAAGGGTGTACAAACGTCTTCTATATCCAACATCTCCCACTCACACTTGAGGGGATTGTAAGAGAACATCTTTCTCTTAGTTCTTTCATCTATCATACCGAGAAATAGACCGTGCGACCGTCATGCGTGTAGAGTCTGTTGTTGTGCACTTGTTAGAGATACACAACGACCTCGAAGGTACAAAGTTGAGTAGTTCAACGCATGCTTTACCCTAGATTATTTCTTCACATTTCTTATACTTTATATTCAACAATTGAATCCCATATGGATTACAATTGGCTGGCCAGCTTTGAATCATTAAAGTCCAAATACGAATATGAAATCAATCTTCCTCTTCTTGCGAACCTTCTGATCTTGACTAGACTCGCTTTTCTAACGTGCCCCGCCGAGCCGAATTATCATAGCCCATAAGTAACACGCTAAGATAGCGATCATTTCGTCAAATCTAAAGGAACCAATTGGAGTCCTTGAGGGTAAGAGTTAAGACCCATATGGCCTTTGAGTCTCACATAATAGCAAATACTATTGCTACTAACTCAGTGGTCGAAATGCATACGTGGTATGAACACGTATTACAACATCACTCCTTTCCCAGGGAGAGTATGTCTTAATGATGTTGTACGGATGAAAAGATCAGACACCACAGTGACTATCTTTTTGAGTCCCCTTACTACTCGTGAAATATTCACGGACTCTCATCCTGCATAAGACAGATAGGAAAAAATCGTATGAGATCTCTTTCAAATATCCTTGTGATACAGATCTCAGATCTTTTGTAAGCATCCATATGATGCAGATCTTTCATTCGACTATCTTGTTTAAGTCATGACTCTAAATCATTCGTCTAATGATTTTGACTTTAAACTAGTCTCATCTCTATCTTATCCATCTGATAAGATAAGGCGGTTGCTCATGTGAGAGAGCCAACCTTAATCTGTCCGACATACACACAATTCAGCTGAGATTTCAAAAATGTACACAAACATTTCTTAAGAAATTCATATGCAATGTTTAAAAAAAGAACTTATTCTTTTATTAATTTTGATCATTTACAGACATGGGAATTTACATTGGTACAACTCAGCTCTTACGCAATCCTTGAGATGATAAGTGTTTGTAAAACACATCTCTGGGGATCGCCTTCGTAAGCGGATCCGCTATCATCTCATGCGTAGATATGTACCTTATGTCTACCTTCTTGGTCTTATCATAGTCTTTTGCAAATTTGTAGCGGATATCTATGTGTTTGGTCTTACAATGGAATTTCGGATCTTTGACATAGGCTATAGATGCTTGACTGTCGCTGTGTATAGGTACAGCACCTGAGTCACTTGCATTAATTAGCCTGTCTAAGAATTTCCTAAGCCAAACAGCCTCTTGAACTGCCATGCTAAATGCTACAAACTCGGCTTCCATGGTTGAAAGTGCGATGCAGGATTGTTTCTTGCTACTCCAGGATATTGCACCAGATCCGAGTAGAAAAACATATCATGAGGTCGATCGTCGCTCATCGAGATCACCCGCCCAATCAGCATCAGTGTAGCCTTCGAGCCTCAAGGCATCTCCTTGATAGCATAAAGCAAAGTCTGCAGTTCCTTTGAGATACAGCATTATCCTCTTAACCGCTTTCCAGTGTACTTGCCCTGGGTTGGATTGGTAACGACTTACCATTCCAACGGCAAAACAGATGTCCGGTCTTGTACACATCATAGCGTACATTAGACTACCAACTGCACTGGAATATGGAACTTTTTCCATAATCTCCTTCTCTTTTTTGGTTCTTTGGACATGATTTCAGACATAAATTGTCGCACTTGCTTATTGGAGTATCAATGGACTTGCAGTCCTGCATATTAAAACGTTCTAGAACTTTCTTTATATAAGTCTCCTGTGAAAGAGAAAGAAGTTTCTTTGAACGGTTCCTTGAAATCTTAACTCCAAGGATATATACGGCTTCTCCCATGTCTTTCATCTCAAAAACTGATGAAAGCCAAGCCTTGATATCCATCACAAAGCCCTTGTCATTTCCGGCTATTAAAATGTCATCTACATATAGAGACATAATAACATACTTGTTCTTATTCCTCTTGATATATACACAGTTATCTTCATCAAGCATGGAAAATCCATTTGATAAGACAACCTCTTGAAATCGTATATACCATTACCTCGAGGATTGTTTAAGACCATATATGGATTTAAGAAGTTTACAAACCTTATGTTCGTTTCCTTCTTTTACAAACCCTGTTGGTTGTTCCATATAGATCTCCTCGTCCAATTCTCCATTGAGAAAGGCAGTCTTTACATCCATTTGATGTAATTCGAGGTCTAAGCAAGCTACCATTGCCAGAATCAGGCGAATTGAGGTAAAACGAACAACAGGTGAGAAAGTCTCTTCGTAGTCTATCCCTTCCTGTTGCGTAAAACCTTTCGCGACAAGGCGAGCTTTATATCTGTCAATAGAGCCATCAGCCTTATGCTTGATCTTGAGAACCCATTTGTTCCCAATAGCTCTACGTCCTCTGGGTAAGTCAACCAAGTCCCAGACTTGGTTAACTTTCATGGATTCTAACTCCTCTTGCATCGCTTCCATCCATTTGTCTTTAGCAGGGCAAGATACGGCCTGTTTGAAAGTAGCAGGCTCGTCATCTTCATGTAGTAAAGTCATAAAGGTTTGCGGAAATTCATCCTCAAATCTTAGAGGAGCCAACCTTGTACGACTACTACGTCGTATTTGAGATTCTTCAAGTCCTTGTTGACTTGAATTTAGATCAATTCTAATATCACTCCCACTTAGAATGTTGTTAGAATTGCTCCCACTTGGATCATTATTCCCGTATGGAATAGGATAATTGTCATTCGTATAATCCATTGGTGAAGGTTGAAACGTATTTTCATTTTCACCAAGAATTCTCCCACTCGAATGAGGTAATCCTTCTTGATCATAAATCTCAAATAGAGATAAGTCCTGACTTATCTCGCCCTGTCTTGGAAACTCGTTTTCCAAGAAAGTGACATCCCTCGACTCAAACTCAATTAGCCCACCATTGTCTTCCTGACTAATAAAAACATAACCTTTGGAGTTTTCTGCGTATCGTATAAAGATACATTTCCTTCCCCTTGGCCCAAGTTTGCCATACTTATGGGAGGAAATATGTGCGTAGGATGCACAACCCCAAGGTTTCAAAATGCTTAAGTCAGGAGACCTTTGGTTCCACAACTCATAAGGAGTGGAGCTAACTGATTTCGAGGGTACGCGGTTTAAAATGAAAGTGGCCGTCAATAATGCATCACCCCAAAAGGTGATTGGCAAGTTAGCTTGCGCCATCATTGAACGGACCATTTCCATTAAAGTCCTATTTCTCCTTTCTGCAACACCGTTTTGTTGAGGAGTATAAGGCATAGTTACCTGATGTACTATGCCTTTTTCATCACAAAGTTCCTTAAAACTTATTGATTGATATTCACCGCCCCTGTCGGTTCGCAAGACCTTAATCTTGCGATCTAATTGATTCTCCACTAAACTCATATAGTTTTTAAAGCAAGCCAAAGCTTCACTTTTGTGGGATATCAAATAGATATGTCCGAATCGGGTGAAATCATCAATAAAAATGATGAAATAGGACTTTCCGCGTCTTGTCTTGACATTCATTGGACCACATATGTCCGAATGGATAAGCTGTAATGGAACCTCGGCCCTTGTGCCGGTTCCAAACGGCTTGCGACAAGATTTCCCCACAAGGCAATGTTCGCAGGTTGACATTTCAACCTTTGAAACATTGGATAGAAGGCCACGTTTGGCAAGTCTATCCATACGCGTTGGTCCAATATGACCAAGCCTTGCGTGGCAACAATTCACATCAGACTCATAAGTCTTAGAATTTGCAACAAGGAAATTTTCATTACATGAGGAATCATACATTGTACTCATTACAATAAATCCTTTAAATACAAACCCAGTACCAATAAGAGTATTATTACAACTTAAGTCCATATTACAATCATGAAAAAACCAGCTATAGCCAAGACCCATTAATACAACCACAGAAATTATATTCCTTCGAATATCTGGAGCGAAGAGGACATCGTGAAGTAGGAGAGTACGGCCGTTGTCCAAGACTAGCTTGCAAGTCCCAACGCCTTTCACTTCAACACGTGTGTTGTTTCCTACATAGATCCACTTCGTTCCTTGGGGTATCCGGTGATACTCCACGAAGGACCGTCTGTCCCTTGCTATGTGGTCGGTGGCACCTGAATCAATTATCCAAAATGGATTAGATTCCACAAGAAATATTGAACTAGAAACACATATGTAACTAGTATATTTACAAGTTACCTCGTCGCCTCCACTCGTACACGAACGAGCATAGTGACCGAGCTTGTTGCACTTGAAGCACTTGATCCTCTTCAAGTCTTTCTTCTTGTGCCATTTCTTGTGCCCACCCTTATGTTTGGGTTTCTTGGTAGACTCAGGTTGCTTATTACGTTCATTAGTGAACTTCGAACGATTTTTCCGTTTCTTTCCCCCGTGTAAGGAACTAGCAACCATGTGCACTTCTGCACTTGGCTTGGCAGCCGCAAGCCGCTCTTCCTCTAATTCGAGGTGCTTGGAAACATCGCTGAAGGTCTTGATGCTCTCATTGTGAGTGAGATGCATCTTCATTTGGTCCCACCCATTTGGTAGGGAACGTATGACTGCTTGGATTTGTTGCTCATCCGTGAGCACATGACCTGCGTCCTTTAACTCTGATATAAGGTTCGCCATATGTCGCAGATGTTTCCCCATGGAATGATCTGGACGTTTCTTATATGTATCGAACTTTATAGTTAAGGCGCGAAGTTTGGACACCGATGTGCCACCGAACTTCTCCTCTAGCTTGGACCATATGTCCATGGCTAGGTCATGTTCTCGGAAGATGCGCATTATGTCATCAGCCATACTGCTTAATGACGTAATGCGCGCTATCTTATTCTTCCGAGACCAAGCATCAAAAGCTTCCTTGTCTCTTCGGTGTTGGGCCGTAGTGCCCAACTCCGGTTCAATCATAACGTTCTTTAGAGTTTCGAGCACTTCTTGCTCCTCTAGAACGTATTGTATCTTAATGGACCAAAGTTTGTAATTATCGCCGTTGAGTTTTTCACCTTTGTTTAACTCAGCGACGATATTCTTTGAAGCGGAAGACATTTTACTTTTAAAATGCTGCAAAAGACATAAAAACCGAAGGTTCGATCAAAAACACATTGCATAAAATTCTTAAAATATAACTCCCACTTGAAATTATATTATATTTGATAAGTTACTTTCGAAAAATATTGAAGATGTTGTTCTAGAATCGAAAAGGTCTCTTTGATTCCAATCACCATCTAGAACAACCTTCAATATTCCCCCATCACTTATCAAACAATAGTACTCTTATAGTACTAGCAGCGGAAAAAACGAGTTTGAAAACGTATTTTTCAAATATAATTCCCACTTGAAATGATAATAGAATATCCAATATGGATAGTTCTAAAATCAACTCCCACTTGGAATGATATTCATAATTTGATAAGTTACTTTCGAAAAATATTGAAGATGTTACTCTAGAGTCGGAAAGGTCACTATGTTTCCAATCACCATCTAGAGTAACGTTCAATATTTCTCCTTCATTTTATCAAATGTTAGTACTCTTATAGTACTTTGCAGCGGAAAAGCGTTTTTGAAAAACATATTTTTCAAAAATTTAAAATACATTGGCTAATCTCCGTAGAGTAGAGCACAACGTTATAAGTACATTGGCTAATCTCCGTAGAGTAGAGCACAATTACATGGCTAATCTCGCATGAAGTAGAGCACTAAGGCTAATCTTCAAGGAGTAGAGCCCAAAGAAAAAACTTCATTAAAACGTTAGTCCTGTATGAACTAGTCGGCACTGTGGTTAGCCCCGTATGGACTAATCGACACATTCGAGTTTGACCAAGGCCTTTTGTTACCCCGTATGGGTCATTTGGCAAGTTTGCAATCGACCCAGACCTTTTGTCGGATTGGTCGACCAAAAACACCAAATTGGTCGACCAATTTTTTGGTCTACAACTTCTTCCCGGCCAGGGCCTCTGCCCTGGCCGGGGGTTGGCCAAGGGCCGGCCAGGGCCTCTGCCCTGGCCGGCCAGGGGCCTTGGCCCCCTCGGCCAGGGCCTCTGCCCTGGCCGAGGCCGGCCAAGGCCGGCCAGGTCCTGGCCGAGGCCAGGGCATTGGCCCTGGCCTCTGCCAGGGCAGGCCAGCCGGCCCTGGCCCTTGCCAGGGCAGGCCAGCCGACCCTGGCCCCTGCCAGGGCCGGCCAGGCCCTGGCCGAGGCCAGGGCGCCGGCCCTGGCCCCTGCCAGGGCCGGCCTGGCCGGCCTGGGCCGGCAGGCCTTGGCCAAGGCCGGCCATTGCCGACCTGGCCTTGGCCGGCCACTGCCGGCCTGGCCTTGGCCGGCCATGGCTTGGTCATGGCCGGTCATGGCCAAGGCCATTTGGCATTGGCCGGCCATGGCCCCTTTGGCCATGGCCGGCCACCCCCTTTGAATGGGGTTGCCGCACATACTCCTCCCCCTTGATGGGGTGGTCGTCGGTGGTTATTGGCCGTAGCCAACCCCCTCCGCAAGTGGAGGGGGGTTGCATAGCCTTCATAGCCCATTTGGCCATGGTGCACATGTACCAATTTCCTCTTACCCGATAGAAATAACTACCATCATCTTCCTCGATGAAGCACCCGTTCGTCGAGAAATTAGTTATTTCCTAATGGCCGTGTGCCAAAAATGAAAAATAACATACTACGTGAACGGTCGGTTCTTCCCGTCACGGAGAGTTCCTACCATATCCGTAATGATATGAGACCCTAACGTGAAAAGAACAACCGCTGCGTTCTCTCCGTCACGAAGCGTTCCTACTATATCCGTAATAGTAGGAGACACATTCGTGAAAAAGACAACGACTCGTTCATAGTTTCGACGGGGCAGTGGTTTGACCGGGGCGAACCCATATGGCTCTGATACCAATGTAGGATCCTGCCAAAACAGAGTTAGGATCGATACTATGAAGTTTAGACTTACGCTTGCGTATGCGGCACGGTAGTCTACGAACTTCGCCTTCGGATTCGCCACGACAGATCGAGTCTTCTCACGAACGGAGTAAGGCTACTAAATCCACAATCTAAATCTCTACTTTAGATTAAGAACTTGGATAGAGGAAGAGAAAGGATTTCTGCAGAGCTTCGCTAGAATGAAGTTGCATGCATGAATTTCATGCAAAAGTTGTAAGAAATGGCTTACCCTTGGGTCTTATTTATAGCCCCCAAGGTAGTTATTTTAGGGTAAGTTGTTCCTTTGGAACAACTTAATTAAGGTGTACCATGATACATGGCACATTATAAGCTTAAGTTGTACCATATGCATGGTACAACATAAGCTTAAGATATTCCCCCTTTATTAGCCATATGTCGCATGCACTTATGCATATATAAGGTGACTTTCCCACTCATCCAGAGATCCTCTCCGCAAGGGAACAGATTCCCTTTGCACACGACTTCGTGTACGCGACGTTCGAGGTCCGTATTCCCTCGTACATCCCCTACAAGGGTGTACAAACGTCTTCTATATCCAACACAGGCTACGCGCCCGCTCCCCCCCTCAAGACCTCTGGGGCAGGGCCAACCCTGGCCACCCAAACCAGAGAAGGGCACGGGCCGGGCTACGCGCCCGCTCCCCCCCTCAAGACCTCTGGGGCAGGGCCAACCCTGGCCGCCCAAACCAGAGAAGGGCACGTGCCGGGCTATGCGCCCGCTCCCCCCCTCAAGACCTCTGGGGCAGGGCCAACCCTAGCCACCCAAACCAGAGAAGGGCACGGGGCGGGCTTCACGCCTGCTCCCCCCCTCAAGACCTCTGGGGTAGGGCCAACCCTAGCCACCCAAACCAGAGAAGGGCACGGGCCGGGCTACGCTCCCGCTCCCCCCTCAAGACCTCTGGGGGAGGGCCAACCCTATCCACCCAAACCAGAGAAGGGCACGGGCCGGGCTACGCGCCCGCTCCCCCTCAAGACCTCTGGGGCAGGGCCAACCTTAGCCACCCAAACCAGAGAAGGGCACGGGCCGGGCTACGCGCCCGCTCCCCCCTCAAGACCTCTGGGGCAGGGCCAACCCTAGCCACCCAAACCAGAGAAGGGCACGGGCCGGGCTACGCGCTCACTCCCCCCTCAAGACCTCTGGGGCAGGGCCAACCCTAGCCACCCAAACCAGAGAAGGGCACGGGCCGGGCTACGCGCCCGCTCCCCCCCTCAAGACCTCTGGGGCAGGGCCAACCCTAGCCACCCAAACCAGAGAAGGGCACGGGCCAGGCTACGCGCCCGCTCCCCCCCTCAAGACCTCTGGGGCAGGGCCAACCCTAGCCACCCAAACCAGAGAAGGGCACGGGCCGGGCTACGCGCCCGCTCCCCCCCCCTCAAGACCTCTTGGGCAGGGCCAACCCTGGCCACCCAAACCAGAGAAGGGCACGGGCCGGGCTACGCGCCCGCTCCCCCCTCAAGACCTCTGGGGCAGGGCCAACCCTGGCCACCCAAACCAGAGAAGGGTACGGGCCGGGCTATGCGCCCGCTCCCCCCCTAAAGACCTCTGGGGCAGGGCCAACCCTAGCCACCCAAACCAGAGAAGGGCACGGGCCAGGCTACACACCCGCTCCCCCCTCAAGACCTCTGGGGCAGGGCCAACCCTAGCCACCCAAACCAGAGAAGGGCACGGGCCGGGCTACGCGCCCGCTTCCCCCTCAAGACCTCTGGGGCAGGGCCAACCCTAACCACCCAAACCAGAGAAGTGTTGGATATGGAAGACGTTAGTACACCCTTGTGGGGGATGTACGAGGGAATACGGACCTCGAACGTCGCGTACACGAAGTCGTGCGCAAAGGGAATATGTTCCCTTTCGGAGAGGATCTATAGATTGATGGGAAAGTCGCATTATATGTGCATAAGTGCATGCGACATATGGCTAATAAAGGGGTAATATCTTAAGCTTATATTGTACCATGCAAGTGGTACAACTTAAGCTTATAATATGCCATGTACGATGGTACACCTTAGTTAAATTGTTCCAAAAGAACAATTTACCCTAAAATAACTACCTTGGGGGCTATAAATAAGACCCAAGGGTTAGCCATTTTTCTTACACTTTGCATGGCATTCATGCATGCATCTTCATTCTAGCGAAGCTCTGCAGAAATCCTTCCTCTCCCTTTATCCAAGTTCTTAATCTAAAAGTAGAGATTTAGATTGTGGATTTAGTAGCCTTACTCCGTTCGTGAGTAGACTCGATCCGTCGTGGCGAATCCGAAGGCGAAGTTCGTAGACTACCGTGCCGCGTACGCAAGCGTAAGTCTCAACTTCATTTATCGATCCTAACTCTGTTTTGGCAGGATCCTACATTGGTATCGGAGCCATACGGGTTCGCCCCGGGAGAAACTATGAACGAGTCGTTGTCTTTTTCACGGATGGGTATCCTACCATTACGGATATGGTAGGAACGCTTCGTGACGGAGAGAACGCAGCGGTTGTTCTTTTCACGTTAGGGTCTTCTGTCATTACGGATATGGCAGGAACTCTCCGTGACGGGAAGAACCGACCGTTCATATCGTCAAACTCGCTCTCTTCATGGATGCTGAGTCTCCATTCATAGGGAATGGGCGCTCTCTTCATGTGGAGCGCGTAGTTTACGAATTTTTGAAGTGGGTTCATTTTTGGCACACGGCCATTGGAGGACAACTACTTCCTCGACGAACGGGTGCTTCACCGAAGAAGAAGGTGGTGGTTATTCCCATCGGGGAAGATGAATTTTTTTTTTGTGCATGTGCACCATGACCAAATGGGTTATGAAGGCCATGCACCCCCCTCCCCATGCGGAGGGGGTTGGCTACGGCCAATAACCACCGCGGCAACCCCCTCCGGTGGGGGTGTGCGGCCACCCATGAAAGGGGAAACCGGCCATGGCCAAAGGGCCATGGCCGGACAAGGCAAAAATGCCATGGCCGGGCCATGGCCGGCCGGCTTTGGCCGGCCATGGCCATGGTCGGCCGGCTCTGGCCGGCCGCGGCCAGGGCCAGAAGGCCCTGGCCGCGGCCAGGCCAGGGCCTGGCCTCCCTGGCCGAGGCCAGGGCAGGGGCCCTGGCCCCGGCCAGGGCCTGGCCGAGGCCAGGGCAGGAGCCCTGGCCCCGGCCAGGGCTTTGCCGCCCTGGCAGAGGCCAGGGCAGCACCCTGGCCTCAGGCCAGGGCCCGGCCGCCCTGGCCGAGGCCAGGGCAGAGGCCCTGGCCCCGGCCAGGGCCCGGCCGCCCTGGCAGAGGCCAGGGCAGCGCCCTGGCCTCAGGCCAGGGCCCTGGCCGCCCTGGCAGAGGCCAGGGCCGCGCCCTGGCAGAGGCCAGGGCAGCGCCCTGGCCTCAGGCCAGGGCCTGGCCGCCCTGACCGAGGCCAGGGCAGGGGCCCTGGCCCCGGCCAGTGGCCTCTGGCCGCCATGGCCTCAGGCCAGGGCCTGGCCGCCTTGGCCGAGGCCAGGGCAGGGGCTATGGCCCTGGCCAGTGGCCTCTGGCCGCCCTGGCAGAGGCCAGGGCAGCGCCCTGGCCTCAGGCCAGGGCCTGGCCGCCCTGGCCGAGGCCAGGGCAGGGGCCCTGGCCCCGGCCAGGGGCCTCTGGCCTAGGCCAGGCCAGGCAGAGGCCTGGCCGGCCTCTGGCCGAGGCAAGGCCAGTGGCCCGGCAGGCCCTGACAGTGGCCAGGGCTGCCGCAGGCCGTCCCTGACCGGTCAGGGCAGCGGCCCTGGGCCAGGGCAGAGGCCCTGGCCGGGAGAAGTTTCAGACCAATTCGGTAAAAGGCCTTGGTCGAACTTGAACGTGCCGACTAGCCCATACGGGGCCAAACGACAGTCGTCTGCATCAAAATTCTCTCATACGGGGGGAAACGCCTGGATCCATACGGGAGCCACGACGATAGTTTGCAGAAAAATCCCAATAGTGGGATCCGACCTTGGCACGGATACGGCTCATTCCCGACAAATGGTCAGGAAGTGCCGAATATTTCACTAGTATCATAAGGGTACTAAGTTGAAATATACATTTTTTGAAAAATACGTTTTCATACGTTTTGAAAAATACGTTTTCAAAAACGCTTTTCCGCTGCAAAGTACTATAAGAGTACTAACATTTGATAAAGTGAGGGAGAAATATTGAAAGTTACTCTAGATGGTGATTGGAAACAAAGTGACCTTTCCGATTCTAGAGTAACATCTTCAATATTTTTCGAAAGTAACTTATCAAATTTTGAATATCGTTCCAAGTGGGAGTTGATTTTAGAACTATCCATATGGGATATTCTATTATCATTTCAAGTGGGAATTATATCTGAAAAATACGTTTTCAAACTCGTTTTCCGCTGCTAGTACTATAAGAGTACTATTGTTTGATAAGTGATGGGGGAATATTGAAGGTTGTTCTAGATGGTGATTGGAATCGAAGAGACCTTTTCGATTCTAGAACAACATCTTCAATATTTTTCGAAAGTAACTTATCAAATATAATATAATTCCAAGTGGGATTTGAATTTTTAGAACTATCCAAATGGTATATTCTATTATCATTTCAAGTGGGAGTTATATTTTAAGAATTTTTATGCAATGTTTTGATCAAACCTTCGGTTTTGTGTCTTTTGCAGCATTTTAAAAGTAAAATGTCTTCCGCTTCAAAGAATATCGTCGCTGAGTTAAACAAAGGTGAAAAACTCAACGGCGATAATTACAAACTTTGGTCCATCAAGATACAATACGTTTTAGAGGAGCAAGAAGTGCTCGAAACTCTAAAGAACGTAATGATTGAACCTGAGTTGGGCACTACGGCCCAACACAGACGAGACAAGGAAGCTTTTGATGCTTGGTCTCGGAAGAACAAGATAGCGCGCATTACGTTATTAAGCAGTATGGCTGATGACATAATGCGCATCTTCCGAGAACATGACCTAGCCATGGACATATGGTCCAAGCTAGAGGAGAAGTTCGGTGGCACTTCGGTGTCCAAACTTCGCGCCTTAACTACAAGGTTCGATTCATATAAGAAATGTCTAGATCATTCCATGGGGAAACATCTGCGACATATGGCGAACCTTATCTCGGAGTTAAAGGACGCAGGTCATGTGCTCACTGATTAGCAACAAATCCAAGCAGTCATACGTTCCCTACCAAATGGGTGGGATCAGATGAAGATGCATCTCACTCATAATGAGAGCATCAAGACCTTCAACGATGTTTCCAAGCACCTCGAATTAGAGGAAGAGCGGCTTGCGGCTGCCAAGCCAAGTGCAGAAGTGCACATGGTTGCTAGTTCCTCACACGGGGGAAAGAAACGTAAAGATCGTTCAAAGTCTTCTACTGAACGTAATAAGCAACCTGAGTCTACCAAGGAACCCAAACATAAGGGTGGGCACAAGAAATGGCACAAGAAGAATGACTTGAAAAGGATCAAGTGCTTCAAGTGCAACAAGCTCGGTCACTATGCTCGTTCGTGTACGAGTGGAAGTGACGAGGTAACTTGTAATACTAGTTACATATGTGTTTCTAGTTCACTATTTCTTGTGGAATCTAATCCATTTTGGGATAATTGATTCGAGTGCCACCGACCACATAGCAAAGGACAGACGGTCCTTCATGGAGTATCACCGGATACCCCAAGGAATGAAGTGGATCAATGTAGGAAACAACACACGTGTTGAAGTGAAAGGCGTTGGGACTCGCAAGCTAGTCTTGGACAACGGCCGCACTCTCCTACTTCATGATGTTCTCTTCATTTCATATATTCAAAGGAATATTAAAACTGTGGTCAATTTAATGGGTCTTGGTTATAGTTGGTTCCTTCATGATTGTAATATGGACCTATTTTGTAATAATTCCTTTATTGGTACTGGGTTTGTATTTAAAGGATTTATTGTAATAAGTACAATGTATAATTCCTCATATAATGAAAATTTCCTTGTGACAAATTATTTGACTAATGAGTCTAATATAATTTTGTTGGCACGCAAGGCTTGGTCATATTGGACCAACGCGTATGGATAGACTTGCCAAACGTGGCCTTCTATCCAATGTTTCAAAGGTTGAAATGTCGACCTGCGAACATTGCCTTGTGAGGAAATCTTGTCGCAAGCCGTTTGGAACCGGCACAAGGGCCGAGGTTCCATTACAGCTTATCCATTCGGACATATGTGGTCCGATGAATGTCAAGACAAGACGCGGGAAGTCCTATTTCATCACTTTTATTGATGATTTCACCCGATTCGGTCATATCTATTTGATATCCCACAAAAGTGAAAGCACTAAACCTGCTTTAAAAACTATATGAGTTTAGTGGAGAATCAATTAGATCGCAAGATTAAGGTCGTGCGAACCGATAGGGGCGGTGAATATCAATCAACAAGTTTAAAGGAACTTTGTGATGAAAAAGGCATAGTACATCATGTAACTATGCCTTAGACTCCTCAACAAATTGGTGTTGCAGAAAGGAGGTATAGGACTTTAATGAAAAATGGTCCGTTCAATGATGGCGCAAGCTAACTTGCCAATCACCTTTTGGGGTGATGCATTATTGACGGCCGCTTTCATTTTTGAACCGCGTACCCTCGAAATCAGTTAGCTCCACTCCTTAGGAGTTGTGGAACCAAAGGTCTCCTGACTTAAACATTTTTTGAAACCTTGGGGTTGTGCATCCTACGCACATATTTCCTCCCATAAATATGGCAAACTTGGGCCAAGGGGGCGGAAATGTATCTTTATACGATACGCAGAAAACTCCAAAGGTTATGTTTTTTATTAGTCAGGAAGACAATGATGGGCTAATTGAGTTTTGAGTCGAGGGATGTCACTTTCTTGGAAAATGAGTTTCCAAGACAGGGCGAGATAAGTCAGGACTTATCTCTATTTAAGATTTATGATCAAAAAGGATTACCTCATTCGAGTGGGAGAATTCTTGGTGAAGATGAAAATACGTTTCAACCTTCACCAATGGATTATACGAATGACGATTATCCTATTCCAAACGGGAATAATGATCCAAGTGGGAGCAATTCTAACAACATTCCAAGTGGGAGTGATATTAGAATTGATCTAAATTCGAGTCAACAAGGACTTGAAGAATCTCAAATACGACGTAGTAGTCGTACAAGGTTGGCTCCTCCAAGATTTGAGGATGAATTTCTGCAAACCTTTATGACTTTACTACAAGATGATGACGAGCCTGCTACTTTCAAACAGGCCGTATCATGCCCTGCAAAAGACAAATGGATAGAAGCGATAAAGGAGGAATTGAAATCCATGAAAGTTAACCAAGTCTGGGACTTAGTTAACTTACCCAGAGGACATAGAGCAATTGGGAACAAATGGGTTCTCAAGATCAAGCATAAGGCTGATGGCTCTATAGATAGATATAAAGCTCGCCTTGTCGCGAAAGGTTTTACGCAACAGGAAGGGATAGACTACAAAGAGACCTTCTCACCTGTTGTGCGTTTTACCTCGATTCACCTGATTCTGGCAATGGTAGTTTGCTTATACCTCGAATTACATCAGATGGATGTAAAGACTGCCTTTCTCAATGGAGAATTGGACGAGGAGATCTATATGGAACAACCAACAGGGTTTGTAAAAGAAGGAAACGAACATAAGGTTTGTAAACTTCGTAGGTCCATATAAGGTCTTAAATAATCCTCGAGGCAATGGTATATACGATTTCAAGAAGTTGTCTTATCAAATGGTTTTTCCATGCTTGATGAAGATAACTAAGTATATATCAAGAGGATTAAAAGCAAGCATGTTATTATGTCTCTATATGTAGATGACATTTTAATAGCCGGAAATGACAAGGGCTTTGTGATGAGTATCAAGGCTTGGCTTTCATCAGTATTTGAGATGAAAGGCATAGGAAAAGCCGCATATATCCTTGGAATTAAGATTTCAAGGAATCGTTCGAAGAAACTTCTTTCTCTTTCACAGGAGACTTATATAAAGAAGGTTCTAGAACGATCTAATATGCAGGACTGCAAGTCCATTGATATTCATATAAGCATATGCGATAATTTATATCTGGAATCGTGTCCAAAGAACCAAAAGGAAAAAGAAATTATGGAAAAAGTTCCATATTCCAATGCAGTTGATAGTCTTATGTACACTATGGTGTGTACGAGACCGGACATCTGTTTTGCCGTTGGAAATGGTAAGCTGTTACCAATCCAATACAGGGCAAGTACACTGGAAAGCGGTTAAGAGGATAATGTGTCTTGTAAGATCAAACACATTGATATCCGATACGAATTTGCAAAAGACTATGATAAAACCAAGAAGGTAGACATAAGGTACATATCTACGCATGAGATGATAGAGGATCAGCTTACGAAAGCGAACCCCAGAAATGTGTTTTATAAACACTTATCATCCCAAGGATTGCGTATGAGCTGAGTTGTACCAATATATATTCCCATGTCTAAGAAATGATCAAAATTAATAAAAGAATAAGTTCTTTTTCCAACATTGCATATGAATTTCTTAAGAAATGTTTGTGTACATTTTTGAAATCTCAGCTGAATTGTGTGTATGTCGGACAGATTAAGGTTGGCTCTCTCACATGAGCAACCGCCTTATCTTATCAGATGGATAAGATAGAGATGAGACTAGTTTAAAGTCAAAATCATTAGACGAATGATTTAGAGTCATGACTTAAACAAGATAGTCGAATGAAAGATCTGCATCATATGGATGCTTACAAAAGATCTGAGATCTGTATCACAAGGATATTTGAAAGAGATCTCATACGATTTTTTCCTATCTGTCTTATGCAGGATGAGAGTCCGTGAATATTTCACGAGTAGTAAGGGGACTCAAAAAGATAGTCACTGTGGTGTCTGATCTTTTCATCCGTACAACATCATTAAGACATACTCTCCCTGGGAAAGGAGTGATGTTGTAATACGTGTTCATACCACGTATGCATTTCGACCACTGAGTTAGTAGCAATAGTGTTTGCTATTATGTGAGACTCAAAGGCCATACTGGTCTTAACTCTTACCCTCAAGGACTCCAATTGGTTCCTTTAGATTTGACGAAATGATCGCTATCTTAGCGTGTTACTTATGGGCTATGATAATTCGGCTCGGTGGGGCACGTTAGAAAAGCGAGTCTAGTCAAGATCAGAAGGTTCGCAAGAAGAGGAAGATTGATTTCATATTCGCATTTGGACTTTAATGATTCAAAGCTGGCCAGCCAATTGTAATCCAGATGGGATTCAATTGTTGAATATAAAGTATAAGAAATGTGAAGAAATAATCTAGGGTAAAGCATGCGTTGAACTACTCAACTTTGCACCTTCGAGGTCGTTGTGTATCTCTAACAAGTGCACAACAACAGACTCTACGCGCATGACGGTCGCACGGTCTATTTCTCGGTATGATAGATGAAAGAACTAAGAGAAAGACGTTCTCTTACAATCCCCTCAAGTGTGAGTGGGAGATGTTGGATATGGAAGACGTTAGTACACCCTTGTGGGGGATGTACGAGGGAATACGGACCTTGAACGTCGCGTACACGAAGTCGTGCGCAAAGGGAATATGTCCCTTTCGGAGAGGATCTCTAGATTGATGGGAAAGTCGCATTATATGTGCATAAGTGCATGCGACATATGGCTAATAAAGGGGTAATATCTTAAGCTTATATTGTACCATGCAAGTGGTACAACTTAAGCTTATAATATGCCATGTACGATGGTACACCTTAGTTAAATTGTTCCAAAAGAACAATTTACCCTAAAATAACTACCTTGGGGGCTATAAATAAGACCCAAGGGTTAGCCATTTTTCTTACACTTTGCATGGCATTCATGCATGCATCTTCATTCTAGCGAAGCTCTGCAGAAATCCTTCCTCTCCCTTTATCCAAGTTCTTAATCTAAAAGTAGAGATTTATATTGTGGATTTAGTAGCCTTACTCCGTTCGTGAGTAGACTCGATCCGTCGTGGCGAATCCGAAGGCGAAGTTCGTAGACTACCGTGCCGCGTACGCAAGCGTAAGTCTCAACTTCATTTATCGATCCTAACTCTGTTTTGGCAGGATCCTACAAGAAGGGCACGAGCCGGGCTACGCGCCCGCTCCCCCCCTCAAGACCTCTGTGGCAGGGCCAACCCTATCCACCCAAACCAGAGAAGGGCACGGGCCGGGCTACGCGCCCGCTCCCCCCCTTAAGACCTCTGGGGTAGGGCCAACCCTAGCCACCTAACCTAGAGAAGGGCACGGGCTGGGCTACGCGCCCGCTCCCCCCCTCAAGACCTCTGGGGCAGGGCCAACCCTAGCCACCCAAACCAGAGAAGGGCACGGGCCGGGCTACTCGCCCGCTCCCCCCTCAAGACCTCTGGGGCAAGGCCAACCCTAGCCACCCAAACCAGAGAAGGGCACGGGCCGGGCTACGTGCCCGCTCCCCCCCTCAAGACCTCTGGGGCAGGGCCAACCCTAGCCACCCAAACCAGAGAAGGGCACGGGCCGGGCTACGCGCCCGCGCCCCCCTCAAGACCTCTGGGACAGGGCCAACCCTAGCCACCCAAACCAGAGAAGGGCACAGGCCGGGCTACACACCCGCTCCCCCCTCAAGACCTCTGGGGCAGGGCCAACCCTAGCCACCCAAACCAGAGAAGGGCACGGGCCGGGCTACGCGCCCGCTCCCCCCCTCAAGACCTCTGGGGTAGGGCCAACCCTAGCCACCCAAACCAGAGAAGGGCACGGGCCGGGCTACGCGCCCGCTCCCCCCCTCAAGACCTCTGGGGCAGGGCCAACCCTAGCCACCCAAACCAGAGAAGGGCACGGGCCGGGCTACACGCCTGCTCCCCCCTCAAGACCTCTGGGGCAGGGCCAACCCTAGCCACCCAAACCAGAGAAGGGCACGGGCCGGGATACGCGCCCGCTCCCCCCCTCAAGACCTCTGGGGCCGGGCCAACCCTAGCCACCCAAACCAGAGAAGGGCACAGGCCGGGCTACGCGCCCGCTCCCCCCCTCAAGACCTCTGGGGCAGGGCCAACCCTAGCCACCCAACCCAGAAAGGCCTACGTGCCAGCTCCCCTCCACCAGACCTCCGGGGCAGGGCGTAGGCAAGGCCACGTAACCGCACCCCAGACTTGGCAGACCCGTGACCCTTGAAAAGTCGAACCTGGGAAAGAGGACAAGTACACGTAAACCGGGGCAAACGAGGTGACAGTTCCTGAGGCGGCTGCCCCGATGCGACTCGACGAAACGAAAGGACGCTCGAGAAATACGCCGCCATTAATGATACACCACAAAAGAGGTTCCCTAACCGCCACCTGGCAAAAGCGGTTTCCAACGGGTGTGATTCCGAGGAGCCCATCAATAATACCAGCTCATCGCAATAATTATGGAGGAAACCTTCAACAAAATCCCCCTATAAGTACACCTCTCACCCTCCCGAAAGAGAGAAGAACAAAGAGTCTAAAGATATGAGGTATCGGTCCCAACGCCCCCCACCCGCTGCGAAACGGGCGGAGACACCTCGTCCTAACAAAAGGGAGATCACCGGCCACCAGTGGTTCCCCCCACCCTGGACGGTGGTCGCTGTATCTCCACAACCTCCGATAGGATATTCCCCTTACAAACGGATCGCCAATAGGATATTCCGCTTACACAAGGGAAATCCACCTTTCACTCCTCCGTCTGCTCTAAACAAGGACGAGTCGGAGAAAGGTAGGCATCCGCCCCCCGCCGACAGGAAAATCAAGAGCCCCCCGGGCTTGCAAGCCAACACCTCCTTGTCGTCGACCTCCAGACGGGGACCTCGGCAAGGCTGCATCCCCGACGAGCCCAAACGGCGAGTCATGGTGTGTCAGCCCGCCCCAGCACAATCGGGACCCGAACCCCGCCCTCAAACCCAAATAGCGAGGCGTGGAGGGGAGGCGGCCCGATCGTCAGGATTCCCCCCACCCTCAAACCCAAACCGCGAGGCGTGGAGGGAGATGACAAAGCTACGGAGAGAAGGCGGCCCGATCGTCAGGACCCCCCACCCCCGAGACAAAAACCACAGCAAGACGGCTTCCCTGATGAGCCCCCCAGCGCTTCCACCTGACCTAGGAGACCTGGTAACCCATCAGCGCATTGGACGGACACTCACCTAGGCGCCAAGAACAACTGAAGATAAAAAGGCCCACCCGGCAAAGGGTAACCCCTACATCAGCAGGCCACTCACCGCAGGCGAGGACAGTTCCACAGCCCGCCCCCGAGCCGGATCTTACCCCCAAGAACGGGCGATAATCTAAGTACCCGTGTGCGAGCCATAGAAAGGTTCTTGTAAATATAAATGAAAATATTTATCTCCATCAAAGTCGTTTTAACTTTCGGAAAATGCCATAGCATGAAACAATAGCCCCACCAAAGGCCGGGCGAGCTTACGAAACGAAACCACCCCTCGCGGTGGGTAAAGCAGGAACAGAGAATCCCCCCCCGTACTAACTTAGGACGCCCAGTAAGTATACCCCCACAGTCCGAACCCCCTGATAACAGGAATGACCGACGTTTCTAAATGAGACCCCTCGCCAACTAAAGTTCGCCATACCTTTCAGACAAAGGTGAAGGGGTTGAACTGAGGCCCGCTCTGCGGGGCCGCTTCCGCCCGAGACAGAATCCACCCGCAACAGACACCCGGGGGTCAGCCATGCTACGAGTAGCCCCTGTTCGTAATAGGGCGGCATGTCTCATCCCGATCGCATCCAGTGATCCTCCGTCCCGCCCAAACACCACACATAGACCATCAACATCCCCTTTCCCCAGACCTCGTGCTCTCGGGCAAGGGAATGTTGGGGGCAGTAATTGTGTACACAAGCAAGAAAACAAAATAGGTAACACCAGCGACAAAACACGGCAAAGACCGGCTTCCCAATGGCGACTCGCCCTCCTCGGTAGGGGCTAACCGGTCCGGCCCGCACAGCGGCCAACTACCCGAGGCCGACCACCCAAACCACCTCAGGAATCCCCCACCCAGATTAGGACCCCGATCCTCGAAAACCCAACTCCGGGAATAAGGACATAGACACGTAAACCGGGGCGGACCGGTCGCAAGCCAGAAACCGCGAAACAATGCCCGTTGGGTATACGCCTGGCACCGATAAGGCAGCGCCACGACGTGACTCGACGAAGCGATAGGACACTCGAAAAACACGCCCTCAGCATCAACACGCCCCCCGAGAGGCCAGGACAGACGAACCGTGTCAGGTGCCGCCAGGAAAAAGTGGTCCACAAAGCGCGTGATTCGGCGTTGCCCCTTAATGGCACTTGTCCCTCACGCTACCCAAGATGAACCCTTCTGCAGAATCCCTCCATAAGTACCCCCCCTTCAGAGTTTAGGGAAGAGAGGAAGATACACGAAAGGGATTCGCATCCCCTCACACCGGGTATGAAACGGCCCCGAATGCCCGACCGAGCTACAAAGAAGGCCGATGACCACCGACGGGCCTCACTTCCCCCAACGGTGACCGCCTCCACTCCGCAACCTCTGATAGGATGTTCCCCTTACACATGGGAGGTCCCGCCTGCCAGCCTTCCTCCTGCTCGTTACCAGATGAAACAGCAGGCCCGGAAGACTAGCCGCGGGCCGCCACACCCCAATTAACATCCACCCCACGGTGATCCCTACCGGGTGTGAGGGCGGAAACCCCTAACGGGTCTCCCAGCGACCCACCTGCCTGCCCCCAACCTTCCCCACGACGCCGGCCCACCGGACTCCCCCTGGGAGGGCGACGCCACCCCCCACCTCGTCCTCCGCCTCCTCCGGGGTTCCCCCTCGGTGTGCAGGATCCCCGGCGAGGCCGGGCAACCCTCCAGCGCGGCTACGGCGAGACAGAATGCGAGGAAGCGAGGAAAGGGAAAGGAAGAAGGTCCACCCGACAAACGAGGGTCAGCCCCCCCCCGAAGGGGGGGTCACCACGGGGCTGCATCCCTGATGAAGCCAAACGGTGATTCACGGCACGTCAGCTCGCCCCAGGACAATGAGACAGAAGGAATTCAACGGTCAGTAGAAAGGAAGACCGCCCCGCAACGGGGACCTGCTCACCCCGATGCAGCGGGCGACGAGTTAAAACAACCTCCCGCCCCGACCAAAGGTTTGGGCACACCTGCCCTACGGTTGTAAATACCACCTGGATCTCCTGTAGAGGCCGATGAATAATATTCTTCCTTACTGGCCCCTCACCCTAAGCCCAAGTGCACAACAGCTAGGAATTCCACCAGGCACAGTGCGGCTAAAGCACCGCAAAAATAACAACCATATCCGGTAAACACGTCACAACGAAAACCATGGCCTCCTCAAGAAACTCGGGCTCCCCCAAAGTCCGACCCAGCCGCCACATACAATGGCACGTCGTTAAGGGGCAACGCCCCTCCCCAAATCGCAGTATCCCACCTCGTTTGGCTCCCAGTCAGGACTAGATCTCGCGATCCCGCAACAGCGGGCGATACTCCGCGGGAGTCGCGTCGCCACTCCTGAGCGTGGACTCAAGTCCGAGCCATGTTAGAAGGGATGTAGTGTTACGCCATCTGAGCCAAGCCGGGCTTCCGCCTCGCACTCGAATGCCGGGGGCAATTGTTACGACCTAAAGATCGTAGGAATACGACTCCCACCCAGATCCGCTGACATACCCCATTAACTCACCCCTGCGCGAAAGGGCCGCCATCCCGGAGGTCCGAGGCTACACGGGAATGGGCGCACCTTGCAGCACTCCCCCCTCCCGGCCGAGGCATACAACCGCAGTTGCTCGGCCCGCCAGGGGCAGTGCACTTGGGGAGCGCCCAGGCAGTGCCGCCGGGGATGCTGACGTAGGCATGTGCATATCCCTCCTTGCCAGCGGCCAACGACCCGCGACCAAAAAGGGGCACGGCCGGGCCGGACAACCCCCGAGCAGGTCGACCCGGCTGGCCCCCATGAACCACGGCGCCGGGGATAACATAGCCAGACCTTTAGTTCATCACATACGACAAACAACCTAGTGTAAGGACATGACTGACACTAACACCGCCCGACCATCTGACAAAGCGCCCCCTGACCGCTGAGCCCCCTGACACTTAATGCTTTCGGCCCTGACATCCTGACAAAAGTGCCCCTGGCCGTTGCGCCGTCTGACAAAAGCAGGGCAGGCAGTCCTGTTCCTGACATCCTCGTCCGAAGCTTCCGCTGACAACCGAGCCAGCTCAGCACGTCGAGTCAGCATGCCAGGTCAGCCCCACCTAGTCATCTCTCGTCATGTATAAATACCTCCTCACTTCTGACGGTGAGGAGGTTGGCAAATTCTCTCTCTCAATCCATTATTCACACACGAGGACAAAGGTCGTCCACATCTTTGTTATCCCACTTATAGCTCGCCACGTACGGTCGGCACACCCTCAGTCCGATCGGCGTGCCTAGCCCCTGTTTTAAGCCCTATTACTGACTTAGGCATCGGAGGGGCTAAGGGTTGGATCCCAACCCCGCCCTTCTGACGAGTTGCTCGTGGTGCAGGAAAGCTCGCCCCTTGGTCGACGTCAACCTCTGGCTCCCGCCACCCGATCTTCTTCCGCCGTGTCCGGTGAGATTTGACTCCGTGGCCACCCCCCGGCGGTAAGTCTAGCCTCTTCACCCCACTAATCACTTGTTAAATAGCTCACCTAAACCCTCGTATCAATATAACCACCGTGCCCTTGGTTCCCCTCAATACAAATTCATTGTACGCGAGTTCCACCTCATAACAAGCTATATCATATTCACGGCAAATTAAAAGCAAAAGCCTAGCAATAACCCCACTCGTATGCGCATGCTCTAACGATTTAAATCCTATAATTCTTTTCTGAATTAGAAATTCATGATCTATGTAATGGACGTAAGACATATGAAAGAACCACCTCATTTCGTAGACCATATATAAGAAGTTAAGGAAATCCTAGAGTCTAGATTAATAAAAATTTGATGCTTGTTAATGTTGGCCTAGTTAGTCTACTAACTAGGTCGTACGATTTAATTTTGATGATGAAAAACAAGTCATATGTGACTAACATATTTCATTAAGTGATTTCAGGGGGAAAATGCAAAATAAATTTTGTCTGCAAAAGAGAGAGAGATTGTAAGTGGACATTGGTGCAAAAAGGAAACTCAAAATAATCCTGCATCATCAATAAGAAGATGAAGACTTGAATCGGTCAAAGATGAAGATTTGATTGGATACACAAGAGATCTTCTACTTGAATTCAAACTCCATGTTCTTATCCAAAACACAACGCACTTGGTCTCCTATTCAAACTTCTATTCAAAAAACCTCATCCCATTATCACGTAAGATATGATAGAAGCAAAGCCAAGTTCGGTGGTTAAATCTTATCATCAAAACCCCTTTCACAGAGCCGCACTCTTCAAGCAATGAAAAAAATGAAACATAAAAAAAAGTCACGAACAAACATTTTTGAAACGCACCATAAAGGATTGGGAATGAACCAAAAATTTTGAACTGCCGCATGATCTCATCTTTGAACTGCCGCATTATTTTTTTTTAATTTGTCTTGATCTTCATCACATTATCATGCTGCCATTTTTTTAAATAATAAACTTATTTGTGGTGCCTTCTGTCACGCATGAAATTTTTGTTCTGCACGTTCTCCTTAATTCTTCTTTATGCGGCTGCTGTCAAAAACAACTCACGGAAAATTTCTTTTTGGGGATTCTTTGTTGCGTCTTCCTCTGTCAAAAACAAATGCAAGTGCTCCTCCTTTATTCATCAAATCTACAAGAGCTCCATAAATTTTAAAGTCCATATCTCATTCTCCAAAATTCGGATTGTGCAAGGGCAGATTTCACGTGCAGATTCCAGATTCGCGCATTCGACTTTGTACGCTCATATCTCCTGATCCAGACATCGGATCGACTCTCCGTTTGCGCCCAAGTGACCACATCTTCATGCTCTTTGAGCCGATAATAGTCTCCTTTGCTCAGTTCACAGGATTATACACAGTTCGGGTGTTTTTCTACAGATCAGCCACTGCAGAATTCAGATTCACACAGTCATCTTCCGAAGACTATATCTTCCAATGCAGACATCGGATCAGCGAACCATTTGCGCCCATGCGATCACAACCTCACAAACTTTATCACGGTGATATATATCTGATTTTTCACCGCAGTAATAACGCTATTTGAATTTGTTTTAGTTATGAGATTGTATTGTGAATAGCTTTACTCTGAAGCTATCTCTGCGCTTTAACTCTTGAACTATATCTGTGTACAGTGAGATCACTACTCATAAGTGCGATCAGTTTTATTGAGAGAAATCCTAATAGGTTTTGGGGTCAGAGTTTTGGCAGGGAGCCACTCTGTTAAAAATATCTGTGCCTGATTATCTATGTGATTATGATTAATTTTTATTTTGTGCCATTCACCCTATTCACCCCTCCCCCCCTCTAGGGTGTATTTCAATTGGTATCCGAGCGGGATTCCTTTTAGACTCAAAGTCTAGTGGAATATCGATCCCATGACACAAATTCCGCACACATACTCATATGACACGCACAATCAAAGAGAAGGCCAGTCGTATCTTAGATCACCTCTATTTGATGGTACAGACTATAGTTACTGGAAACAACGTATGTCCATACACATCAAAGGTATCGATATGGCATTATGGAAAATAATCAGTGAAGGCTTTACACTATTTGATAAACCCAAACTTTAAACTGAATTTAAGGCCATTCGGTTACAAAATCTAAACTTTACACTATTCGGTTACAAAATCTAAACTTTAAGGACATGAGCGTCTTGTATTGTGGTCTTAGTAAAACTGAATTTAACCGCATTAGTTCTTGCTCTACTGCTAAGGATATTTGGACGAGACTTGAAGTAACTCATGAGGGAACTAGTGAAGTTAAGAAAACCCATATTAGAATGTTATTACAGAAATATGAAAATTTTGCTATGATGCCTAATGAGTCTATTGATGCTATGTTTTCTCGTTTTGCAGATATCGTCAATCCATTGAAATCCTTAGGGAAGGACATTCCAGAGGAAGATCTGGTTAGAAAGATTTTATACTCTTTAACTGTTGATGGAGAAAAGAGGACATCAAAGTGAGGAATGGTGGCTACGTGGGGAGAAAGTGACGCAGAGGAGCTCTCCTCAGATGATGACTGGAACGACAACATTGAAACTTGCTTTATGGCTGGAAACGAAAAGGTAAAAATTAGCTCTCTTGTTCAAAGCTTTGACGATGAAATGAATATTAGCGATGTTATGTTTTCTAGCATGGATGAAGCTTATGAATTTCTTGTAGAACTACTTCAAGAAATGGGTCCTAAATTCCTTAAACTAAAAAGGTTCGTGATTCATTAAAAGAGGAACTGGGGAGAATGACAAGAGAGAGATGAGCAATTTGTTAAGTGGAAAGAACAAAAGGAAATAATATACAATTTTGATGAAACCCAATTAGAGACAAAAACCTTAGAGATATAAAATACTAATAAAAATTGGCTACATTAGAGCTTGTCAACGTTAATTTAGCCAAAGAATTAAAGGAGAAAATTAGCATTCTTGGCTCTAAAGATTCTGAAATAAAATTGTTGAACCTAAAAGTGGCCAGCTATGAAGCGAAATTGGAAGGGCTTGAAAAAGAAAAATCTAATTTAATAAAAGGAAAACACATAGCCATCGATTTAGAAACTAGCGAAAAAGGAAAAAGATACGAGACTGAGATTAGTGAACTTAAGAATGAAAATCAAAATCTTAGCTTGACATTAATGAAATTTACAAATAGCTAAGAGAGTTTTAATAAGATGGTAAATGGGCTTATTAATGAACAATCTAGTAAACATGGTCTTGGCTTTCAGAAAAAACAACCTAAGAAAAAAACTAGGAAGGTCATTGAAAAGAATTTTGCAAGAGACATGAGCTTTCAACATTGCACGCATGAAAATCATATGTCATCTACTAATAAGCGTTTCAATGTTACATGTTTTTACTGCAACAAAAAAGGGGCATGTTATGTATGATTGCTTGGCCAGATATTATCCTGCATAATTTATATAGGTTTCAAAGCATCGTACTAACAATTGTGGATTCAAAATTTGGTTACCAAAGGGTGCATCTTCTTTTGTAGGCGCATCTTCAAGTGGAAAATGATAGCATTTGGTACCTTGATAGCGGTTGCTCGAACCACATGACGGGCAACGAATCCCTCTTCACGTCGCTATCAAGAAAAGATGGATGGACGGTTATTCTTGGAGATGGAAAGAAGTGCAAAATCTTGGGTAAAGGTAACATTGGCAAGCATCCACTTGTGGTTATTGAGAATGTTAATCTTGTTGATGGTTTGGCACATAATTTGTTAAGTGTGAGTCAGCTATGCTCTAAAAGCCTTAAGGTGCATTTCGAAAATGACAAAGTATATATTTTGAAAGGTGATGATATTCTTTTCAAGTGTACATCTTATAATAACATCTACACTATCAAACTTAGTGATTCAAAAAATCTAAAATGTTTAGTTGCATCACATGAGACTAGTTGGATTTGGCATCGAAGATTAGGCCATGCCAGCATGGACCTAATCTCAAAGCTTGCTCGAAAGAAACTGGTGAGAGGTTTACTTCAAATTAGCTTTGATCGGGATAAGCTTTCCGATGCATGTCAACTAGGTAAACAACATAAAAGTAGTTTCAATCCTAAAAACGTTGTAACTACTTCTAAGCCATTGTAACTAATACATTTGGATTTATTTGGACCCACAAACGTTGCTAGTTTAAGTGGTATGCATTATTGATTTTTTATTGTCGGTGACTTTTCACGTTTCACTTGGGTTTATTTTTAACACACAAACATGAAACTTTTAATGTTTTCAAAATGTTTTGTAAAAAGGTTGAAAATGAAAAAGGTTTTTCAATTGTCAAAGTTAGAAGTGATCATGGAGGAGAATTTGTCAATACTAGCTTTGATGATTTTTGCATTTCAAAAGGTTATTCACATAATTTTTCCGTCCCGAGGACACCACAACAAAATGGGGTGGTTGAGAGAAAAAACTGCACTTTTCAAGAATTGGCTAGGACCATGATTTATGATTACAAATTGCCTTTATATTTTTGGGCTGAATCTCTATATACTTCTTGCTATATTTTAATTCGTGTGTCTATTAGACCCATTTTGAAGAAAACACCTTATGAGCTTTATACAGAGTTGACTTCCAACTTATCACATTTAAAACCATTTGGATGCAAGTGCTATATTCTGAAAGTAGGCGAAAATCTGGATAAATTTGATGCAAAATCCGATGAGGGTATTTTTGTTGGCTACTCACCACATAGCAAATCATATCGAGTATTTAACAAAAGAACTCTTACTATTCAAGAAACTGTGCATGTGAAATTTGACGAGAAAATTGCTATAAATGAATCTTCTAGTGCTGCAGAATCTTCAGATATTGCAGGTGGCTTGGATGGACTGGAGATAAACACGAGCAATTCTAATGAGCAAGAGAACAACAATGATGGTGTAACAAAAGAAGCAGAAGCTACTACGTCCCTAAGGATTGGCGCTTCAAGAAGGATCAGCCAAAGAACCAAATCCTTGGAGACACGATGGAAGGTATACGCACTAGAAGTAGCTTTAATTTGATGGTTAACTTTGCATTTATATCCATTTTGGAGACTTAAAATGTTGATAGTGCTTTAAAAGATTCCTATTGGATTATGGCAATGCAGGAGGAATTGTCACAATTTAATAGAAATCAAGTTTGGAAACTTGTTCCTAAACCAAAAAATCAAACAATTATAGGCACTAAATGGGTATTTATAAATAAACTTGACGAAATAGGAAATGTTGTGCGTAATAATGCTAGATTAGTAGCACAAAGTTATAACCAAGAGGAAGGGATTGATTTTGATGAAACCTTTGCTCCGGTCGCAAGATTGGAAGAAATTAGGATGATTTTAGCATTCGCTAGTTTCATGAAATTCAAACTCTTTCAAATGGACGTCAAGAGTGCCTTCTTGAATGGAGTTTTATCTGAGAAAGTTTATGTCAAACAACCTCCTATGTTTGAAGACTCCATCCACCCTGACTATGTTTTCAAGCTTAAATGTGCTTTATATGGGCTCAAACAAGCTCCTAGAGCTTGGTATGAGCTACTGAACAAATTTCTGCTTGAAAATAATTTTTCCATGGGAAAGACGGATAAAACTCTATTTGTTAAATATCAAAGTAAAGATCTACTTGTAGTACAAATATATGTTGATGATATCGTTTTTGGTGCTACTAATAATCTACTGTGGGAGGAATTTGCTACATGTATGTCTAGGGAATTTGAGATGAGCTTGATGTGTGAACTCACATTCATACTTGATTTGCAAATAAAACAATGTGAGGACGGAATTTTCATCAATCAAGCAAAATATACAAAGGAGTTAGTGAAGAAGTTTGGACTTGAAAGTGCTAAGGAATGCTCTACTCCTATGTCAACGATGGCAACGATGGATAAAGATGAAAAGGGAAAGAAAATAGATGAACGCTTGTACCGAGGTATGATTGGTAGCCTATTATAGTTGACAGCTAGTAGGCCGGATATAATATTTAGTGTATGTTTATGTGCTAGGTTTCAATCGTGTCCAAAGAGTCTCATCTTTCTTATGTTAAACGAATAATTCGATATGTTAAGGGGACCTTAGATTTTGGTTTATGGTATCCTTGTTCCATATCATTTGAGCTTGTAGGATATTGTGATGCGGATTTTGCAGGAAGTAAGACCGATCGTAAGAGTACCACGACACTTGCCAACTACTAGGTATGTCTCTTGTTTCATGGTTCTTCAAGAAGCAAACATGGAGTTTGAATTCAAGTAGAAAATCTCTTGAGTATCCAATCAAATCTTCATCTTTGACCGATTCAAGTCTTCATCTTCTTATTGATGATGTATGATTATTTTGAGTTCCCATTTTGCACCAATGTCCACAAACAATCTCTCTCTCTCTCTCTCTCTCTCTCTCTCTCTCTCTCTCTCTCTCTCTCTCTCTCTCTCTCTCTCTCTCTCTCTCTCTCTCTCTCTCTCTCTCTCTCTTGCAGACAAAATTTATTTTGCATTTTCCCCTTGAAATCACTTAATGAAAGCTGTTAGTCACACATGACTTATTCGTCATCATCAAAATTAAATCGTACGACCTAGTTAGTAGACTAATTAGGCCAACAATCTCCCCCTTTTTGATGATGGCACACAAGTCTGGAAAATTTGAGAAATGATATTAAATAGCAAGTCATATAGTGCACATGATTATAAACATCATACAAAGCTCCCCTTATCGATGTGCTCTCATGAAAAGTTGTGACAAGCTGCCCCTCAAAATGTGCACCTCTCCCCCTTGTGCATTATTTTTCTACTATTTTTCTACTCTCCGCCTTTTGCCACTAATTGAAAAGATAACAAAAATAAATTGAAGAGATTAAGAATGAGACATGAAACAAGTTTAGCATATCGAAGAAATAAGAAATTGATGGCGATGCTCATATTAAAGCTTTTTCCCCACGAACTTAAAGTGTAAAAAATATCATGAGTATTGAAAGCATACGGTCGTTGTAAGAAATATAACAAGAAGATGTTGTATTATGAAACACTTTGACAATATGAAGGGTTCTTAGAAGCTAAGAGATCAAAATATAAGATTATCTAATTCAATTTGTGAGCCTTCGTTGCTATGGAATAATCAATAAGTAATGTGTAGGGAGACACCAAACAAGGAATACCATGATGTTAATTTTCGGGTCCTTTGGAATTGAGATGCGCTAAGTGCTTACTTCATCCACCATATTTCATATGCATCGCTCAACAACCCCCCGAAATCCGGTTACTAGCTAGCCGCCAATATCAAATGTAGCATATTTGAAAATGTTTTGATATTCCTCTTTTTTTCCTTTTTTAATATATATGAATGCTCATTGCATTTTTTTAATTACAATGTTGGTGTCTCAGAATGGTGACGCATGAAGGCATCGACATATTCGGCTCCTACTAAATAATTTTCCATAGAGATTTAAGCGTACAAAATTGTAAGCATAAAATATAAATTCAAAAACTTTAGAATCTAAGCACATCCAATTGTCTCCATAGTTTGTAAGACTCAATCAATCTATTTGATTCGTACAATTTGGCATGCTTACTAGTTTCCTTTTTTCATTAATAATTAAAGCATGTGGATTTTACAATAATATGGTGCATCATCATCAAAAATATTTTAATGTTTCTAAGATGTCTAACAAAGTTCATATCAAATTCTCAACCAAAATCAATAATAGTCATGACGATCATGCATGCACATACAAAGAATGATTTAACCCATGTTGAGATGAAATAGTGTGCAATGTGAGTAGCTTAGATACAATATTTAAGCATGTGTATGTGCATGGATATGCGTGCTAATGCTCAATTAGTGACATAATCTCAACTCCCTTCGAATGAAGCAAAATTTTTTTGGTTTAAGAGATTGGTGAATATGTCTGCTAATTGTTTTTCGGTATCAATATATTCTAAAGAGATATCTTTCTTATCAACATGACTCTAAGGAAGTGGTGTGACGAATATCAATATGTTTTGTCATAGTGTGTAGAATAAGATTTTTAGATAGATTTATAGCACTCTTGTTGTCACACCAAATGGTTGTAGGTTGGAAAGTAAGATCGTAATATCTGAGGGTTTGTCTCATCCATAGAATTTGAGCACAACAACCTGCTGAAACATATTCGGCTTCGGTTGTACTCAATGCTATGGTCTCCTATTCAATCTCTTATTCAAAAAACCTCATCCCATTATCACGCAAGATAGGATAGAAGCAAAGCCAAGTTCGGTGGTTAAATCTTATCATCAAAACCCTTTCACAGAGCCGCACTCTTCAAGCAATGAAAAAAATGAAACATTAAAAAAAGTCGCGCACAAAATTTTTTGAAACGCACCATAAAGGATTGGGAATGAACCAAAAATTTTGAACCGCCGCATGATCTCATCTTTGAACTGCCGCATTCTTTTTTTTAAATTTGTCTTGATCTTCATCCCATTATCATGCTGCCAATTTTTTTAAATAATAAACTTCTTTGTGGTGCCTTCTGTCACGCATGAAAATTTTGTTCTCCGCGTTCTCCTTAATTCTTCTTTGTGCGGCTGCTGTCAAAAACAACTCACAGAAAATTTCTTTTTGGGGATTCTTTGTTGCGTCTTCCTCTGTCAAAAACAAATGCAAGTGCTCCTCCTTTATTCATCAAATCTGCAAGAGCTCCACAGATTTTAAAGTCCAGATCTCATTCTCCAAAATTCGGATTGTGCAAGGGCAAATTTCAGGTGCAGATTACAGATTCGTGCATTCGACTTCGTACGCTCATATCTCCTGATCCAGACGTCGGATCGACTCGCAGTTTGCACCCACGAGACCACATCTTCATGCCCTTCGTAACGGTAATAGTCTCCTTTTCTCAATCCACAGGATTATACATAGTTCGGACGTTTTTCTATAGATCAGCCACTACAAAATTTAGATTCGTGCAGTCATCTTCCGAAGACTATTTCTTCCAATCTAGACATCGGATCAGCGAACCGTTTGCGCCAACGCGATCACAATCTCACAAAATTTATCCCGATGATATTTCTCTGATTTTTTACTGCAGTATTAAAGCTATTTGAATCTGTTTTACTTGTGAGATTGTATTGTGAATAGCTTTACTCTGAAGCTATCTCTGCGCTTTAACTCTTGACCTATATCTGTGTACGGTGAGATCACTAGCCGTAAGTGTGATCAGTTTTATTGAGAGAAATCCTCAAAGTTTTGGGGTCGGAGTTTTGGCGAGGAGCCACTCTGTTAAAAATATCTGTGCCTGATTATCCATGTGATTGTGATTAATTTTTATTTTGTGTCATACACCCTATTCACCCCCAAGGTGTTTTTCAGTTAGCATTTCCTTCATGAAAAGCATTCATACAATCTTTTCAAAGAGTATTCCTAGACACTCTTCTAAAAGCATGGTTAAGTGCCATTTGGTTGAATCTCTCTAAGTCAGATCTTTCACCATAGTTTAATGGCAGTTCTTGGCTTAAAACTAATCTAGTCATCTCTTTTCTCATTGTTTCAGCAGAATATGAGTAACCAGTTAGAGAGATAGATGATGCAGATAAATTTAATGTGGGTTGTCTAGCATCTTTTTTGCGTGGGATTTCATGTGTCTTAATAGATGGGATGTGCCGGTAGTATATGCGGCAGCAGCATTAACTCTATATATATTGCAAAAAGTGTGCAGGTGTTCGATATGTGCAGCTAGACTTTATTCGATAGGTGTTCGATATTTGCTAGACAGGTGTTCAATATTTGCCGTGTAAAATTATCCCAAACACCAGACTTTGTTGCTTTTTTGGGTTTCTTATGTAGGAATATGTGCAGCAGGTGAAGAGGTTTGTGCTGGTGAACTAGAGTAAGTGTGTGCCGTATGCGAAAAAGGGGACTATGTAGTCCCACATATGACCGGGCTAGGATTATTGCTATCTATAAAATCTAGCGTTTCTGCGTCTCCCATATTACCAAAGAAAGATGTTTCTAGTGGTGATGCACGTATTAGATTATCATAATATTCAAACTCAGTAGTGTCCTCAAAATTCTGGTTCAGAGTAACATTTTTAGATCGAGAAGGTCCTGCCATTATGCTAAGTCAAAATTTATACTAAAGGAACCTGATTGAAGTTTGATAGAGAGCGCCTGAAGACCCAGTATTTGCGAGAGATTTGTGCGTGAACGGAGCTTGAAGAGCCCGGTAGTAGCGAGAGACGATGAATCAGAGCTTGAAGAGCCTGATCGTAGCGAGAGCTATACGATGAATCGGAGCTTGAAGAGCCCAGTAGTAGCGAGAGATGATGGATCAGAGCTTGAAGAGCCCGATCGTAACGATAGCTATACGATAGATCGGAGTTTGAAGAGCCCGGTAGTACGACTGGCGAGTAGGGATCGGAGATTGTTGCACCGTAAGAGGGAAAAGGGAGAAGCTTGATGAATATTGAGGGGAGGAAGAGATGTGTGTAGAAAATAAGAGTGGGAGGGGAGCTTGATGAATGATAACATTGAGAGAAGGAATAGATTATAGATGAGTGTAGAAAATACGAAGGGGAGGGGGCATATTTATAGGGTTTTTTAGGTGCTAAAAAATTAAATTTTTTTTTTAAAATCTTAATGCCCAATGGGCAAATTTTTGCCACGTTGGCACCCGGGTCGGGCCGGGTTTGGGCGGGCCCCAGACTTAAACCAATGCCGGGCCGGGGTACCCAGCCCAGTCTGGCCCCGGCCTCGGGGCCGGTCAACGACTTGTTGACCTGCCGTCGGGCCCGGACAGGGCCGCCGGGCTTTTTTTGACACCATGGCTTGTAGGACTTGAAATTTGAATGAAGACATGAATCATTTAAAATAGAAACTTGGTAGACAAAGGCAATGTATGGGGTGGTAGTCGTGTACACTATGCGGACAGTACTATTCGTTAAGGGGGTGCATGGTGCTGAACCCCAGAGAGAGAGAGAGAGAGAGAGAGAGAGAGAGAGAGAGAGAGAGAGAGAGAGAGAGAGAGAGAGTTGTGTGAGCACAAAAACCAAGGTTGTAAAAAACGCTAGGTGCTAGGCGTTCGGATTGCTAGCGCCTAGTGCCCAGAGCATTAATCTGGGATTAATCGGGGATTAATCCGCCTAGGCGGATTTGCATTTTTTAATTATTTTATTTATTTTTATATATTATATTTATGTTTATATATATATATATATATATATATATATTATTTAAAATACATCAAATATTTAATACATACTAAATCAAATCCAGTTTACCTACTTTAGAGTATTTGATTTAAAAGATACTCTTGTGCAATTAAACCATTTACCAAAAACGCCCAGACACCGCTCAGGAACCGCCTAAGAACCGCCCAGGAACCGTCTAGGAACCGCCCAGAGCGCCCAGACACCGCTCAGAACGCTTAGGCGGCCGATTAATTCCAAAACTGCCCAGATTGACCGCCCAGGCCATACTCGGAGCGTTTACTGGCCGCCTAGCGCCTAGGCGCCGCCTAGGTGGCCGCCCAGGCCGATTTTTAGAACACTGACAAAAACTAACATATAAAATATTTGCTAGATTAACCCCATTTGGTATATAATAAAAGAATATTTTTTTGATTCGTTGTTCAAGGAGGAAGAGATAAATCTTCAGTTTTATGTGAAGCCCGTCCTAAAAAAGAATGTATGAATTTGTGAAAAACTCAGAATTTTGAAACTACTCCAAAGAGGGTGTCAATCTTTCATCAGATCCCACAGCTCATTCCCCAAGGCCAAGAAATGGTGATGAAGGCAACCCAAACAAAGAGACCTTTAAACAAGATTCCCTCTCCCTTCTCTCCCTTCACTCTCTCTCACATATTCATTCACTCACTTCACTTCTCTCCAATGCTGACATCTCTGCATGCACCTCCATTACTCCTTCAAGCTAATAATTCTGGAAAGCCACCATCAATGAAGATCTTGTTGCATGCTCAGAGATTCTCTTTTCTCTCCCATATAGAGACAGATTCCTCCTCATATTTATTTATTTCTTTCCATTGATAAAACAGAATGTGAGACAACAGGAAGGGTTTCTGTTCGCAGTACTCTCAACTATATCATCTCATTACAGCCCAGAAGACACAGCTTTGAATCCGAAACAGTTGTCAATAAATTAATTTAACAGACACCAAAAACCATAAATATATAGTTCCATATATATATATTTAATTTTGAGTTCATCAGTTCATATGAAGACCAATCACATGTTAATTAACGCTGAAATCAAACCCTATAATTAGCAGCCTTCCATATTAAAACTAAAAGAAGCATGAACAGCCCAAATGAGAAAAGACCCAGATTTTTTCATCAAAACAAACCTTTTCTTTTTTCTTCGTGAAAATTTAATCGATCTCTATGGCAGTGCACTGAACTGAGACATGTCACTCCAAGGCGCCATCCCGTTCCAATCGCTGCCAACATTGTTGATGTCGTTGTTGCCGTTGCCGCTGCCGCTGCTGCAGTTGATCCTCGCACTGCCGCTGTAATTTGCAGTCGCGGCGCCCTCAAGAAACCAGGCAGTGGTTCCGTCATGGGTCTTGGGCACATGATCTGCAGCATGGAATGAGATGGGCTCCGCCTCAAGCAGAGGTGCGGCTGCTGCAATCTTGGGCTGATGATGCTGCTGCTGAGACTGTGATTGATGATCGTTACCTCCTCCAAAAAGCATGGCCAGCCTCTGCTGCTGCAGCTTCCAGTGAAGGTCCTGATTCATGGAGCTGAGCGACTCGATCGAGGACGCGATCCCACCGTACCCGCCGTAATCGTTGCATCCCATCATCGTGCCGGCCGCAATCGGGTAATTGTACCCGATGAACCCAGCAGCCGGAATCAGGCCGTGCAGCTGGAAGTTGGGCGACGCGGAGCTCGCCAAGCCGGCCGAACAAGACGACGGAGAGGGCAGCGAGGCGGAGACGGCAGCGGAAACAGAAGACGAGCAAGACGACGAGGACTTGGACTTCTTGGACTTCCGGCAGCCGCCGCCGACGGGGACGTTGCGGAGGGCGCCGCCCTTGGTCCAGTAGCGGCGGCAGGTCTTGCAGAAGTGGCGGGGCTGAGAGAGCGAGTAGTTGTTGTAGTAGCAGAACTTGGTGTTGGAGGAGTCGCATCGCGGGCACTTGATCCCCTGCTCCGGTGGCCTCATCATCGCCGCCGCCGCCGCCGCGGCGGATGCCGAAGAAGCAGAGGAAGAAGAAGGGTTCTTGGCGTTACCAGTCATCATGATGATGAGCAAGATTGAAAGAGAAGAGGAGGAGAGAGGTAGTTAGTTTAGGTTTCTTGAGGGAGAGGGAAGAAGGGGGTAGCTATTGAATGTGATCATATTCTTGCATGGGATTGCATTAATGTTGGTGTGCTTGTGATTGCAATCAAAGTAGGGTAACATTATATAAATAAATAATTTTTAATGTGGACATTAGCTAGATTAATGGAAGAAATAAAGGGAGGCTAGCTTCAATATTGACAACTCACATGAGAGAGAGAGGATAGAGCCAAAAAAGAGGAAGCATGTACTAGGAGAGGGACTGAGTATAGAAATGGAGGGAGACAAAAGAAACAGATGCTGCTACTGCTGCCATCTCTCTGAGTCTGAGGTACTCGATCTGAGCCCCTCTGACAGTACTATTTGAAAGGCAATGTAGCCATGGTTCATGCATGACGATGCTCCCCCTCATATATACACATGCATGTACACCCCATATCATCATCCATCAAGTTAGTAAATGGGTGTAGCTTGCAATTTATCAAAATCATAACATCAAAGTTAATGCTAACAGTGATGTGCTCAAAAGATGCATGAATGGTTGAGTGGCAGATTGTTGTTGGATAAGGTTTCATGTCATGATTGATAAAGATGGG
The DNA here is from genome assembly GCA_030789695.1 of Scilla litardierei. Lineage (NCBI taxonomy): Eukaryota > Viridiplantae > Streptophyta > Magnoliopsida > Asparagales > Asparagaceae > Scilla > Scilla litardierei. The sequence continues at coordinate 211,432,366 of CM061134.1, read as the reverse complement.
TTATGTTGCAGAACAGTCTGCAGGCAAGAAACAGAAAGTGAACCTTTTTTGTGTCCAGTTAGTCTCAGGTTTAGTCTCATCATTTCAACAAAAAGGCTATATATTCACTACAAATGCCTTGATTAAATACAATATGGATTCATAATTTTTCATGGTTCGTATACTCATCACTCTGCAGCCAAGTTCAAGCGAATTTTTTTCCTAAATTTTGCGAAGCAAGATGGTTTATGAGTTTGTACAGTAAGCATGCAAGAGGAAGTGTAAGTACGATGTAGGGTTGCAGGTTGGCTATAGTTTGTAGGGCACTTCTCTCTCTCTCTCTCATCTTTCTCCAGTGCAATTTTGGTGTTATTTTGGGAAGAGGGGAACCACTCTGGCTATTCTGGGAAGACTCGGTGGGTGTACAAGCACTGACGAGTTCTTGACGTTTTCTGCATGGAGGAAGGGGGGGCTTTTTGGGAAGGCCATAATAGAATTGTGTGTGTATAGAGAGAGAGAGGGGTTGTAGAACAGTGTACAGCTGTGACAGTTTTCTAGAGAGAGAAAGAGAGGGGAGAGAGAGGATAGTTCGGAAACAGACAAGAAGGTTGGCTCGTGTTTGGGTGTGGATATCTCGTGAGTGGGCTCAAGGGGGAGGCCAGACTCGTGTCTGTACGCATCAGGGTCTCATTCATGCTCACCAACCTGGCCTCTCACGTGCTGCTCCTCTCTTGTCCAACGCCCACTTGTAACGAGTTTCATGGACTTGGACACTGCTGCAAAATTGACAATAGATCAGGATTTGCTAATATCATGTTTTTTTTGGAATACTCCTTGGGATAAGCCTACTTAGTAATTTAGACCGACCAAACTTGTGAACAAAATAACAGAAATTAATTAATCGTAATCTAACCAAATGAACAAACTGTCATGTACTCTACGAAAAGGCCAGGGCGATGTGAGTCCAACTATACGTTGGGAACTACAGGTAGACTGGGCGTCGAGGCAATATTGCACATTTGCAGGCATCTGCTGATTCATGAGAGTGCATAACCGTTGGCAGTTTTCCAAGTATGCATGCAAAGGCTAGCTAGCGGCAGTAAAGGAGATCACCTCACCTCGTGATTCACGCCCCCCCACCCTCTCTCTCGGAAACAGGAAACATAACGCTTAGGGCTCAGTTTCTTGTTGTATTTGCTTATTGTCGTTGCATGATGACACGATGCCATGCATTACAGTTGAAGGACAGCAGCATGCATGCTGCTTCTTCGGTGCGGACTCAAGACTGGGAAAAGAAGAACGTGAAGAGTCCAGTGAACGGAAACTGATCCCTGACCCCTGAAGAGTGGGGAGAGAGAGAGAGGGAGAGTCTGAGAGAGAGAGAGAGAAGATAATTAGCTTAATAAGCAGTAACAGCCCAACAACTTTCACTTGTTGCTGCTTTTCTGTGGCAGTTGTTTGTTGCATATATACTTCGTACTAGCCTACAGGCTACGGCTACAGCCTATGGTACCCTGCTGCTAACGTTTTTTGTTTTTGTTTGGTTTTTGTTTTTTGGACAAATGTTAGATTAAACATCCATGTAACTTCTTCAATTTTAGTTTATTTTTTTGTGTTATTATTATTTAGAATAATATCTTATTCTTGAATATTTTGATCTTGTTTTTGTTATATAATTTAGGAACTATTATAGGATTATTTAAGCCGTGTTTGATTTGGGATAAAATGAAAAAAATTGGAAATGAAATAAAAGGAAAATGAGAGTAAAAAGAAGCAATATTGGTATTTGGTTGTATGAATAGTTAAAATGAAAAATACAATCAAAGCATATTATTTTTTAGTTAATATGGTGGTTTGAAAAATTTTCCTCTCTAAAGAGATCAACGGTTCAAATCCGGATAGACTCAAGTTGGTTTTAAAAAAAAATCACCGGGTCTTTCTCTCATTTTCCATATGGTCGAAAGGAACAATTTGAAAGAAAATTGTAAGCTATAGTTTTTTCCCCTTATTTTCTTTCTTTTTCATTTTCTTTTGATTTTCTTTCTAATCAAACAAAAAAAAAATACTTTTCTCTTTAACAAAAAAATTTCCTTTCCATCTCATTTCTTCTGAGGGCATCTTCCTTTTGTGGGGGTGAAAAAGTGGGGACTTGGCATTGTTCATGCCACTATTCCCTACTTTCTCAATCCAATTCACACGGTCTGATCTATTCGTTGAGAAAAAATTGGAGAAAAAAGACGATGTGGCTCCGCCGTGGCAGCTGAACTTTCACGAGCGTTTTCTCCGCATTTCACGCGGATTACGCTTCAGATTCCAGCTGAGAATAATGCTCGGCCTACACCTTCTCTCTCCCCTTTCTCTTGGCGAACCGCAGTGCACCTATCCTTTTTTTATTTTTTAATTCGACGGGGCACTGTGCATCTCAGTGCACATTGCTCCGTGTTTTTTGTTCGCATTCAAATTTTTTTATTCTTTTTAAATTCGACGGTGCATTGCGCACTGAGAAGTGCACAGCGCTCCGTGGTTTTTGCTTCATACTTTTTTAATTTTTTATTTAATGATTATAATTAAATATTTTAGTTTAATAGTTAGTTTAATTATTTACTTTAGTATAATAATTAGTATAGTCCGTAGACCCCACATCAAACTTTTTTCATCCAACTTTCTAACAAACTTTCAACAAAAGAAACACAAAAAAGTTGTGTGGGCCCTTCAAAAAAATTCTCAAAACAACTTTTCAACCAACTTTCCAACAAAAGAAACACAAACCCAAACTTTCCTATCATCAAGATTTCACAACTCCTCAACTTTCCACATTCCCACTTTCATCAAACGGAACATGCCTTAAGCCAAACATAGACTTGGCTACATGTGAGTTTTTATATAGTTAAATCTAAATTAAGCTAAGACAAATAATACCTAAGCGACTGCAAATTAGGCCAAAATTAACAGAGAAGCTAACGAAATTGTCGACATGATGTGTTATTCTAGAAATGACTGTAAATAAAGTTTAAACTAGAATCGAAGAAAAATGTTGCTATTTACACTATAAAATTTACTAAGCTCGTTGCAATTGTCTTTTTCAGAACTGCTAAGAACTTTACAATCGTCCCATGTACTTTCTATTTTTTACCTGTTCCTATCCCTCCCTCTCCTCCTCCTCCTCCTCTAGCCCGTTGCTGTCACCGCTGCCTCCTCCTCTCCTCCTCCTCTCCTCATGTCCTTGTCAGAATTGGTGCTTCAATCATTGGATCCTCATGGTTGATTTTGGTGGCTTCCACCATTGAATCTTGTCAAGAAAATGAGCGGCGGCCTAGGATATTTGACAATTTTGAAGGCTTCAACCATTGGATCTTAGTCCTTGCTAGCATTGTTCTTTGGGTTCTCAAACCCAAGCAATTGAATTGATGCTCGGGTATATATACGTGAGCATTCATTATACTAAGAGGTGAGCAACACAATAAAAATGAGTTTGTTTCGGGGTGTTTTCTCACCACTGGATGGTAGTCCGGATGTCCGAGGGTTGTCGCTGTCTCGAGGGACGGGGACGGCCTTCGAGATCGATTGGCCGAGCGTTCACTTGTGTGGGAATGCGCAGATCCGAGAGACGGTGCGCCGAAGGGTAGCTTCGGCGGGATGACAGCCTCCGGGATCGATCGGACAAACGGCCTCTGACACGATGGCGTTCAGATCCGAGTGATGGGACGCTGAAGGGAAGCTTCTGTGAGGTGACGTCTCTTCGGATCTGCAAAGCGAAGAACTCGTCAGGTGGGTCGGATCTTGGTTTCGACCAAGTCCCCTCCGATGCCTAAGTCAGATCTTGACTGAGAGGTGCTTCAGTGGAACCGAGCTTGGTTCACGGAGAGATCAAGCGCGAGTTCTCGCCCGAGCTATGGAGGAGAAATGTGAGGTGGAAGAAGGTCTGAGGGGATGGTTTACATGTGTATCAAGTATCCAAAATTCGGTCCTTTGTGTTCTGCTTTTCGGATCTCTTATAGATGTCCCGCATGTCAACGCCTTCATGGCGTTTATCATTCCTTCCTCTGTGCCCACCCACATTGATGGTCCTTTGGATGACGATGAAGGCGGACGTAATAGTGGATTCAATGGCGATCAAGGCGAGCGCGATCTGGAGAGTGTTTCTTCCTTCGAGCAGGGTCAACCATCTGTGGAATGATGGTCTTGGGACGCGGCACCCCGACCCACTCGTGGGCCCCTTTGGGCCAGAGCCCAGTGCAGTTTTGGGCCTAGCGGTCGGCTCGCCTCTCTCCAGCCCATTCGGGGGTTGTATCAATTGTCCCCATCACTTGGGCCGTTCGTCTTATAGTGGTTCGGTCCGAGGGATGTAATGCGTGTGGATTTGACTGGCGCGTCAGTCGAGATGGTGCATGAAATGAAAGTCATCATGGCATAGGGCACCGAGAATTCTCCCGCCCATTGGGTGCGAGATTGGAAGAGTCGCTCCCTTCGATATGTCGACACTGTTAAGAAATCTAGTCCCTCCCTAAGTGGTTTTGATGATGATCACACCAAATGGTGTTGTGGGCAAATTATTATTTAAGTGTGTAGGTTGTGCAATAAGCTAATCAAAGCTCGAAGCATATTCTGAGAAGATGAATTATAACTACACATAAAGAAGATGAAGTGTAACGACCCACTCCCGAGGCCCATTACTATTCGGTACATGCGCAAGTCCTGCTAGGCACCAATGAAGTCAATACAGGCTCTGTTGCAGAAATATGCCAAATACTCATACATGAAAATGAAATACAACCTTATTCCAAACCAGCAACGTACAGAAAAGGAAATACAGCCCGAATAAAAATACACACCAAGCCACACTCTGGAAAAAGAAAAGCATAAGATAATATAACACTCCCACACTCACTCTCAGTAACCAGCATCCTCCTGGTCAAACCCAACTGCGAGCTCGGCGTCTCAGGTGTCACCTTGTCTACCTGTGAGGTATCTGGCAGGTCCACCATAAAAAGAAGTGTCGCCAGGATCAGACATAACTCAAAGTATCTCTAGCATGGAAATTAAAACAATATACGAGTATGGCAAACTAGCAGGGACTAGAAGTAAAAGAGCATACGATAATGGTATGGAAATAGAGCAGAAATATAGTTTTACAGATATTACAACTTTCACAATTTATCTGCAATTAAAAGAAACATTATAAATATGTCAAGTTTACGAGAGTATAACTGTGCCGAAACTAGAACGTGACTTATAAGTACAGTGAGCAACCAAGAGTCCACCTGATACCACGGGTGCGCGAACCCGGGGTAAACCAAAACTGTGAGAATCAATACATGCAATACTGTTCAAGACATGCAATACTGTTCAAGAATATGTGATCAAGTCTGTGAATTTGTCACCTTCCAACTTTGAAGGGGTTGCTAGAACCCGAACGGTGACTACAACAAAGATCGGACTGGTCGCTCCCGCACATTCGCTATTATAAGTTACCCCAAAAAAACCCCAAGTGTCTATGATGTTACCATATTTGTAATTTACGAGTTATTTTCTAGATTATCACATTTTGCAGTCAAGTATGACACGTAGACCGATCAATCTCTTTTACGATACTGTGCACTTATCAAGCTTATCTAACTGGTCAAATGAAATACTTTGAAAACGAAATGAAACTAGTTTTAACATGTACTTATTATAGTTTTTAACCCCATAGCTAGGGTACGATGAGTTACCGATACGATGTGTCGTGATAGGCGAGGTTCGATCAGCGGTAGCGATACCTGGGTTAACATGTGTTACAAAATGAGTTAGCTACACAAACTTATAATATATTAAATAAAACATATAACTAACTGAAAATTAATTTAATCACTAACTACTAACAACTATATATGTTAATACCTTATACAATAAATTACTAAACCTTATACTAATATATGTTTATAAAATATTACTATTATAACTTATAAAAATAACTTATATTATAAATTATCTTCTCACCTATCCTCTCACCCTCTGTCCTCTTCTTATCTTATTTCTTTTCTTTTTTTTCTTTGGTTGCAGAGAGGTCAAGGTGGGCACGGCAATGGGAGGGAGGAGTTCAAGGCGGGGTGGTGGCCAGGCGGGCTAATGGGGACACGAAAGGGCAGGGCGGAGGGCGGCACGATCTGAGAGGGGCGGCGGCGGATCAGGCGAGGGGCGGCTGCGGGCGGAGGCACGCGCGGGTGTGCGGTGGCTGCAAGCAGTGGCACGGGGCTGCGACCAGGCGGTGGGTGTTGAGTATTGGTGTTTCATACCAATGTTATTATGATGATGATCACAACATTATGTTGTTGCTAATGACTCTCTTGTTTTAGTTTCTTAGTTACTTTTCAAGGATACCATTTTGGAGACTAAACACTTGGTGCAAGGATGGACATCAAGTGGAGAAGGGCCAAAGCTTGGACTCAAGGGGTGCCAAAGCTTGGAGATGACGAGGAGCATCAATGCATCAAGATTGAAGCCATAGACTCTAAGGAAAGCATTGTAATCCATGTAACCTCATTTATTGCTTTCTCTCTTTTTGAGTCTAGATTTAATGTAATGCCTTGATAGATGGTCTACTCATACATGCATATGCATTTAACCATCTTAGTGAGCCTTAGGATTATCATAGAATCCAACCTAATATGTTCATCTTGACCATAGACTCATTTGGAGTCTCTGGCTTCCCATCAGTCGCCTGCTGAAGGATTCACAGTCGACTGGGTGATTCCAGTCGCATGTCGAGCCTTCTACAGTCGAATGTGGTGCACTGCTCAAGTAAACTTTGTATTGACTCTACTTGAGCTTTTCGCATCAGTCGACTGATGAAGTATTTACAGTCGCATGTATATTTACAGTCACCTGTGAAATGGTCAACAGTCGTCTGAAAGGCGTAAGTGTGATTATTGCATCTCTCTGTTTTTCTCCATCTCCTGCAGCAGTCGACTAATGAAGGATTTACAGTCACCTGTCTATTTTACAGTCGACTGTATTATTATCATCAGTCACATGTATGCTTATTGGGAGAAAGAGTGCAACTCTCTGTTTTATTCCATCCCCTGCAACAGTCGCCTGCTGAAGGTTTAACAGGCGCACGTCCTGTTTACAGTCGACTGTATCGACTTCATCAGTCGACTGTCGAAGCTTAGATTATAGCCGTTGGGATTTATCTAGCCGTTGGACAATCGACTATTATTTATTCATTAGTCGACTGTCTGTGACGTTTCATCCCAAAATCTTGCCATTGCAGCTTTTTGTTTTTGGCTGTTTTATTGGGTTTTGAGCGTTCCTATAGGGTTCATATATATATGAGAGGGCTGAGTTCATTGGAACTTCTTGATGCTATTGAAAATCCTTAGAGATTAATTAAGACACTCTCAAACTCTCTCATTTCCCACTTAGAGCTTATTCTCTTCTTCATGCATTGAAGTCAAGCTCAAGGGAAATCATCCAAGTGCTTTCAAGCAAATCTCAACACTTGGAGATCCTCTTCCATGCATTGCATTCATTTATGAGTAAGTACATCTCAAGGCATAGGTAAGAGTATTTGTTTTACTTGGTGTTTCTTTGTAACACTAATTCTCTTTGTGGAAATTAGTCTCTCTCTTTGTGGGAGTATTTCTCTTAGTAGGAATAGGATATTCTCTTAATGAGAATAACTCTTTATGTGGGAGTAACTCTCTCCGTGGGAGTTTGGTATCCTAGCGTAAGGCTAACCCTAATTCTCTGAGTGTGAATTAGTAATTCTCTATGTGGGAGTTTGACCCTTGTGTAGGGTTGGTTGGGTCCTTGTGTAGGGCAAAATCCTCTTGGTGAGGTATCTCTTTGTGGGATTTGTATTCACTTCTCTTTGTGGAAAATATAGTGAATATTAGTATGGCTGGACGTACCCAAGTTTTGGGGAACCAGGATAATAACTTGTGTTTGTGTTTGGATTGATTGTGTCGATTAATTTCTCTTGCATTTATCATTCCGTATTTGCAAGTTAAATTTTAATTGGACAATTTATTACCATTACACTATTCACCCCTGCTCTAGTGTGTTGTTGTTAGTATTGCAATGGTAAGGCGATCCTTACAGTGGGCAGAGCTCGTGGGGGCGGCGGCCTTAGGACGGAACAGGTGGGGGCGGCTGCATGGGCGACGGGCAGCGCGCGCAAGGGCAGGGGCGGTGGCTCTGGGAGGAGGCGCACGACGTTCAGGGCCTTGGGTGGAGCTTGGGCAGGGTGCGCACGGGGTGGGTGGTGGTGCGGTAACCAGGAGGATGTGGAGGAGGAAGAACAAGAAAGGTGAGGATGGATTTGATTTGTTGGTTATTGTTGGAGGAAAATTGGGAGATGTAGATGGTGAATTTGATGGTTCCAGATCTGTTTCCCACGTCCAATTTCTGTTTGTGTGTTTGATTTTTGGGTTGATTTGGATGATTGATTGACTAAGGGGGAGGATGATAAACGTGAGGGTGGAGGAGGATCTCTAAATAGAGTAATATGCAATACGTTGAGATCCGAATTCTTTGGATCATCTCTGCCAAAGAGAGGTGATTAAAGGGTGTGTGGGGAAATTGATTAGGGTATGGTTAGTGTCACGCCCCGCTTCCCAAGTATGGAAGGCGAGACGTGAAGAGGTCCGCTCAGACTTGGAGCTATGAAGCTACAGTCTGATAAGCGTCTGGTAATTTATTCCATTAGCAGGTTCTTTGTATTACGACGAACAACAATAATAATAAAGAAGAATAGACAATTAAAATTATCCAACATTCAACATCCACAGATTTTATTCCAAAAATTCAGAGATAATCATAAAGAAATACAGAGTCTGAAAAGAAGGCCTAAGCATGGCCGAAACTAAAACAAATAATGGTGCTACGCACCGAACAACCTAACATCAGCTACTAGGAAAGTAAATACCAACTAAGAAATAGTCACCAGCTGAACTAGGGTGGGATCGGTATCCTCGAACTGGACGTCAGCAACTAGTCGTCCTCAACAACTAACTCAGGCTCAAAACCTAACATGTGACACCCAAAGAGAAAAGGGAACATGTCAACAAAAATCTCCAAAGAGGGAAAAGGAGACTTTTGTGCAAGGAAACGTAAGGTGTAAAGAATGCAACTTAGCAGTTTAAAGTGAGATGACATGGCATATAATTCAATGAGTGCAGCAGTTAAAATGAGATGACATGGCATATTATTTAAAGAATGTGACAAATAAAATGAACATGATGATAACAAGCATGCACGTCGTAGCAGAAACTACGAAACACTATTTCACGAATTCACGAGCACTAGCTTATCACTTCGTGCACATGGTTTCCGTCTTTTGGCTGAAGTGGCTGTACGGGCTCACTTCTACGCTCAATCGATCGTTTAATCCTACCCCTCCATGTGTATATGGACTCGCGTCCATCTTCTGGATCACGAGCCAGGAAGTGTTTTTCAATTTGGCATAGGGGTGCACCTAGCCTCAATCACTATGTAGGAGTCAAAATCCTACTCGCCGCAGCTTACAATTTAAAGTAGAGTGTGCTACACAATCATGATAGAGCAAGTTGATGCATGAAATGACATGGCAATAAGCAATTAAAAGTGCGTACAGTTAATTTGAAATTAAACGTGACATGCGATATGAAATGATAGCATAGCAAGGGTGTCGGATCTAGCTTCGTTGTCAAGCTAGATCAAGTAGGGTGTCGGTTCTAGTTTTGTTGTCAAACTAGATCAAGTACGGGCGTCTAGGCGACTATCATTTCACCGCCTAGTCTCTTTTACACAATTTCACAAATTCGTCTAAACATGGCCTAAACAAAAACTGGTAAGTTCCACTTGCCTGAAAGAGACGTGTTGTAAGTCTCAGATCGATGAGTCCAGATACCTCCTAAGTGCTCAATCAACACACAACCTATAGTCCCGTATTATTAATCTTAAATTAGTGGGTTACCAAAGCAATGAAATCACAGTTTTTATCTTGTTAACATGCGGGTGTGGGTTCCTACAGTTCAGGTATACCTTAATACGACGCCAGAGCTACACTGATATCGGGTAGCGACGTCAGGGGTTGAATTAATATAAGCGAGCAACGATCCACTACACGACAGAAATCAGTGACAACGGTGGACGACAGCGACAACGAATGGGATCAACCGGGCAGCGGCACGATCACCGAACAGTGACGCAGAGGGGGAGGACAGCCGCACGGTGTTCCACGGTGTTGAAAAGACGCGGACAGCGGGCAGCGGTCACGGAGGAGAAGATGACCGTGAGCGGAGAGATCTCGGCCTAGGGGAGGCCGACAAATATGGCTGACGTGGGTTGCACGGCCTGGGGTCTCTACGCGCGGATTCGGGATAGCAGAAGCTAGGGCGATGCCGAGAGAGGGGATTGCGGTAGCTCCAAGGGAGATGCTGGCTGTTTCGTGTGGAAGGTGGGTAGATTTTGGGTCATGGGAGGCGCGGTTCGCTATCTTAGATGGGTGGAGGCCGGCAGTCTGAGGTGGAAGGTGGCCGGAGCTTCGTGGAGGCCGTCGTGGGGATGATAGGGGCTGCGGACAGGTCGTGCGGCAGTTTCATGGGGTATTCGACAGTTTTAAAGGGGGGAAAGGGCTTGTGCGGTAAGGGTGGAGATCGTCGGCCTGCAGGGGGTTGTCGAGGATGGTGGTCGGCCGTGCACCGGCAAGGGGAGGCCGGCGTCGAGGCAAGGAGGGTGGCTGGATGTGCGGCAAGGGTTGGGGAGGCCATGGGTTGTGAAGGGAGGTTCGGCGTGGGTGGTTGTTTGTGCGAGGTGGTGGACGAGGTGGCCGGCGATAGGGATGGCCGACGAGGGAGGCCGACGATGGCCGGAGATCAGGTGGAGAGGAGGGGGGGGCGTGACTTCATGGGTGTGGCAGCTGTCAAAAGAGAACAAGCCCTAGGCTTGCGTGTGTGTTGAAAACCTAGAGGAGTTTTGCTAAAATGGGTGAAAAAGGGTATGGTTTGGGGTGATTGGAGATAGTGTATGTGAGAGGGGGAGGGTAGAGTTGGTGTGGCATATAGCTAGGAGCAAATCAACATGAAATGTAAGATTCCCTATGGTTTAAATTTGATTTTAATTAGGGGTTTGAAATTAGGGTTAGCTAGGGTTAAACACAAGTTGAAAGTGATTAGAGTAATTGGTCAACCTAATGGTGTCCGAAAAATATAAGAAAAATATTAGGACGACAGTGTCAACGAGAGAATCGAGATTACGATCATTGGTCATGGGTTAGGTCAACAGAAAATGGAACTAAAAATAAAGAGGTCAAACGATAAAGTCCTAAGTTATGACACCCCTTCAAATAAAGCTAATTTGTGGGAGAATGGGCTGTGAAATGACGTTCACGAAAAAATCCAACAAATAAGTACTCTCTCAGCGGGTCACAACGACATATCACATCACACGTTTGGAATACAAGAAGAGGTCACAAAAATACACGTACGAACAAAAGATACGCGCACGTAAAACGTACGATCGAAAAGCGACCGTGACATCCTACCCACCTTAGCATAAAGTCCGTCCTCGGACTTTCTAAATTAAAAAAATATCTAGCCATTCTAGTAACTACCCCAAACATAACACTCTATAATTAAAACCAGGTATAGTCACTACAAGTGCTTATATATGCACTAGATAGTCAAACATTAATATCACAAACACGTATATATATATATATATATATTTTTGAAAAGTTAGTGTTCCATCTTTATTAATCAAATCAAATTTTGTACAAAAGTGTAAGGGTAGCCACAATTGTTGGGTATGCAACGGAGTGGGGATAGGGCACAGGCGCCGTCACCCACAACCGGCATCACCACCAATCATTACTACTCATATGTACAGAGGAAAAACAAATGATAAAATTTTATCCTTCGTCACGGAACTCCCATCTATCCATAATTTCCTTCGCCTCAGCCGAATCTGGGACGAGGTCTCCCAGAATAGTTCTAACATCTGCTGCTATTGCCTCAAATAAGACTGTTTTTGGTCGACTGGTAGCTTCAAAAATCCTCGTAAGTCAAATTCATTCACGTACGTCAATCATTCATATAATCACGTACACCCTTTATATAACTATCACTCACTTATCACATAATCATGGTATACACACTTACATAAAAATAGTTTCACACTAGCAAATACGATCGTAGTACTTCACATATAGGTAACTACTCATGCACAAAACAAACATGGATATACTACTCCCTATAACTCCTAGTGTACATCTAACACCAAACATATCATCACATGTAATCACGCCATACAATATTAAATCATGTTTGCTATATCTAATATACAGTCATCACTACTATAAATTCACAAATATATAGTTATTCAAATGCACGCAAATACTTCACCATATATTCACATCACATACAATCCTATAACTATATTCAAGGCACACCACACATACCATTGTCACAAATATCTATAACTAAACACATACTTACATGTACATGGTGCACGTCCACACACGCTAATATACTATTCATACATGACACCCACACCATTATATATTTAGCACATCTACACACCTAGTTTAGCTAGCATACCTACATTCAAAACATGTAAAACTCTAGTAAATAACTATACTACAAGACCAACACCTATAACCATATAATGGTATAGTCACCCACAATCATGTGCGTAATGTAACCAGGCACAACCAAGCCTATCATTATACACATATCATCCATTACTATGTTCATAGCACTACACACCAACCACAGACAAATATAACAATATACTTATAGTATACCCACTCAAGCATGAGTGAGACTCAAAGACCCATACAAGAACCAGAATACTATATATATAGCACGATATTATACCTATACCAACACACCACTCTTATATATATATATATATACACACACACACACATATATACATATATATACATATATACCAATGTTATTATATTACTCATCATACTACACGGGTAAAAACACATGCTATCATATACACACAATAATATCAATCACACTTTATATTTAGTCAAGTAACACCACATAACACAATCACTTTATATACTATAATAATATTACAAACATCAGCACATGTATACAATCAAAATACACTACCTCATATATGCATACATCGTATAGTCACATACATATATCGTATTCACACCATAGCAATATACCTCTAATTAGTATACTACTACATATACATATACATACATAGTCACAACGCACAATAATCGTGTACACCTCATGGTATACACGCACACACACAACATCCCGTAAGGGCAAGCAATACTATCCAAAACTATAACCCTATTACCATACGTATATCACACACATATCATACAGTAAATACATATCTACGTACGAGCACACGCTCACACGTACTGTTGGTTTTAGAACGGTTTATGCCCGTGATGGGCAGCATAACCGAACCAATAATGGGAAGTTATTCCCACTAATCCCACTAAACTCTCTCTTAACTACTCTTAATCCAGAGTTTATAAAAGAGAGAGATCACAGTGAGAAAAATACACAAGAGGATGCAAAACGTGAAGAATTTCTAGAGGAAGAAAGCTCCGCCAAAATCAAACTCTCTGGGCACTTGAACGGTGGTTAGTGGTTGATTTCCGTTCGTGATTTCTTCCCCGATCTCTGCGTCCAATCATCGACTACCGGGTTAAGGTATGAACTTCGATGTTTTAGATTCCGCTGCGATTTATGTAACACGTACTAACATAAAGATCACAGAATAGGCCTGCACGCTTAACTATAAATATACATATTATCCACCTATCAAACACATGACTTACTAGTATACTATTTCAAGCATTTACAAGTATCTTCAAACTACATACACCAATAGTAGATATTCTAACACTAATTCTAATATACACAGACATCCCTAAAACGGTATAGCTATCCACACATATATAAATACTATCATTCATACAACTCCATACATATATCACGAATAACACTGAGTATACATATACAACACAAGAGACAGTCATTAATATACTAAGGGTAGCACACTCATACATGAGTGGTACGCAGGGGTCACACGCACAGGTCCACACACTCTACTTATAAACATGCACCACGATGACATCACAAAAATACTAATGAGCCCACTACTAAACTAAGGTTGACATAAAAAACGGCAAGCACTAGTAGGATGACTAAGCAATAGAAAAGGGGACCGAAACCAAAAGCGTAACGGAACAAGATCAGAAAGAATGAGTTCAGATAAGGCGAGGATAAGGAGATAGCTGGTTGGGGGGACAAAAATATTGCTCTAAATAATTAAATAGATGAAATAAGGTTATGTGTAAAATATGATATCATATATATATATATATATATATATATATATATATATATATATATATATAGGAAAAAGGGGATCTAAGGTGCCTCCTTAGATGAAAATCTAAGGAGGCGCCCCCATTTCCCCCCATCTCCTACATTTTTTTTGGAAATATTTTTTCATGCGGTTGTTGTTCACATCATGGATGATCAACATACCAAATTTCAAGGGATTCCAATACTTTTTGAGCCACCATCTACCCCTTACAACTTCAACGGTTTGAAAACGTGCTAAAAACCCCACGAAGTTGCAAGGGGTAGATGGTACCTCAAATAGTATTAGAATCCCTTGAAATTTGGTATGTTGATCATCCATGAGGTGAACAATAAACCCATGAAATTTTTTTTCAAAAAAAAATGTGTGAGATGGGGGGAAATGGGGGCGCCTCCTTAGATTGAATCTAAAGAGGCACCTTAGGATCCCTTTACCCATATATATATATATATATATATATATATATATATATATATATATATATATATATATATACACATACATATATACATATATACATATACACATACATATATACATATATACATATACATATATATATTCTTATAAAAATATGTAGAAATAGCGAGCAGACGGTAAAATTTTAAAACATGGAAAAAGTGTTAGACGAAGAAAATAAGTAGGGTGAGGTGGTGATTGTTTTGTAAATGAAAATAGATTTATGCAAAATAATTTGAAGTATGAGCACGATGAATATAAAACTGATATACTAAAAAAAATTGAAGTCCTATTTAGCTTAAAAACATTCTAAAAGTATGTACGATAAGTGGTTAAAAATAAATTTAGTAGTTTAGGAAAAAGGATGATATATTGAATTATCAAAATGGTAAAAAAATTCTAAAACTGAAATATGAAAGATATAAGTTATAAAATGGTTACGAGATAGTAACTAAAGATTACGACCAAGAAGGGTTCAAAATCCAAGAATGAATTTTAACTCGACTGAAAAACAGGAAATCTAAGTATATAATAAGGGGTTTTCAAATAAGTTAAACTGAGCGAAGAATTTAATAAGGAATATCGAAAATACCCTTTTTAGAGAAATCAGGATTTGCAATGGGGAAGATTCGAAAAATTAACGATAATCGTCATGAAGCGATCACGTGAATCGAGGGCAAAAAATATGATCGCATGATCGATACATGAATACGCCTAGGATATGACTCGTGCAAAGCTACGATGGAATTCTACTGTCGATAACACAGAAGTGTAATGATTAGGAAAATGATAGAATCAGGTGTTCTAATTACCTGGCCGCCTAAAGATCAGTAGAAACTTAGCATTAAGACTTTCCAATGAACTAGAATGTAATAGAGATCTCAGAGAAAGGGTCCTAAGAGGATCAAGATTACGTTCTGCTGGGCCCGAAATTTGATGAACCCAGGCGAACGACTAAAGAAATTCTAGAAATCTAATATGGTCTGAGCTAGGTAAGAAACCACTAAGGAAATTCCTAAGATTATTATACCAATTCTTAGCAAAATGTCTAACTAACAATCATGGATGCCTAACTAGCAAGCACGAGCGTCTAACTAAATCTTCCTATAGTCCAGGTCTAATGGATTTTCCCTATTATACTGAGACAAGATGCTCGGGTAACACGTCTTCCAGTCATCTAAGACAAGAAAACGTTCAGATTAGACTCAGATTTATAACTTGAATGTTCCGAATATTTTAATGGATGTTTTATTATTACCGTTGTTTTGATATTTCGCAGATGCAAATGGACCTGCATGGGCCACCACTAAAACCGGTCATGCCCTGCTTCCCAAGTATGGAAGGCGAGACGTGAAGAGGTCCGCTTAGACTTGGAGCTGTGAAGCTACAGTCTGATAAGCGTCTGGTAATTTATTCCATTAGCAGGTTCTTTGCATTACGACGAACAACAATAATAATAAATAAGAATAGACAATTAAAATTATCCAACATTCAACATCCACAGATTTTATTCCAAACATACAGAGATAATCATAAAGAAATACAGAGTCTGAAAAGAAGGCCTAAGCATGGATGAAACTAAAACAAGTAATGGTGCTATGCACCGAACAATCTAACATCAGCTACCAGGGAAGTAAATACCAACTGAGAAATAGTCACCAGCTGAACTAGGGTGGGATCGGTTTCCTCGAACTGGACATCAGCAACTAGTCGTCCTCAGCAACTAACTCAGGCTCAAAACCTGACATGTGACACCCAAAGAGAAAAGGGCACATGTCAGCAAAAATCTCCAAAGAGGGAAAAGGAGACTTTTGTGCAAGGAAACGTAAAGTGTAAAGAAGGCAACTTAGCAGTTTAAAGTGAGATGACATGGCATATAATTCAATGAGTGCAGCAGTTAAAATGAGATGACATGGCATATTATTTAAAGAATGTGACAATTAAAATGAACATGATGATAACAAGCATACACGTCGTAGCAGAAACTACGAAACACTATTTCACGAATTCACGAACACTAGCTTATCACTTCGTGCACATGGTTTCCGTCTTTTGGCTGAAGTGGCTGTACGGGCTCACTTCTACGCTCAAGCGATCGTTTAACCTTACACCTCCACGTGTATATGGACTGGCACCCGTCTTCTAGATCACGAGCCAGGAAGTGTTTTTCAATTTGGCATAGGGGTGCACCTAGCCTCAATCACTATGTAGGAGTCAAAATCCTACTCGTCGCAGCTTACAATTTAAAGTAGCATGTGCTACATAATCATGATAGAGTAAGGTGATGCATGAAATGACATGGCAATAAGCAATTAAAAGTGTGTACAATTAATTTGAAATTAAACGTGGCATGCGATATGAAATGATAGCATAGCAAGGGTGTCGGATCTAGCTTCGTTGTTAAGCTAGATCAAGTAGGGTGTCGGTTCTAGTTTCGTTGTCAAACTAGGTCAAATACGGGCGTCTAGGCGACTATCATTTCACCGCCTAGTCTCTTTTACACAATTTCACAAATTGGCCTAAAATGGCCTAAACAAAAAACTGGCATGTTCCACTTGCCTGAAAGAGACGTGCTGCAAGTCTCAGATCGATGAGTACAGATACCTCATAAGTGCTCAATCAACGTCCAACCTACAGTCCCGTATTATTAATCTTAAATTAGTGGGTCCCATCAAACTAGCCATACGGCAGACGACCTCTTCGGTACGAGCCAAACGCGACTCGTGCCGACGAAGTAACCGAACGACATCATCAAGTGTGGCGGAGGGAGGAGGGACTGAAGCAGCCGAAGGGGTGGCCTGAGATGCAGAAGGTGTCGACCGCTGTACGTGACGGAGTACCGCAAGAGATTTCTTAACGTCCGTCGCGTTCAGAGGAGGACCAAGGGGACGCTCATCATCAGGGGGCAAGGGGACACCGAATCGACGGAAAACCAAGGTCAGGAGACACGGATATGGGATATGCGCAGATTTAGTGGTCTTGCGAATACACTCGAAAGAATCCATCTTATCGAGTATAATGCGAGCCCAATTAATCTCGCTACCCATAAACAGAGCGTAAATCAATTTCAGAAACGGCTGAGATGGAAGAGAAGAAGATCCATACTTGGGAAGAAGATATGATTTCAAGATCATGTTAATCACCCAAGCATTCGGCTTGAATGATTTCGAAGGGACTCCTATGAAGGCAGGGGGGATAACCTGGAAGATTTTGCCTAGGGTCCGCTGATCGAGGGAGGAGATATCATCGACAGAGATGTCAGACGGGAGGAGGCCACACGATGAGCAACCTATCAACTCCCCCAAGATTTCTGTCGTGAGGACTATAGGAGTCCCCAAAACAGAAGTCTCGATGGAGTGAGACTCACCGTACTGGCCCCGGACACGATTGGCATAGAATAATTTGACCAGGCGAGGATAGGGTCTAGGGTTCGCCTTGGAGTCAAATCGAAGGTATTCCAACAGGCCACTATAGGAGAGAAGATCCGCAAGGCCAAGAAAATCAGAAAACTGAACGTAATGCTCCAACAGCAGTGGGCAGTGCTCTATACGGTTGTACACTGCGAGACACTGAGGGTCGTCGCGGCACAACGATATATCTACACCGCCGACTGGCATAGGAGCTTTACCCTTAGCCTTACGGGGCTTAGGAGGAGGTGGAGGAGGGGGTGGAGTAGGTGCCTTCTCGGGATGTTCAGGAGTGTATTCTTCATCGGAATCATCCTCGGAATCACTACCTGAACGCTCACCGGGAGGAGTGGGTGCACGGAACTTTTTGGGTTTAGGTTTAGGCTTGGAAGATTGGCCGGTAGGTTTAGGCTTGGACGTCCTCTTCCGCTTCAACGGAGTTGAAGACGAAGAGGGGGGTCGAGTGGTCTTGGCCCTACGCTTAGGAGGGGTCGAAGCGGTCGGAGCATCTATGGTCATGGGGGATGCCCCAGAAGATGTAATCGAAAGTCTCGTTCTTGCCATGATCACGGCACAACGAGTACAAACAAGCGACGAAGATCAAACACCCTAAGCTTAAACCCTAGAACCTAAGACAATCAAGCACAAAGCCCTAAGATAAATTTCGAAAACCCTAGAACCCTAGAGGTGAAAACAAAGTCTAGAGCAAACCCTAGGGATTAAAAACAAGATCTAGGAAGGGGGGAGATACCTATGGGAGAGGTCGACGGCGACGGACGGCGGAGATGGCCAGAAAAGTGGCCGGAGACGACGGAAGACGAAGGGTCTCGAGCGGGTTTAGGGGGGTTATCGAGCTGGAGATAAGAAAACAACCGACTAGACTTAGGAAAAATCGGTATGAATGGGTATTAGTCGGTTTAGAATGCGAATAGACGCGATTGCCCTAGAGCACTTAGTCGGTCACAGTTCAAGCACTGACCGACTAGATTACGATCTAGTTGGTCGGTCAATGAGCTTAAACCGACTAAGTTGAAACAGAGGCAAACAGAAAATTCTAGGGCTAGAGTTAGTCGGTCACAGTATAATCACTGACCGACTAGTTTTCAATCTAGTCGGTCGGTAAGAGAACTGTGACCGACTAAAAGAAGTCAATGACAGGAGAAAGTTAAAGCTTGAACTAGTCGGTCTGAGTTCACTAGCTGACCGACTAGATGAGCATCTAGTCGGTTGGCTGATGAACTGAAACCGACTAGAAGAGTCCAAAAGTTGATAAATGAGTTCTCTTCATAAAAACACTTGGATGAAACATCTTAACCCTCTCATAAGTCATCTAAACTACCCCATTAAACGTCGAAATCTTAAATACGACATTCAAATAAGAATTCGAGCAAAAATTCAAACATATCACATAAAATCCCCAAAAATTCAATAAATCTAGCATGAACGAAATATCGCGAAATATAATAGCATGCAAGATAATTGCATGAGATATGAATCCTATATCTTGGATTCACCCATAATCCCCAATTCTCGACGCAACCGCACAAAGGAGTCCTCCTTTAGGGGTTTCGTGAAAATATCGGCGATTTGCTTTTGGGTTTCAACGTACACTAAAATGATGTCCTTTTTAGCAACATGATCATCTAAAAAATGGTGTCGGACATCTATGTGTTTAGATCGGGAATGGTGCACCGGATTCTTTGAAAGACAAATAGCACTTTGGTTATCCACCATGATAGGGCTAGTATCACAGTGAATACCAAAATCCTTCAGTGTGTGTCTCATCCAAAGAACCTGGGCACAAGCGGCACCGGCGGCAATGTATTCCGCCTCGGTGGTTGAAAGTGATACCGAAGTTTGCTTCTTGGAAAACCAAGAGACAAGGGAATTTCCTAGAAAATGGCAAGAGCCACTAGTACTCTTCCTGTCGGATTTGCATCCCGCATAATCAGCGTCACTATATGAGACTAACTCATATGTGCTAGATTTCGGATAAAGTAATCCAAAATCTAAAGTGTAACTTAGATAGCGAAAAATACGTTTAACCGCTACTAAGTGAGAATCCTTAGGTTGAGACTGATAACGAGCACAAATACAAACGGCAAACATAATATCGGGCCTACTTGCGGTAAGATAAAGTAAACTACCTATCATACCTCGATATAGACGAATGTCTACATCTTTTCCGCCCGTATCTTTATCAAGATGCGTTGTAGTGCTCATAGGAGTCTTTTTCCCGGAGGCATTCTCCATTCCAAATCGCTTTAGCAACTCCACCGTGTACTTCGTTTGGTGGATGAAGATTGCATCGTTCAATTGGCGAATTTGGAGACCTAAGAAATATTTGAGTTCGCCCATGTGGCTCATCTCAAATTGTTCCTTCATAACATTAGAAAACTCTTCGCAAAGAGTGAAGTTAGTAGCACCGAAAATGATATCATCAACATAAATTTGAACTAATAAAATATCATTATTCGCATGCTTAACAAAAAGTGTAGAATCGGCTTCGCCCATTTTAAAATTCAAATCCAAAAGAAAATTCTTTAGGCGATCATACCAAGCTCGAGGAGCTTGTCTCAAACCATAAAGCGCTTTCTTTAGTTTAAAAACATGATTTGGAAATTTTTCATTTATGAAGCCCGGAGGTTGAGAAACGTAAACTTCCTCAACGACATCTCCGTTCAAAAATACACTTTTAACATCCATTTGAAATAATTTAAAATTTTTATGGCATGCATAAGACAATAATAGTCTAATTGATTCTAATCTAGCTACCGGAGCGAAGGATTCTTCGAAATCGATACCTTCCTCTTGGTGATAGCCTTGAGCTACTAACCGAGCTTTGTTCCGGACGACGACTTGGTTTTCGTCGGTTTTGTTCTTGAAGATCCACTTTGTCCCTATGACGGTGTGGTTCTTTGATGGCAAAGGAACAAGCTCCCATACCTCATTCCTCTCGAATTGAATGAGTTCCTCCTCCATGGCAAGTATCCAAGCACTATCTTCGCACGCTTCAACTATATTCTTTGGCTCTATCGATGAGGCAAAGGCACAATTGGCGAAGTGGTGGACTTGCGATCTTGTCTTGACTCTATCATGAATATTGCCAATGACTTGCTCATGGGGATGGTCGCGAACGGTATGAAGCCGCTTGGGAATACCTTGATCACTAGGCACATTCTCAACAACTTCATTAGTCGGGTTAGTATCAATAGAATCAATTGAATCAATAGACTTAGAATTTTCAAACGAATCACATAAAACATCCATAGAGTCATCATCATTTGAAATTCTAGGAGTAGTAAAATTCTCATTAAAAGGGACATGAAGTGATTCCTCGATCGTAGAGGATCCTTTGTTGTATATCCAGTAGGCTTTGCTACGTGAGGAATACCCAACAAATATCTCCTCATCCGATCTCGGATCAAACTTGTCCAAATTATCATATG
This sequence comes from Scilla litardierei, assembly GCA_030789695.1. Taxonomy (NCBI): domain Eukaryota; kingdom Viridiplantae; phylum Streptophyta; class Magnoliopsida; order Asparagales; family Asparagaceae; genus Scilla; species Scilla litardierei. Next base: position 211,410,735 of record CM061134.1, on the reverse strand, counting down.
TGTTTTTAATAAAACACTTTGCGCCGAAAACACGAAAATGTTTAACTTGAGGCAATCTACCAAACAACAATTCATAACAAGTTTGTTTGGAGCCGGGCCTCAAAAGTATTCTATTAAACACATAGCAAGCGGTGTGTACCGCTTCCGCCCAAAATTGATAACCAAGTTGACTATCTTCGAGCATAGTGCGAGCACACTCCACAAGCGTTCTATTCTTCCTCTCAACAACACCATTTTGAGGAGGTGCGCGAGGGAAAGAAAACGTGTGAGTAATTCCAAGATCATCACAAAAATTTGAGAAAGACTCATTCTCAAATTCACCCCCATGATCACTACGAATATTGACAATGGTGGTTCCGATGAGATTTTGTACTTTCTTCACAAATATTGTGAAGTTTTCAAAAGCTTCATTTTTATTACATAAGAAAAATACCCATGTAAATCTAGAATAATCATCGACGATGACAAGTCCATATCTTGCATTTCCTAAGGAAGCAACTCTAGTTGGCCCAAATAAATCTAGATGTAATAGCTCTAGTGGTCGTTTAGTAGAAATGCTTTTCTTAGGTTTAAATGACGATTTAGGAAGCTTGCCACGTTGACAAGAATCACAAAAACTTTTCTTTTCAAAAACGAGCTTCGGAAAACCTTTAATGGAATTTAATTTTGAAAGCTTATAAAGTGTTCCAAAGTTCACATGTCCAAAACGTCGATGCCATAAGTGTTGTTCACTTGTGTTGGCAACGAGACATTGTTCATATGACTTAGGAAGATCTAAAATATAAATATCTTTATGGCGTGTGCCGGAAAATAATAACTTATTATTATCATTTGAAATATGACACAATCCTTTCGCAAAGCTAACTTTGTAACCTTTGTCACAAAGTTGGCTTATTGAAATAAGATTATGATTTAAACCATTAACTAGATAAACATCACTAATTAAGGGTTTAGACGGGTTACCCACTTTACCAACACCGACGATGGTTCCGCTCTCGTTGCCTCCAAATACGACGTGGTTTCCATTTGCAATGGGAACTACTCCGGAGAGCAATTGAGCGTCACCCGTCATGTGTTTTGAACACCCGCTATCGAGTATCCAATTCCCTTTGGAGCTAAATTTAAATTTGTTGCTCCTTTCCTTTTTCTTTTCCTTGAGTACCTAAAGATAGAAAATGTCATATCATGGTACCCAAGGTCATTGGGTCCTCAAAGGTTAGACCTTTGGAAGCCAAGTCCAATTGGACTTAGACTTCCCCACATAATTTCTACTATGCACAACATCCGAAAAATAAGCATTCATATATACTTGTTTTTCATCCATGCGTGTGTCCTTTGGGCTCCAAATAGTGAAAATCTTGGGAGCCCTCATCCTATTGGGTGCACGCATGCGACGTTGATTTCTACGTGCTGCATGTTGTGGATAGGCATACGGAACATGATGGAATGATGCATGACGAGAATTATTCACATGATGAGGTGGGTGAACATATGCATGTGTGGGAACACGTGCGTGAGGGTGTCTCACATGGTGTGCACGTGTCCGAGAATGTGTTGCATAAAAATCATCATATGTGTGAGACGGTGGAGTAGGACGTGTGTTCCTACGTGGCATGGTATTGGTGTACATATAAGCATGCCCCTTCTTTGGAGGTCCACCCAAAGTGGGTTTCTTTCCGAAAGAGGGTGTGGACGAGGTGGAAGCACCATTGGTAGAAGAACTACCAATATAGTGTTTGCTACCACTCGTAGAGTCGTCGGAAGTTGGCCTAACAAAAGTAGTGGCCGCTTTGGATGGACATCCCATCGTATACCCCAAACCAATGTGGTGATTGGCCGGAAGTAAGTCACTTAGGATTTTATCCAAATGGTCATTACCCTTATTGAATTTATTAATTCGGCCTAATGTGTTCTCATATTTCTCTTTGAGAGAACGCATAGAAGTATCCAAGTTTGATACTTGCGATGTGAGCACATAAACACGAGATTTAAGATTCTCATTCTCAATACTCAAAGTCGAGTTTTGAGAAGTCAAATCCGCTATCCTATGTTCTTTCGGATCTTCAATGCTAACATGTTCAAGTTTAGATTTGAGATTGACAATCTCATTTCTTAACTCTTCAACAACGGTGTCGTTGTTGGTGATGATAGTCTTAGGCGAGGTTTGAATGCTAGCTAGGTCATCTTTTACTTTAGTATATCTATTTACTAATTTAGTGTATTTGGACCATAGTTGAGAGTTAGCATTCCTAAGATCATCCATAGTTACCTCATCGCCTTCGTTGTCGCTATCATCGGAGGAGGAAGATCTTTGATCATGCTCCTCTCTTGCCATGAAGCACATGTGCGCTTGCTCCACTTTCTCATCGTCCGACTCTCCGCTTGAGGAATCCTCGGAGTCGGTGAATGTTGCTCCGACAAGTCCCTTTTTATACCCCTTTTTGTACTTCTTGGACTTGTCGAACTTCGGCGCCTTCCACTTCTCCTTTTGCTTGTTTTGAGGACAATCCGCTTTGATGTGTCCTGGCTTATTACATTTAAAGCACAAAGATGGAGAGGCGTTAGTAGAAGTAAATTTAGATTTTTGTTTGAAGTTACCCTTTCGGAAGAAGCGATTGAACTTCTTTGCCATGAGTGCAATGGATTCCATGTCCATTTCTTCTTCCGAGTCCTCATCATCGGTAGAGGTGGATGAAGCCGCCTTGAATGCAATCGCCTTTTTCTTAGGCACGTCTTGGTTCAAATAGGACTTCATCTTTTCTTGTAACTTCACCTTGCTATCTTTGTGTACCTCGTATGACATCAAAGTACCCATCAATTGAACTACGGTATACTTATTCATGTCATTACCTTCCTCGATGGCGAAGGTACGTTTCTCCCAAGAAGAAGGAAGTCCTTCGATAAGCTTTGAACACTTCTCCTTTTGGGTGTAGGTTTTGCCGAGAGATTCCAACTTGTTCATTATGTCGACGAAGCGAGCATAATACTCCTTCATCTTTTCTCCATGTTCCATATGAAACAATTCGTAATCTCTATTGACTACCACGAGTTTAGAATCTCTTACCCGACTCGTTCCTTCATGCAAAATGAGGAGCGAATTCCAAATTTGATATGCACTCTTACATGTGGATATCTTATTAAAATCTTCGGGTTCCAATGCACATTGTAAAGCATTCATTGCTTTGGCATTTGCAATCTCCGCGGCGACCTCCGCGGTAGTCCACTTGTCGAAATCTTCTTCGGTAGGCACATTGTACTCCGACATGGTAATTCTCCACAAGGAAGCGCTCCGGAGGAACGTTTCCATCCGGCATTTCCAATATCCATAATTGACGCCGTTGAAGAATGGAGGCCTAGTCGAGGAATGTCCTTCCATGACCGAAGACGCTCCTTCACGGTTCCTGAAGGTGCCATAGTCGGAAGGTGGACGCACGGTTTTGTTGTCGTTGGCAGACATAGCTCAGTATCTGGCTCTGATACCAAATGTAATGCCCTACAAGCTACTGCACAAGTACTAGAGGGGGGGTGAATAGTACTTTAAAAATAACAAGGAGTATAATTCCTAATTATAGTGCAAACAACTACCAAATCAATTTGCGGAAGCTTAAATTGAATGACAACAACAAAAATAACAATGCTAACAAAAGATGTTACTGGGTTCGGATCCACCCAAGTCTCTCCGACTTGTTCCCGGTGATCCTACGTCCCAACCACCCGGATCCCCTCCGGATACTTAGGTTAGAAACCCTAACCCAAGATTTCCACTATGATATCTTGTGAAAAACATTCACAAGATCAAATCATACATGCAATGGCAATAGTGAATCCCACAACCCGGGATCACAACCTTCTCTCACAACCGAGAGAATCAATAAGCAATATAAACAAGTTTATAATGAAATAAACAATCTTACCACAAAATCCTATACCTTGAGTTTTCTTACCAAATAGGTGCAAGGAGGGATTTGAGGAAGATGAAGTCACCAAGACCTAGCACCAAGAAAATGACCAGCAATGGGTGCCTAGGAGTGATTTGGAGACTTGAATCAAGCTAGATCTTGAAGGGCTCACCAAGAACAAACTTCTCTCAAGATGGATTCTAGATTTAGAATGTGAGAGAATGGATTTCTTGTGAGGAAGAGAGCTTTATAAATGAGTGAGAATAGCTATCTCTTTCAATCTCAATGAATCTCTTAATGGCAGCTCTAACCTAGAGAGAAATGACCTAGGTTCGTATTTATAGGGTCCCATAAAAACAAGTTAGGTCAAGTCCCAACGGATAGAAATCTGAGGCAACTAGTCGGTCAAAGAACAACCACTGACCGACTAGTTCATCAACTAGTCGGTCAGTCAAACAACATGGACCGACTAAGTTAAGAACTGAGAAGAGATAGAAATTCAGACCTAGAAATCTAGTCGGTCCAAGAAGACTTTCTAACCGACTAGTTTCACAACTAGTCGGTCAGTCAGTGAACGTAGACCGACTAAGAGGCAAAAACAAATAGTCTGAATACAAATTGACTTAGTCGGTCCAAGAACAAATGTTGACCGACTAGATTATCAACTAGTCGGTCACCAAACGTTCTTAGACCGACTAACGATAAACAGTAGCTTAGGGGAAATTTGGCATGTACAGTAAATCACAACTAGTCGGTCAAAGAAGCATCACTGACCGACTAGTTCACAAACTAGTCGGTCGGTGAGTCAACGTAGACCGACTAACTGTAAACATTACTGAACAAGAAAAGATTAACTCACACTAGTCGGTCCAAGAAGCTCTGCTGACCGACTAGATCAACATCTAGTCGGTCAGTACTTCTTCTTGTACCAACTAACATGCACAAACAAGTCCGAATCGAAGCGCGATGCTTCGAGGAAGTTAGAGTGGACTTGTACTAAGATCCTAGAGCTACGATATGAGCGTTATGAAGATAGAATCGTAAGATATACTCAAGGCTTAACATTCTATAGATCGAAGCAAAAAGACTATAAATAAAACCTTAATGAACGGTCTTCGAGAGCTTCGATCAATTCTTCATGACTTCCAAAATGGTCCAAGTGCTTCAACGAAGCTTTAGGCAATGAATACGAGCTTTGAGAAGTCTTGAGATGTCGCTTTGATTGTTCTCGTGAATTTGGCGACGATCTCCAATACTGCGCTCACAAATTGTTAGTTCATGAATTATTTATGTTTGCTCATCATCCAAAACCAAATCCGGGGAGTCCAATATTCAACAAATGCTAGATATGGGCTTGTCATCGTAGATGATTTTTCGAGATTTACATGGGTATTTTTCTTATGTAATAAAAATGAGGCTTTTGAAAACTTCACAACATTTGTGAAGAAAATACAAAATCTCATCGGAACCATCATTGTCACTATTCGTAGTGATCATGGAGGTGAATTTGAGAATGAGTCTTTCTCAAATTTTTGTGATGATCTTGGAATTACACACATGTTTTCCTTCCCTCGCGCACCCCATCAAAATGGTGTTGTTGAGAGAAAGAATAGAACGCTTGTGGAGTGTGCTCGCACAATGCTCGATGATAGCCAACTTGGCCATCAATTTTGGTCGGAAGCGGTACACACCGCTTGCTATGTGTTTAATAGAATACTTTTGAGGCCCGGCACAAAACAAACTTGTTATGAATTGTTGTTTGGTAGATTGCCTCAAGTTAAACATTTCGTGTTTTTGGTGCGAAATGTTTTATTAAAAACACTTATGAAAATTTGGACAAGTTTGATCCGAGATCGGATGATGGGATATTTGTTGGGTATTTCTCACATAGCAAAGCCTACCAGATATACAACAAAAGATCCTCGACGATCGAGGAATCACTACATGTCTCTTTTAATGAAAATTTTATTCCTTCTAGAATTTCAAATGATGATGATTCAATGGATGTTTTATGTGATTATATTGATAATTCTAAGTCTATTGATTCTATTGATTCTATTGATACTAACCCGACTAATGAGGTTGTTGAGAATGTTCCTAGTGATCAGGGAATTCCCAAACGGCTTCATACGGTTCGTGACCATCCCCATGAGCAAGTCATTGGCAATATTCATGATAGAGTCAAGACGAGATCGCAAGTCCACCACTTCGCCAATTATGCCTTTGCCTCCTCGATTGAGCCAAAGAATATAAATGAAGCGTGCGAAGATAGTGCTTGGATCCTTGCCATGGAGGAGGAACTCATTCAATTCGAGAGGAATGAGGTATGGGAGCTTGTTCCATTGCCTTCGAAGAACCACACCGTTATAGGAACGAAGTGGATCTTCAAGAACAAAACCGACGAGAACCAAATCGTCGTCCGGAAAAAGGCTCGGTTAGTAGCTCAAGGCTATCGACAAGAGGAAGGTATCGATTTCGAAGAATCCTTTGCTCCGGTAGCTAGATTAGAATCTATTAGATTATTGTTATCTTTTGCATGCCATAAAAATTTCAAACTATTTCAAATGGATGTAAAAAGTGCATTTTTAAACGGAGATGTCGTTGAGGAAGTTTATGTTTCTCAACCTCCGGGATTTATTAATGAAAAATTTCCAAATCATGTTTTTAAACTAAAGAAAACACTTTACGGTTTGAGACAAGCTCCTCAAGCTTGGTATGATCGCCTAAAGAATTTTCTTTTGGATTTGAATTTTAAAATGGGAGAAGCCGATTCTACATTTTTTGTTAAGCATTCGAATAATGATATACTTTTAGTTCAAATTTATGTTGATGATATCATTTTCGATGCTACTAACTTCGCTCTTTGCGAAGAGTTTTCTAATGTTATGAAGGAACAATTTGAGATGATCCACATGGGTGAGCTCAAATATTTCTTAGGTCTCCAAATTCTCCAAATGAACGATGCAATCTTCATCCACCAAACGAAGTACACGGTGGAGTTGCTAAAGCGATTTGGAATGGAGAATGCCTCCGGGAAAAAGACTCCAATGAGCACTACTACGCATCGTGATAAAGATAAGGGCGGAAAAGATGTAGACATTCGTCTATATCGAGGTATGATAGGTAGTTTACTTTATCTTACCGCTAGTAGGCCCGATATTATGTTTGCCATATGTATTTGTGCTCGTTATCAGTCTCAACCTAAGGATTCTCACTTAGTAGCGGTAAAACGTATTTTTCGCTATTTAAGTTACACATTAGACTTTGGATTACTTTATCCAAAATCTAGCACGTATGAGTTAATCTCATATAGTGACACAGATTATGCGGGATGCAAATCCGACAGGAAGAGTACTAGTGGCACTTGCCATTTTATAGGAAATTCTCTTGTCTCTTGGTTTTCCAAGAAGCAAAATTTCGTATCACTTTCAACCACCGAGGCGGAATACATTGCCGCCGGTGCTGCATGTGCCCATGTTCTTTGGATGAGACACACACTTAAGGATGTTGGTATACATTGTGATACTAGCCCTATCATGGTGGACAACCAAAGTGCCATTTGTCTTTCAAAGAATCCGGTGCACCATTCCCGTTCTAAACACATAGATGTCCGACATCATTTCTTAGATGATCATGTTGCTAAAAAGGACATCATATTAGTGTACGTTGAAACCCAGAAGCAAATCGCCGATATTTTCACAAAACCCCTAAAGGAGGAGTCCTTTGTGCGGTTGCGTCGAGAATTGGGGATTATGGGTGAATCCGAGATATAGGATTCATTTTTATTCAATAATCTTGCATGCTATTCTATTTCGCTATATTTGTTCATGCTAGACTTATTGGATTTTTTTCGGGATTTTTTGTGAATTTTTGGAATTTATGCTCGAATTTACTCTTGAACGTCGTATTTAAGTTTTTCGATGATTAATGGGGTAGTATGATGATTTTTGAGAGTTGAACGATGTTTCGTCCAAGTGCGATTGGGAGAGAACTCAAAATTTCGTATTCTAAAATTTTTGGACTCATCTAGTCGGTTACAGTTCATCAACCAACCGACTAGATGCACATCTAGTCGGTCAGCTAATGAACTCAGACCGACTAGTTCAAGCTTATAATTTTCCTTTGCTACTGACATCATTTAGTCGGTCCACGTTCACTTACCGACCAACTAGAATGAAAACTAGTCGGTCAGTACTTGAACTTTGACCGACTAACTCTAGCCCTAAAAACTTTGACTGACGGCTGTTTCCATTTAGTCGGTTCAAGCTCATTGACCGACCGACTAGATCGTCATCTAGTCGGTCAGTGCTTGAACTGTGACCGACTAAGTGCTCAGGGACAGTCGTGTCTTTTCGCATTCCGATCGACTTATACTCTCTTTCAACCGACTATTCTCATTATTAGTCGGTTGCTCTTTCTTTTCTCTCCAGCTAAAACCCCCGACCCCGTTCAGCCCCTTCGACATCCGATCGATCTCCGGCCGTTTTCCGGCCATTTCCGTCGATCTCCGCCGTCGATCTGCCTCCTAGGATAATTTCTCCTCCTCCTAGGATTTGTTTTTAGCTGCTAGGGTTCTATTCTAGGTCGATTTTACTTCCTAGGGTTTGGTTCAAGCTTATTTCGATTTCAGCTTTAGGGTTTCGCATATAGGGTTGTTTGATCTCGTTCTTGCGATTGTTTGCACTCGTTTTTTCACACTTATGGCAAAGACGAGAATACCGATCACTCCCTCCGGTGCATCTCCTATGACCATAGAGCCACACCCTAGGGATCCTCCTCAACCCAAGCGCAAGGGCAAATCTACTCAGCCCTCTTCTTCTTCACCACCATTGAAGATGAAGAGAACCTCAAAGCCTAAGCCAAAACCCTCTGTCCGAGCTTCCCAAGTCCAAGCTCAACCTAAACCTAAGCCTAGGAAGAAAACCGTTTCAGCGTCTTCTTCTCCTTCAGATTCAGATGCTGAGTTTAGACCTGAGGATGAGCCTAGACGTAAGGAACCCACTACTCCACCTCATCATAGGACTCGACAGCCTAAGGGAAAGGCTCCGATGCCAGCAGGTGGTGTCGATATATCGTTGTGTCGCGACGACCCTTTGTGTCTCGCGGCTTACATCCTTATCAAGCACTGCCCGCTCTTATTGGAGCACTTTGTTCAGTTTTCCGACTTCCTTGGCTTAGTAGATCTTCTATCCTATAGTGGGCTCCTAGACTACCTTTGCTTTGACCCTAAGGCAAACCCTCGACCCTATCCTCGCCTGGTCAAACTTTTCTATGCAAACCGTACTAGGGGTTAGTACGATGAGACCCACTCCATCGAAACTACTGTCTTGGGGACTCCTATAGTCCTCACGGCAGAAATCTTGGGGGAGTTACTTGGTTGTTCGTCGTCTAGTCTCCTCCCGTCTGATATTTCAGTTGATGATATCTCTTCTTTAGATTAGTCCGTTCTCGCCGATATCTTCCATGTGATCCCTCCAGCTTTCATAGGTGTCCCATCGAAGTCATTCAAGCCGAATGCTTGTGTGCTTAATCTTATCCTGAAGTCGTGCTTACTTCCTAAGTACGGCTCATCTTCTCTGCCATCCCAGCCCTTCCTAAAGTTGATTTACGCTCTCTTCATGGGTAGCGAGATTAACTGGGCTCGCATTATACTCGATAAGATTGATTCTTTCGAGTGTATTCGCAAGTCCACGAAATCTGCGCATATCCCTTATCCTTGTCTGTTGACTTTGGTGTTTCGTCATTTCCACGTGCCTTTGCCTCCTAACGATGAGCGTCCACTTGGTCCTCCCCTGAACGCGACGGCCGTCAAGAAATCTCTTGCGGCACTCCGTCACGTGCAGAGGACGACTCCTTCAGCTTCTCAGGGCACCTCTTCTGCAGCAGCTGCTCCTAGACCTCCCACCACACTTGATGATCTCGCTCGTTCTGTTCGTCGTCTCGAGTCGCGGTATGCTCGTATCGAGGAGATTATGTGTCGTATGGCTCGTGTTATGGGTGTTGAGGTCCCTCCTCCAGTTTCTGAGGATGAGGAGATGGATGATGAGGAGCTCGATGAGCTCGTTGATTCTCTTGCTCGTGGCACTGAGGCCACTGTTGCTGCTGCTACCACATCTGTTGCTGGAGCTGCCACTTCTTCAGGTGCTCCAGAGTCTTTTGCTCCAGTGGATGAGTCTACTGGTGCTCCAGAGACGTCTGCTCCAGTCGACGTTCCTGTTGGTGCCTCTGCCGTTGAGCCTGCTGTTGATGTTTCCACTCCTGCCCCGACGATTGCTTCTGTTGACACACCACTCCTCCCAGCAGAGCCTGAGTCCACTCCTTCGACTGGACCTACGGAGACTGCTGATCCTACCACTCCTTCTTGAGAGTCTGTTTGGAGGACTCTCCGATGCTCCTTAGATGATTCATCTTTTAGAGAGAGTTTTGGGTTAGGACAGGGTTGGTGGCGGTTTTGATGTATTTGGATGTTTTGATGCTTGATGTCGATGTTGTATCATTTTTGGATGTATGTTGATGGTGTTAATGTCGATGATGGATTTTGACATTTTGATGTTGATATAGTATGTGACATTTTGATGTAGTCAATGTATTTTGTGCCTTTGATTGTATGGAGTCGATGTATCTTTTGGTTGTACTCATGATGCTTCATATATATATATATATATATACATCGTTGTTCTCTTTTACTTCGTTGTGCACATTTTATATTCGTTTCAATGTCTATGATGTTCGATTTCGTCGCTCGACGATAATGACTTGGTTAAAAAGAATTTATTTCTATGAAAACATAGAATTGTTTTCCATGCACTAATTTAACCAAAATGTTGAGATTGGAGAGCACGTTCCTTTACCCAATAAGTGAATTATATTTGGTATTTTGATGATCTCATTTTTCGCTTTTGGATAATGGTCAATTTGGCACACCTTGATTTTCTTCATGTATTTTTTTCCTTGGTGTCTTTTGGACCATCGTCGTATTCTTCGACTCCTGATGTTGGATTTTCTTTAGCCTTGTTGTAGTCGTTGTATGCCCCCCACTCTTTTTGGATAATGCCAAAGGGGGAGAGATAGTAATAATGACAAGGGCAAAATGAAAATTTAACTCTATTGTCCATGAATCTAATTTATTATGTTAGATTCAGGGGGAGTGAAGATATAAAAATGGATTACGATCCTAAATTTCAATAATTGGATCATGTTTTATATCTCTCACTTCTGCTTGATGCGTATTATATTTATTCAATTTGGAATTAACGTGTCATCAATGCAGGGGGAGTAAGTATTTTACATTTGAATCAGTATTTTTGATTATTATTTATGTTGGTTTGTCATCACCAAAAAGGGGGAGAATGTTTCGTATTGGACTCCCCGGATTTGGTTTTGGATGATGAGCAAACATAAATAAATCGTGAACTAACACTTTGTGAGCGCAGTTATGGAGATCGTCGCCAAATTCACGTGAACATCCAAAGCGACGTCTCAAGACTTCTCAAAGCACGTATTCATATGCCTAAAGCTTCGTTGAAGCTTTTGGACCAACTTTGAAGTCATGAAGATTCGATCGAAGCTTTTGAAGACGGTTTGTCTAGATTTATATTTAGTCTTCTAGCTTTGTTCTTTAGAATGTTAAGCCTTGAGTAGGTATTATCATTTAATCTTCATATCGCTCCTATCTTAGAGCTAGGATCTTAGTAGAAGTCCATTCAAACTTTCCCGAAGCATCGCGCTTCGATTTGGGACTTCTTGTGCATGTTAGTTGGTTCAAAAGAAGAACCAACCGACTAGATGGTGATCTAGTCGGTCGGAAAAGCTTCTTGGACCGACTAGTTTGTTTCCTAAATTCCAAGCCCTTTACTGTTCACAGTTAGTCGGTCTTAGTTGACTCACCGACCGACTAGTTGGTGAACTAGGCGGTCAGTGATGCTTCTTAGACCGACTAGTTGAACATTTCCTGTTCATGCCAAGTTATTGTTTATCGTTAGTCGGTCTAAGAACGTTTGGTGACCGACTAGTTGATGAACTAGTCGGTCAACATTTGTTCTTGGACCGACTAAATCAATTTGTATTCAGACTAGTAGTTTTCAACTCTTAGTCGGTCTAAGTTAACTGACCGACCGACTAGTTGATGAACTAGTCGGTCAGTAAGTCTTCTTGGACCGACTAGTTATCTAGGTCTAAAATTTCATCTGATCACTGTTCACACTTAGTCGGTTTATGTTGTCTCACCGACCGACTAGTTGATGAACTAGTCGGTCAGTTTTTGTTCTTTGACCGACTAGTTGCTTCAGATTTTCAACCGTTGGAATACGACCTAGCTCGATTTTTCTCATTGGTATAAATACCAAGCTGGGTTGTTTCTTCTAGGTTAAGAGCTTACATTAAGAGGCATTTTCAGATTGAAAGAGAAAGAGTTTAAATCTCATTTCTTAAGCTCTCTCCCTCACAAGAAATCATTCTCTCCCTCATTTGAGATCTAGAATCCATCTTGAGAGAACTTTGTTCTTGTTGAGCCATCCAAGCTATTGCTTGATTCAAGTCTCCTATTCATTCCTAGGCACCCATTGCTGCTCATATTGGTGGTGCTAGGTCTTGGTGACTTCTCCTTCCTCAAATCCCTCCTTGCCCTAATTTGGTAAGAATACTCAAGGTATAGGGTTTGTGGTAAGTTATTGTTTATTTCATATAAACTCATTTATTGCTATTGATTCTCTCGGTTGTGAGAGAAGGTTGTGATCCCGGGTTGTGGGATTTACTATTGCTATTGATTGTATGATTTGATCTTGTGAAGGTTTTTCACAAGGTATTCATATTGGAAATCTTGGGTTAGGGTTTCTAACCTAAGTATCCGGAGGGGATCCGGGTGTACTAGGACGTAGGATCACCGGGAACAAGTCGGGGAGACTTCGGTGGATCCGAACCCATCATATCAATTGTTTGCATTGAATATTTGTTGTTGTCAATTTTAGCTTCCGCATTTGTTGGTAGTAGTTTGCACGATAATTAGGAATTATACTCCTTGTTATTTTTAAAATACTATTCACTCCCCTATAGTACTTGTGCAGTAGCTTTCAGGGCATTACATATACATCCTAGATCTTCCAAGATCACATGAACAATGTCTCATTGCCAACACAAGTGAACAACACTTATGGCATCGACGTTTTGGTCATGTGAACTTTGGAACACTATTTAAGCTTTCCAAGTTAAACTCTATTAAAGGCTTCCCTAAGCTTGTCTTTCAAAAGAAAAGCTTTTGTGACTCGTGTCAACGAGGCAAGCTTCCAAAATCGTCTTTTAAACCTAAGAAAAGCATTTCTTCTAATCGGCCACTAGAGCTATTACATCTAGATTTATTTGGGCCAACTAGAGTTGCTTCATTAGGAAATGCACGATATGGACTTGTCATCGTTGATGACTTTTCTAGGTTTACTTGGGTATTTTCATTATGTAACAAAAATGAAGCTTTTGCAAACTTCACAATTTTTGTAATGAAAGTACAAAATCTCTTAGGAACCACCATTGTCACTATTCGTAGTGATCATGGAGGAGAATTTGAGAATGAGTCTTTTGAGACATTTTGTGATGAAGTTGGTATTACACACACCTTTTCATTTCCTCGCGCACCTCCTCAAAATGGTGTTGTTGAGAGAAAGAATAGGACGCTAGTGGAGTGTGCTCGCACTATGCTTGATGATAGCCAACTTGGCCATCAATTTTGGACAGAAGCGGTACACACCGCTTGCTATGTGTTTAATAGAATACTTTTGAGGCCCGACACTAAACAAACTTGTTATGAATTGTTGTTTGGTAGGTTGCCTCAAGTTAAACATTTTCGTGTTTTCGGTTCGAAATGTTTTATTAAAAACACGTATGGTAGTTTGGACAAATTCGATCCAAGATCCGATGAGGGGATTTTTGTTGGGTATTCCTCACGTAGCAAAGCCTACCGGATATACAACAAACGAACCTCAACGATCGAGGAATCGCTTCATGTTTCATTTAATGAAGGATTTGTTCCAACTAGAATTACTAATGATGATGACTCTATGGATGTCTTATGTGATTCAATTGGTAATTCTAATTCTAATAATTCTATTGATTCTATTGATACTAACCCGACTAATGAAGTTTTTGAGAATGTTCCTAGTGATCAAGGATTTCCCAAACGACTTCATACCGTTCGTGACCATCCTCATGAGCAAGTCATTGGCAATATCCATGATAGTGTCAAGACGAGATCTCAAGTCAACCACTTCGCTCATTGTGCCTTTGCCTCCTCGATAGAGCCAAAAAATGTTAATGAAGCATGCGAAGATAGCGCTTGGATCCTTGCCATGGAAGAGGAACTCATTCAATTCGAGAGGAATGAGGTTTGGGAGCTTGTTCCATTGCCATCGAAGAACCACACCGTCATAGGGACAAAGTGGATCTTCAAGAACAAGACCGATGAAAACCAAGTCGTCGTCCGGAACAAAGCCCGGTTAGTAGCTCAAGGCTATCGGCAAGAGGAAGGTATCGATTTCGAAGAATCCTTTGCTCCGGTAGCTAGATTAGAATCAATTAGATTATTGTTATCTTTTGCATGCCATAAGGATTTTAAATTATTTCAAATGGATGTTAAAATTGCGTTTTTAAACGGAGATGTTGTTGAGGAAGTTTATGTTTCTCAACCTCCGGATTTTATAAATGAAAAATTTCCAAATCATGTTTTTAAACTTAAGAAAGCACTTTACAGTTTGAGACAAGCTCCTCGAGCTTGGTATGACCGTTTAAAGAATTTTCTTTTGGATTTAGGTTTTAAAATGGGAGAAGTTGATTCCTCATTATTTGTTAAGTATTCGAATAATGATATAATTTTAGTTCAAATTTATATTGATGATATCATTTTCGGTGCTACTAACTTTGCTCTTTGCGAAGAGTTTTCTAATGTGATGAAGGATCAATTTGAGATGAGCCACATGGGTGAGCTTAAATATTTTTAGGTCTCCAAATTCGCCAAATGAACGATGCAATCTTCATCCACCAAACGAAGTACATGGTGGAGTTGCTAAAGCGATTTGGAATGGAGAATGCCTCCGGGAAGAAGACTCCAATGAGCACGACTACACATCTTGATAAAGATGCGGGCGGAAAAGATGTAGACATTCGTCTATATCGAGGAATAATAGGTAGTTTACTTTATCTTACCGCAAGTAGGCCCGATATTATGTTTGCAGTATGTGTATATGCTCGTTATCAGTCTCAATCTAAGGAATCACACTTAGTAGCGGTAAAACGTATTTTCCGTTATTTAAGTTATACAGTTGATTTTGGATTACTTTATCCAAAATCTAGCACGTATGAGTTAATCTCATATAGTGACGCAGATTATGCGGGATGCAAATCCGACAGGAAAAGTACTAGTGGCACTTGCCATTTTATAGGAAATTCTCTTGTCTCTTGTTTTTTCAAGAAGCAGAATTCCGTATCACTTTCAACCACCGAGGCGAAATATATTGCCGCCGGTGCCGCGTGTGCTCAAGTTCTTTGGATGAGACACACACTTAAAGACTTTGGTATAAACTGTGATACTTGCCCTATCATGGTGGACAACCAAAGTGCAATATGTCTCTCTAAGAACCCGGTACACCATTCCCGTTCGAAACACATAGATGTCCGACACCACTTCTTAGATGATCATGTTGCTAAAAAGGACAACATTTTAGTGTACGTTGAAACCCAGAAGCAAATCACCGATATTTTCACGAAACCCCTAAAGGAAGAATCCTTTGTGCGGTTACGTCGAGAATTGGGGATTATGGGTGAATCCGAGATTTAGGATTCATATGTTTTCAATAATCTTGCATGCTATTCAATTATTTATATTTGCTCATGCTAGATTAATTGGAATTTTCTGGATTTTTGTTGAATTTTCGGAACTTTCGCTCGATTTGTGCGAAATCGTCAAATTTCAGATTTTCGATGTTTAATGGGGTAGTATAATGATTAATGAGAGTATTTCGATGTTTCGTCCAAGTGCGATTAGGAGAGAAATCAAATTTCAATATTTTCAATTTTTGGACTCTCTTAGTTGGTCCAAGTTCATTGGCCGACCGACTAGATTCAGTTCTAGTCGGTCAGTGAATGAGCTTAGACCGACTAAATCTTGTCAGGAAATTTGGCTTCAATTACTGTTTACAGCTAGTCGGTTCAAGCTCATTGACCGACCGACTAGATCGTGATCTAGTCGGTCAGTGCTTGAACTGTGACCGACTAGTTGTGACGGGGACTGTCTTGTCTTTTCGCATTCCGATCGACTAATATCTCTTTTCGACCGACTTTTCTCATTTCTAGTCGATCGAAAATTCTCTCCAGCTCACAAACTCCCTCGTGCCGCTTGGTCTTCCTCCCTCTCCGATCATCTTTCCGCCATCTCTCCGATCAATCTCCGGCCGACCTTGGTATACCCCCTCTCCTGCTCTCTAGGGTTAGGTTTTTACTATTTAGGGTTTAGATTTCATCTTCTTTGATTTCGGCTAGGATTCCTAGGGTTTGCTAGGGTTTCGATTAGATCTCTTGTGTTCGTGCTTTGTCTCATCGCGCTAATGGCGAAGACAAGGATTCCGATCCGTCCTACGAGCCCATCCCCTATGACCGTAGAGCCATCCCCTACAGATCCCGTTCAACCCTCGCGAACCCCTCCTAGACGCCGATCGAAGACCACCCAACCCTCGTCGTCGTCGCCTCCTCTCAAGCGGAAGAGGACGACGACGGCAAAGCCCCGAGCCCAATCTCAGCCCAAGCCCAAGCCCAAGCAACTTGCGTCTCCCTCCTCTTTCCATACTCCTACGGATTCCGACACCGAGTATAGACCCGAGACTGAGACCCATAGGGAACCTTCACCTCCTCCTAAGCAACCTGAGTCTAGCTCTCGACCCCGTACTCATCTGCCTAAGGGAAAGGCTCCGATGCCGGTTGGCGGTGTCGATATCTCGTTGTGTCGTGATGACCCTATGTGTCTCGCGGCTTACAACCGTATCGAACACTATCCACTGCTTCTGGAGCATTTCGTTCAGTTTAGTGACTTCCTTGGGCTCGCAGATCTTATTTCGTCTTCCGGTCTTCTCGATTACCTTCGATATGACCCGAAGGCGAACCCACACCCTTACCCTCGCCTCGTGAAGCTCTTCTATGCCAATAGGGTTCGTGGTCAGTACGACGAGACCCACTCGATTGAGACGACTGTCTTGGGGACTCCGATAGTCCTCACGGCAGAAATCTTAGGAGAGGTGTTGGGTATCTCCTCGTCTGGTCTTCTTCCTTCAGATATTTCTATCGATGACATATCCTCTCTCGATCAGGTCGTACTTTCTGAGATTTTCCATGAGATTCCTCCCGCCATGATTGGCGTTCCCTCTAAGTCCTTCAAGCCTAATGCCTGGGTCCTAAACCTAATTCTGAAGTCGTGCTTACTTCCTAAGTACGACTCCTCCTCTTTGCCGTCCCAGCCTTTCTTGAAGTTGATCTATGCCATCTTTACGGGGAGCTCGATTATTTGGGCTCGGATTATACTCGATAAGATGGATTCTTTCGAGTGTATCCGTAAGTCCACGAAGTCGGCTCATATCCCATTCCCGTGCCTCCTGACACTCGTATTCCGTCACTTTCGTGTCACCTTGCCTCGTGACGATGAGCGCCCTGTCGGTCCCCCCTGAACCGACGGCCGTCAAGAAGTCTCTTGCGGCACTTCGTCACGTTCAGAGGACAACCCCCTCTGATTCAGCGTCTGCTTCTGCCTCAGCTGCTCCCTCTACCACTCTTGACGAGCTCGCACGTTCAGTGAGACATGTGGAGTCTCGTTATGCTCGTACCGAGGAGATTCTTTCTCGTATCGCTCGTCACCTTGGTATTGACATCCCTCCGTCAGTCTCTGACGAGGAAGAGATGGATGAGGAGGAGATTGAGGAGCTTGTGCGTGTTTCTACTCGTGCCCCCGAGGGCACTTCTGGTGCTGCTGTTGCCACTTCTGGTGCTGCTGCTGCTTCGTCTGCTGGTGACCCCGAGAGCACACCTGTTGCCACCGTTCCTGCGGTGGATACTCCGACTGGTGCTCCCGAGGCCACTACTGTTGCTGCTCCAGAGATTGCCACTCTCTTCACTCCCGTGGACACTACTGCTGATCCGGTGACCACCTCCACTCCTGCAGAGCCTGCTGCTGCTGCAGATCCTGCCGCTTCCTCTTGAGCTGCTTTGAGGACTCTCCTAAGCTCCTTGGTTGATAGATCTAGTGTGAGAGAGTTTGGGTAGGATAGAGTGGGGTTCTGGATCATTTTGATGTATTTTGATTTATCTTCATATATTTTGGTGTATTTTGATGGTGATGTATGTTTTGTGATACTCTTATATATGTGTGATATGATGTTGTATTTTTTGTGCTTCGATCGTTGGATCGCATTTTGTATGTTGACGACGATGTATCATTTTGATGTACTCATGCTTTATATATATATATATACACATCGATGTTGACATTTCATTCTGTCGTGCACATTTAATATTTTATATGTCTCTGATGTTTTGATTTCGTCGCTCGACGAAAATACTTGGTTAAATAGAATTCTTTTTATGAAAACATAGAATTGTTTTCCATGCACTAAATTAACCAAGAATGTTGATATTGGAGAGTATATTCCATAACTCAATTCGTAAAATTAATTTGAGTTTTGATGATTTTATTTATCGATTTTCGACTTTGGTCTCATTGACACGCTTTGATTTCATTCGGATTTTCCTTTGGTGTCATTTGGACCGTCGTCGTACTCTACGACTCCCGTGCTTATATTTGAAGCCATTGTTGTTGTCGTTGATCTCCTCCCACTCTTTTGGCTAATGCCAAAGGGGGAGAGATATAATAATGACATGTGCTAAATGATAATTTAAGCATTTTTCCAAGAATCTAATTTGAAATGTTAGATTCAGGGGGAGTTAAGATATAGAAATTGGATTTCAAATCCTAAATTTCAATAGTTGATTCTCATTTTATATACTTCACTCGTCTGCTTGATGCGTATTATTATTGATTAATTTGGAATTAACGTGTCATCAATGCAGGGGGTGTAAGTAAATTACATTTGAATCATTATTTTTTATTATTATTTATGTTGGTTTGTCATCACCAAAAAGGGGGAGAATGTTGGATATTGGACTCCCCGGATTTGGTTTTGGATGATGAACAAACATAAATATATTGTGAACTAACAATTTGTGAGCGTAGTTATGGAGATCGTCGCCAAATTCATTTGAACATCCAAAGCGACGTCTCGAGACTTCTCAATGCACGTGATCGTATGCCTAAAGCTTCGTTGAAGCTTTTGGACCATTTTAGAAGTCATGAAGATTTGGATCGAAGCTTTCGAAGACGGTTCGTCAAGCTTTATTTATTGTCTTTTAGCTTCGTTCCGTAGAATGTTAAGCCTTGAGTAGGTCTTACGTTTTAATCTTCATAACGCTCCTATCTTAGACATAGGAACTTGTAAGAAGTCCATACGAACTTTCTCGAAGCATCGCGTTTCGATTCGCGACTTCTTGTGCATGTTAGTTGGTTCAAGAAGAAGAACCAACCGACTAGATGGTGATCTAGTCGGTCGGCAAAGCTTCTTGGACCGACTAGTTTGCCTTCTCAAATCATAGCTCTTTACTGTTTACAGTTAGTCAGTCTACGTTGATTCACCGACCGACTAGTTTGTGAACTAGTCGGTCAGTGATCCTTCTTAGACCGACTAGTTGAGCTTCTACTGTACATGCCAAGTTACTGTTTGTCGTTAGTCGGTCTATGTACATTTGGCGACCGACTAGTTGATGAACTAGTCGGTCAACTTTTGTTCTTGGACCGACTAAATCTATTTGTGCTCAGACTATGTGTTTTATCTCTTAGTCGGTCTGAGTTGAGTCACCGACCGACTAATTGTGAAACTAGTCGGTCAGCAACTCTTCTTTGACCGACTAGTTCCCTTCAGTCTGAACTTTGTCTTTTGGCTGTTCTACCATTAGTCGATTCATGCTGTTTGACCGACTGACTAGTTGGTGAACTAGTCGGTCAGTCAACCTTCTTTGACCGACTAGTTTGGTTCAGAATAGAGCCGTTGGAGCTTTAATTGAAACGTTTTTCTCTCTCTCTCTCTCTCTCATCTAACCTATATATACTTGTTGAGCTGCATTCATTGCACTCAAGGCTGATATTAAGACAAGTTTAGAGTTCAAAGAGAAATCATTCCCTCTCATTCAAAGCTCATTCATTCCAATCTTGAATCTCTTCTCACTCTTATTTCAAAAGAGAGATTCATTGATTGTGAGCCTTCCAAGCCAAGTGATTGATCCTAGGTCACCAACAACCTCATAGCTCTCCATAGCTGGTCTACATCTTGGAGCTAGGGTTTGGTGCCTCTTCATCTTCCCCAAAATCCGTTTTGCCCTAAATCGTAAGTTTACTCAAGGCATAGGTATTTTGTGGTAAGAACTTTCATTTCAATTTACTTTGTTATTGTAAGTGATTCACTCTCGGTTGTGAGAGTGTGTTTGTGATCCCGGGTTGTGGGAGTCACTATTTCATTTGTGTATGATTTGACTTGTGAAAGTTTTTCACAAGTATTTCATAGTGGAAATCTTGAGTTAGGGTTTCTAACTCAAGTATCCGGAAGTGATCCGGGTGGTTGGGACGTAGGATCACCGGGAACAAGTCGGGGAGACTTGGATGGATCTGAACCCAGTAATATCGTTTGTTTGCTATTGTCTTATTTATTGTCGATTATTTACTATTCCGCATTTCCGCATTAATTGGTAGAGTTTGCAAGGTAATTAGGGATTAGCCTCTTAATTATTTTAAAGTACTATTCACCCCCCCTCTAGTACTTGTGCAGTAGCTTAGCAGGGCATTACATATACTTCAGATTTTTTCCCTCTTCTTTGCTAGATGATGCTAGACTTTGGTTTGATTCATTGTCTCTTGACTCAAATTTTACTTGGTTGTCGTTTCAGGCTGAATTTCTCCGAGTATTTTTGCCTATCTTTTTGGAGCAGGTACAGGGGCAGCAAGCCATGGAGCAGTACATAGCGAGCTTTATCCAGGCTAAGTGGGAGGCCTACCATCAGGCTTGGCAGAGGTTCACTGATTTGGTGCTTGCGTGCCCACACCAGAGTTTTCACGAGGATCATCTTCTGCAGATCTTCTACACAGGATTATCGCCATCTGGGCGGGATTTTGTGCAGATGAGTTGCGGTGGGGAGTTCTTTGATTATTCGACCGAGGATTCATGGTTGTACCTGAGGGACATTGCAATGTGGGAGCGGACTACGCTATCTGGAGAGCCGTCACTTGGATATGACGATGATGGCCAGTCCCAGTTTCCACTTCAGGATGCAGGGCAGCAGGTCCAGTGTCAGTTTGAGGAGCCACCTTTGGGCTCTTTCCAATGCGACCCTATGAAATACCAAGAAAAACCTGTGAAGAGGGTTCATTGGGGCCAAGTAGAGGAATTTGAGCATATATATTTTCAGGAGACAGAGGAGATAGATGATGGAGTGCGTGTCGACCATGACAATGACACGATGCATTTTCACTTTGAGGTTGAGGATGAAGCGGATGTGCATGATGGCCACGAGCAGTTTGAGGACACCATGGAGCCTGAGCCACATTCCACTTCAGAGTTAGCCTCACAGGTCGAGGCAGTTGAGTACTTGGGGATGACGACTGAGATGAACTATTTCTGGGATGACGAGGGTGATGCGTGCTTGGATTTACCCGAGACGAGTCTACCTCCAGTCCTGTCACATATGTCACTTCCCTCGCCTCAGGATGCGCACTTGCCAGTCGTCGAGGAGGTTTGTCAGGAGCAGTTACCAGTTGTGGGGAGTGCCGCAGAGATCGTTGATGTTGATATTGATGTCGAGGAAGAGGATAGCGACGGGGATTGCGAGATGGTATATATTGAGCCCGAGCTCCCTCTTACTCCAGTTTTCTCTCTACAGCCACTTCCAGCTCCTCCTGAGGCAGCGTATCATGCCACACCTAGCGACATTTTTCAGGGAAGTTCCCACCATCTCATGCCTTGCATTTTTGAAACCAAATTTTCACTTCCATATACATTTGTTTCAGATTGTCGTCCATTGCATTTAAATTCTTTTATTTGTTTTGACGACCCGTTTTGGAATGCTTTTGCAGGATGATCACTCCATATTTTACACCTTTTTTCCGTGTATTTGCATGCCATTTAGATCGCCCAAATCATGTTTTTCACGATATATCGACGATATTGCGATGCTTTTCACGATTTGTTGTTTTTGTCGCATTTCAGGTGATTTGGCGCGATTTGGAGTGATCTCGAGACGCGCTTACTCTAGACGGCCACCGACGACCTCCCCGAGGGATATTTCGCTGTTGGAGAGGAGCGGAAGAAGAATGGACGTCGCAGGAGCAACGAGGAGGCCAAAACAATCAGATTGGGCATCTTTTGTGTCCCACTCGGCCGAGTGGAGGAGCCACTCGGCCGACCAGCGAGACACTGCTCGGCCGACCCGTTCAGACACGATTTCCATGTGTACTCGGCCGAGCAACGGAGACCACATCGGCCGAGTGACGATACCACGGCCGCCCGAGTGGCGCCCAGACGAAGCCCCTCCAAAATATCGAAGTTTCTATTTTTCGGCCACCTGAGCTTCAGAAGACCCACTCGGCCGAGTGGCAAACCACGTCCGCCCGAGTGCAGTGAAGCCACCGGCCGAGTGACGACAACTCACTCGGCCGAGCCGCCTCCGAACTGAAGACCCTTGAAGCCCCCGACTTACTGGAAAATGACAGGGTTTTCACTCGGCCGAGCGACTTTTGTCACTCGGCCGAGTGCGATGCGCTGCCTGTAGCGAAATTTGCGGAAAACAGGCTGTGCAGGGGCGTTTTGGTCAGGATTTTTGGACGATTTTTGGGGCTATTTAAGCCCTGTTTTTACCCTAGTTTTGAGAGCCATCTCTTAGATTTTTTGCAGCTTTTTGAGACTACTTTTTAGTTTTACTATTTGTGATTGGAGAAGGGGAAAAACTTGGATTTTTGTTGGATTAATTGAAGAACTACATTGGTTTGCATCTCTCTTCCCCAAAAACTCTATTTTTATTGTTTATATCATTGTTGTGATGAATTCCATTGCCTATTTCATTGATTATTGTTGTGCTATTGCTATGATTTGTGAGTAGTCTCCACGTCTTGGGGCGTGGGGATGAACCCTACAAGCCCAATTTCGTATTCGTGATAAATTGGTAGAAATTGTGCTAGAATCAATAATTAGAGATTAGATTGGGATCGAATTACTACGGATAGCTAGGTATTCATATCAATTGGGATTTGCAAGAGATTGGATCCCAATTTGATAGGAAGCCCTAGAAATCCGAATTGGGTTGGAGTCGGACTTTCGAAGTATCGGTTTGCAAGAGATTGGACCGATACTAGGATCTCCGGCTGCAATTCCGTGCCGATACCCGTTTGCAAGAGATTGGACGGGTAGGAACTATCCTAATTTAGATTGTGGACCGAGTTTGCAAGAGATTGGGCTTGGTGCGCAATTGGACGATGATGTTGATCCTAATGCTAGCTTTCCTAGGCTAGGGTTTGCAAGAGATTGGACCCGACCCTAGGATAGCTATAGACCGGCAACAGCGCGAGAGCGTGAGCTTGGTTCCACATTTAGTTGCAACTAGTTCATCCAAATTCTCATTCTAGCAATTTTGATACCGACGAACCACATTTATGAAATACGGTGAGTAGCGGGGATTCCCCATTCCCTAGACGTTCTTTATTTGATTTGATATTTCGCACATTTGTCTGACGATTGTGACAGGATCGCCTAAGGCAATTCTCTCTATTCTTAAATAGCCAGGTTGATTAGAAGCAAGCACGGTCATTCGTCCTCCCTGTGTTCGATACCCGCTCGCCGCTACACCGTGCGCTTGCGGTAAAACTACAACCGTTCTTTGGGTGTACGTCCCGGAGCGACCAAGTTTTTGGCGCCGTTGCCGGGGAGGCGATTGCGTTTGATTCTTTTTCACCCTAGCTACTTCTTTCTTTAATTTTTATTTTTTATTATTACCATTATTATTTCCTTTACTATTCTTACCTAACCCTTCCACGGTATTAATCATTTCTTTGAAACTCTGTTTCCCCTGTGCATGAACACGAGATCTACGGCGGACCCAGAAGACTTATTATTTGATCCCGAGATCGAACGTACCGCGCGGAGACTTAGAGCGGAAAAAAGACAAGATCCGGAAGGGAGGTATATGACCAACCCGGAAACTCCTGAAGAATTGGCGGCAAGGATGGCCAGGATCATCTCTATTCGAGATAGGCTTCAGCCTAAGACTTCTTCTGCCACCTCGTCCATTGCCATGCCGGGGTTGGCGGCTGACAAGAACTTCGAGCTAAAGACTGGATTGGTGGTTTTGATGCAACAAGACCCATTTCATGGGAACGCACATGAGAACCCCCACTACCACATCCAACTATTCTTGTCGAAGTGCGCCACATTCTAGATGCCGGGGGTCTCCAACGATGCTATCAGACTGCGTCTCTTCCCCTTTACGCTAAAGGACAAGGCACTCTATTGGTTGAGGACGCAAGCTGAGTGTGTCTTCACCACTTGGGACGAGCTGGCGAGTGCATTTATTGACAAATTTTATCCGCCATCCAAGACGGTGAAGATCCGGAGCGCTCTCATGTCCTTCAAGCAAGGACCACAGGAGACGCTCTATGAAGCATGGGAGCGTTTTAAGGATTTGCAGCATCAATGCCCGCACCACAGTATAGAGGATTGGGAGCTAGTTCATAGCTTCTACAACGGTCTCCAACCGGGGACCAAACAAATTATTGATGCCGCGGCGAATGGTGCAATCTTGTCAAAGACTCCCGAGGAAGCTACGGCCCTAATTGAGGAGATGGCCTCAAATAACCAACAATGGGGCGATGAGAGAGGACACTCCACATCCTCCTTAAAGCCAACTAGCATCTACGAGGCGAAGGCCGTAGCGGAGCTCACGAGCAAATTCGATTCTCTCCACAAGGTGGTGGAGAGATTGGAGAAATTTATCACGGAGCCCCAAGGAAGCCCATCCACCTCCGCACCGACCAACCAAATGTGTGATTGGCAAGACCAATCTCAAGTCATGTACTCGGGAGGAGAGCAAGGAGAAGGATCCTTGGAGCAAGTACAATATGTTGCGGGGAACCAAGGGTATTGGTCCAATTCGGCCGCAAGAAATCATCCGGGATTCTCCTACGCCAACAATGAAGGAGCCTTGAACCCGCCACAACCACCGCCTCAACAAGCTCGACCACCACCACCCCAACAACAAAACTATCCACCGAGGGGGCCTACTCAACAAAACTTTCAACCGAAGCAACAAGTTCCACCATATAGGCCTCCCGGATACAACCAAGGGTGGAGGAATCAAAATCAAAACCCTCCACAAGCTCCACAACAATCCGACTTCGAAACTAGAGTCGAGGCGTTCATGGTCGAGCAAAATAAGGTGAATGCTACTTTGAAGGCGGGGCAAGAATCTCTTAATACCGTAGTGGCTCAAATATCGGAGCAATTGGCGTTGCTCAATCGGAACACTCAAAGATTGCCGGCGCAACCGGAGCAAAACCCACGGGGCAACACGGGCCACATCAATGCCGTAGTTGCCGTTACTACTAGAGGCGGGAAGGACACCACCCCCGCTATGATTCCTACCGAGGAGGCCGTGGAGGAAAGCTTGGAGCCGGTTGAGCCGGTAGTTGAGATTGAAAAGGAGAAGGAGCCACAAGACAAGGAGAAATCTAGGGCGGAGCGATTAATTGAGGAGAGGCGCTTCATGCCACCGGTCCCATTCCCCCAAAGACTAGCGAAAGCGAAAATGGAGAAAAGGCTAGCGAAATTCCTCGAGTATCTAAGAGGAGTTAGCCTCAATATTCCCTTCCTCGACGCCATCGTGGAGATCCCCACGTATGCTAAATTCTTGAAGGACTTGATTTCGGGGAGGAAGAGGAAGGAGAAGATCATGCTAGCCGAGGAGGGCTCTTGGTTCACCAAGAGAGAGAAGGAGCCGGCAAAATTTAAAGATCCGGGGAGTTTTCGGATTCCTTGCACTTTGGGCGGCGTGCCTCTTCAAAAGGCATTGGTCGATCTTGGGGCTAGTGTGAGTCTCATGCCCCTCTCCATGTTCTTAAAGCTTAACACCGGGACAAAGTTGAAACCCACCGACATGCGCATTCAATTAGCCGATGGCCGGATAACAAGGCCGGTGGGGATTGCCGAAGACATCCCACTTCAAGTCCCGGGTGGAATATGCTTGCCATGTGACTTCGTCATCATGGACGTTAAGGAGGAGGGAGACACCTCATTGATACTTGGACGCCCATTCCTCGCCACCACCGGAGTCATCGTCGACGTGCGTGAAGGTACCTTAACCTTAAACGTCGGAAACATCGAGGTGGAGCTCCACATTCCTAAGGAAATGAAGCACATGCCTTACCACGAGGAGCTTGATTACATGGACCTCCTCGATGAGGTGATAGAGGAGACGATTCCTCACTCAATTGGCGCCCTTTTTGATGAAGAATTTGAAGAAGGCCTGGATTTAGGCCAAGATGAAAAGAGTGAAGACGATTCCCCCGACTTCTCCGCTGATGAAGATGAGGGCGACGCTGATGTCGCAAGGATTCGAGAGCTCTGCAAGCTCTCGAAATTAAAGTCTCCAAAGAAAGCTCCGCCGGTACGGAAATCGGCATCGCAGGTTAAGCCGTTGACCGGGGCAAATGCTAGCTTGGGGGAGCCTCCCCCCAACACTATTCGAGCCAAGAGACCTCCGAGGGAGAAAGCTACGCCGCCACGCCCAAATCCAAGCGCGCTCCCTGGGAAGTTTGACGGGTGCATCTCATATGCACCAAACATCCCGCATTGATTGAAAATTATAGGGGGTCGAGCTCACGACCTAAAACGAGCGCTTGTCGGGAGGCAACCCGACGGTTTTTGCTTTATTTTTACTTTTTCTTTATTTTCGTTTTAGAGATTTTTAGTGTTTTGAGTCATTCGACCAAAAATTTTGTGATAACGGGTCCTATTTTTCTTGACAGGAGAGGAGATAGGTAGATCCATCATGAGGAGGATGAACGAGACGACGAGGAGCGCCCCAAGAAGGCGCTCGACGCTTAGGAGGAGGATGAAATCGACTGGAGGAAGAAAGACGGAGTTTAGAGCCCAAACGAAGACAAACAGCAGAACACAAGGCTCACTCGGCCGAGTATACTAGTCACTCGGCCGAGTACACAAGTTCGTCCGGCCGAGCCGCTCACGAACGAGGGAAGTCTGCTGTACCCAACTCTCTGTTTATTTTCTTGATTTCGATATAACTGCTACTCGGCCGAGTATACATTCTCACTCGGCCGAGTGAAACGGATACCCTCCTAGGGCGAGTCATGCCGAGTAGCTTGAGTCACTCGGCCGAATGGACTTACGTCACTCGGCCGAGGCTGGCAAAGCCACTCGGCCGAAGCGATATCGGGGAGAAAAGTCTTATTTGCCTCGCTCGGCCGAGTGAGTACGTCACTCGGCCGAGTCGTAACTCTTTTATATATAAGTGGCGAGGGGGGCGCGGATTTCAAAATAGCAATTCCCAAATCCGCCCGCGCCCCCTCAGCTCCCATCGCCCGATCTCGCTTCACCCAGCCCCCACTCGCCCGACCAAGCCCGCGCGCGCCGCCGCTCGGCCAGCCACCGCCGGCCGACCATCGCCGCACCCCGCCCGAGTCGCCGCCGGCGGCCTTGTCTCCGATCACCTCCGGTATAGCTTGATTTGCCCGTTTTCTCCTCTTTTTGCGTAGTTTTCGAGGATCCGTGTATTAATCGAACCCCTAACCCGAATCAATTCCCATATCTATCTGTTATACCCCTATTGCTCCATACATTTTGATTATTACTCGCTGATATCGCTTTTCCATGCGCAGGTTGCTTTTTGGAGCTTAGGGGAGCCTTAGGGGAGTTTCTACGGGCTGCTCAGGACTTCGTGGAGGCGCGGACTTCGCACGCTTCCACTGCTTAGCACTCGCGGCGTGTTTGGGTATACTCTTTCCATTCTTTTACACGCACCGCACCTTTTTCATTTTTCGGCGCGCTCGGGGCCGATATGCCGCCCCGGACACGGCCGCGGTCGACGAGAGCTTCCGCTAAGCGGAAGCGGTCGGACGAGCCCGGCTCCTCCCACTTGGTGGAGGACTCTCCTCCGCCTTCTCCCACACACCCCGCACAGCCTGCAGGCCCCGCACACCCCGCACAGCCTGCAGTGCACCCACAGCCCGCACAGCCACTCCCCGCCGCTGCACAGCCACCACCACCGGCTCCACTGGTCGGGCCGCTCGGGATCACGTTCCGAGACGACGCACACCGCGCCGTCTTCGACCGTATCTCCCAGCGCTCGATCGTACCCTCCAGGTTTGCACACCTCGCTGACCTTGGACGCCTGGGGGTACTAGAGGGGATACTCACGTTGTACGACAACGTGGGTTGGCGCGACTTCCTTCAGGTGTCGACGGACACGTTCGCCTGCCCGACACTTGAGGTTTTGAGTTCGATTGCCCGGACCGATGAGGGATGCTCATTCAGGTTCATGGATCGAGAGTGCCAGGTCACTCTCGATATGATGAGAGCATTTTTCTCTTGGCCCGCCGTCCCCGGAGCCGATCGCGGTTACGGACCCACACATATCCCCCCACCCTCTTTCGACGCCGGTGCCTTCTGGGCACGTATCACAGGCCACCACGCCGCCTTTGACCCTAGTAGGGCCAAGGCCTCGGCCATTGTCCACCCCTGCCTACGTATTGCCCAGCGCCTTATGGTGACCACCTTTTTGGCCAGATATGAGCCGGGCACGATGTCTACGCCAGAGCTCTACATGCTCTATGCGATGACACGTCCCAGAGCTCTATCTAGGGATGGACACGAGCTTGTCCCCGCCGTCGTGATCGACATTGCGGCTTGGTTTTTAGACCGTATCATTGTGTCGGTGGGCGCTCGCTCACCGATATGCTGCTGCGGTCTGATCACCCTGCTTACCATGATGACCGGCGAGGACTTACCTGACGACCTGCGACGCGTTCCGGGCCCCACTTCCTTGTCGATAGACGTTATGGCCCGGATGAAGATGCTGCGTCCGCATGGTGAGCGTCACTGGGTCTGGTTGCACGGCCCTTTCGGTGCCGACTACATGATTCTCCTGAGCCCAGCTCGGACCCAGATTGCACCGGCCCACGTTGACTGGCTCCCAGCGATGGATGTCCTCATCCCCGCTGTGTACGTGCTCGAGGCCAAGGAGGCCGAGCAGGCCCACGCTGCCCAGGCTGCTCCCGCAGACCCTGCTGCACACCCTGCCGAGCCTGCTGCCGACCCCGTCGACCCTGTGGCCCCTCAGCCTGTTCCTGACGTTTCCACTGCTCCTGACACTTCTGTCCCCACCTCTGTCAGTGTCGAGAGTACTTTTGCTGAGCCCACTTCCACCACTGTCACCACTTCCGAGGCTGTCCCCACCACTCTCGTTGCCACCTCTGGCCCTCTGTCCGTGGAGCCTCTTTGCTCCGCACTCCCCGAGCGCCCGCCGACCTTTGTCGAGAGTGGAGCGCCCTCGTTTGCCGCGGTCGTGGAGACCATGGCTAGCATGATCTCCGCTGGGATTGCGCCTTTTGGTCCACACAGTTCCGCCCCAGCGGTAGAGTCCTCTGTCTCCACAGCCGCCGTATTCTCCGAGAGCGTCGTGGCGTCTGTCCACACTTCTGGGCCACTGACCTCTCTTGCCACCTCGTTGCCACTTTTGCACGCTTCCTTTGCTGCCGCTGCCTCTACTTCTCACCAGCCGGTGTCCCGGCCTCACACTGAGGCCAGGCCCACATTTGCTGGCACGGCACCTTTTGTCCCCGTCCCTGCTGAGCCCGTTACATACTCCACTCGCGTACGCCAGCCCCGCCCTGCGCAGCCTAGACCGGTGCGTCCCTCTGCACCACCCCCGCCCGACACTGTACTGCAGAGCATACGTGCTCTTGAGTTGGCGGTGAGTGGTCTTAGAGGTGACCTTAGGACCATGTCCTCCACCGTCTCTACAATGGCTGGACGCTTTGACCTGATCCCTCAGATCCACTACTGCCTGACACAGATCTTAGAGCGTCTTCCGCGCGTACCCCCACCCACCCAGCAGGTTCCCACACACACTTCCACACACACTAGACCTGCTTCCACTTCCACGCCTACCCCAGCTCAGCAGCCTACACCACCACCACCACCTCCGCCTCAGGACGGAGACGGCGCAGCACCACCTTCCTAGGCACCCTTGATGCCATCGATTCCTTTTTCCGTTGTGCTGCCCGTTTCTGCTGGGTCCTGATGCCTTTTTGTCCACCCCCCCTCCCCTCATTTATTTTTGGATTCTCATTTGCCGTATCTTTATATATCCTTTTTGGGAGAGAGGGAGAGCTTTTGGTGACCCATTTATCCTCGTATCACTCATATCTGTGCCTGCATCATATCCGCATCATATTTTCATTTCTTTATTTTTTCGTTTTATTATCTTTTTTCTTTCCATCATGCATGCATCCTCACTTGCCCCTCTCATTACTTGTCTCTCTGTGTGCCACACTTTGCACATTGAGGACACTGTGCGGTTTAGCTTGGGGGAGTGAGTTCTCACGTTTTTTTTCGATTTGCCACCTTTATTTTTAGTTTTTCACACCGTTTCTTTTCACTTTTGCACTCATTTTTCTTTATTTTTCTTTTATTTTGCCATGCATCACGTTTTTCTTATTTCTCTGTGTGCCGCATTGCATAGATTTATTTTTCTTATCTTTATTTCTTTCCTTTTTCATCTCATGCTAGAGATGAATTTTCTGTGATGATGTCTACGTGGAGTTAGCTTATTCTATGTGCATGCTATATTTGTCATGTCTTAGATTTTATTTCTGATATCATATGCTATGACTTGCTTTGCATTTAGAAATAGTAACCCACACTTTTTCCACATGAAAATGGATGAAGTTTTATTATTAGCTGAGCCTGAATATTCATATGTATGCTATCACAGAAAACACACCAAGATTCACGCATTGAATGCCTATATCTGGAGTACTGATTTCTTTTCCTATATCACTTCTATATGCATGAATTGTACACTTCACTTCGGGATGATTGAATGATGTTAGCTATGATATATCTGGATTAGTTAGCTTTTTTGTGATCGAAACTGAGTAGACTAGATTACCCTGCTGAAGTTGTCGTGCATGTCTTATAGAGTGAACCGAGAGTTATATATATTTCTTTCTCCACAAATCTTGAACATCATTTCTCTACTTTTAAAAATCATTGGTGAATCTCCCCTTAGTGATTCTATTTTATGGCATTTCCCCCGCTATTAATTCCTAGCTCCAAATCCCTTCTTCTAATATATATATATATATATATATATATATATATAATAAAAGAGAGAAAAACATTCTTGTATATAATTATCTCTCTCTGAGTTGGGATCATTGTGTATATATTGCTTATAAAAAAAAGAGAAAAGATGAAAAATCCTCAATAAAAGATCACATCTCACTTTCTTTCTTTCTTCTTTCTCTTCTTTGCTTTTGGAGCTATATAAAAATGGGGATGTAAATATTTTTGTGCCACCACGCTTATAGATAAGCTTGGGGGAGGGGACCCATTGATGTGTAAGAGAGTGACTACTTGACATTGCACGACAACCAAGGCTAAGTAATATTCTATACTCGGTGAGATTGTTTCTAGCTTCACGAAATCCAGAAATCTAAGCCTAGCGTTCATTTCATGAAATCCAAACTTTTCTATTCTCTCTATTCTATAGTGTGATACTCTTATATTCCAGATAGAAAGCGTTCAATTGAAAAGTGTGTGATCTGTGATTTGTATACCGCTTTAAATGATTCAGGCAATGTTAATTTTAAAATCATTCCGTTCTTCATGATTATATCATTGTTCGTGGGTTTTCTATTTCTATTTGCACTATTATACTATGATATCAAAATAAGATTCTTTGACATGTATTTCTCACTCGGTGCATGCTATAAGAGTAAGCGAAACCCACGTCCTGAGAAAATGATCTAGAACCCTACCTCTTCGCTTCTTTCTTTCGTCTTTATTTTCATTTGGTTTTCATTCTTCTTCGTTTCTCATTTTTTTTCGTTTTTTCGCCGTTTTTGTTTTCCGAATCCACCGGGTTCGCCTTTTACTTATCTTCCTCGAGGACGAGTAAGAGGCAAGCTTGGGGGATTTTGATCACTCCATATTTTACACCTTTTTTCCGTGTATTTGCATGCCATTTAGATCGCCCAAATCATGTTTTTCACGATATATCGACGATATTGCGATGCTTTTCACGATTTGTTGTTTTTGTCGCATTTCAGGTGATTTGGCGCGATTTGGAGTGATCTCGAGACGCGCTTACTCTAGACGGCCACCGACGACCTCCCCGAGGGATATTTCGCTGTTGGAGAGGAGCGGAAGAAGAATGGACGTCGCAGGAGCAACGAGGAGGCCAAAACAATTAGATTGGGCATCTTTTGTGTCCCACTCGGCCGAGTGGAGGAGCCACTCGGCCGACCAGCGAGACACTGCTCGGCCGACCCGTTCAGACACGATTTCCATGTGTACTCGGCCGAGCGACGGAGACCACATCGGCCGAGTGACGATACCACGTCCGCCCGAGTGGCGCCCAGACGAAGCCCCTCCAAAATATCGAAGTTTCTGTTTTTCAGCCACCTGAGCTTCAGAAGACCCACTCGGCCGAGTGGCAAACCACGTCCGCCCGAGTGCAGTGAAGCCACCGGCCGAGTGACGACAACTCACTCGGCTGAGCCGCCTCCGAACTGAAGACCCTTGAAGCCCCCGACTTACTGGAAAATGACAGGGTTTTCACTCGGCCGAGTGCGATGCGCTGCCTGTAGCGAAATTTGCGGAAAACAGGCTGTGCAGGGGTGTTTTGGTCAGGATTTTTGGACGATTTTTGGGGCTATTTAAGCCCTGTTTTTACCCTAGTTTTGAGAGCCATCTCTTAGATTTTTTGCATATTTTTGAGACTACTTTTTAGTTTTACTATTTGTGATTGGAGAAGGGG
Organism: Scilla litardierei; assembly: GCA_030789695.1. Lineage (NCBI taxonomy): Eukaryota > Viridiplantae > Streptophyta > Magnoliopsida > Asparagales > Asparagaceae > Scilla > Scilla litardierei. Next base: position 211,377,667 of record CM061134.1, on the reverse strand, counting down.
AAAAACTTGGATTTTTGTTGGATTAATTGAAGAACTACATTGGTTTGCATCTCTCTTCCCCAAAAACTCTATTTTTATTGTTTATATCATTGTTGTGATGAATTCCATTGCCTATTTCATTGATTATTGTTGTGCTATTGCTATGATTTGTGAGTAGTCTCCACGTCTTGGGGCGTGGGGTGAACCCTACAAGCCCAATTTCGTATTCGTGATAAATTGGTAGAAATTGTGCTAGAATCAATAATTAGAGATTAGATTGGGATCGAATTACTACAGATAGCTAGGTATTCATATCAATTGGGATTTGCAAGAGATTGGATCCCAATTTGATAGGAAGCCCTAGAAATCCGAATTGGGTTGGAGTCGGACTTTCGAAGTATCGGTTTGCAAGAGATTGGACCGATACTAGGATCTCCGGCTGCAATTCCGTGCCGATACCCGTTTGCAAGAGATTGGACGGGTAGGAACTATCCTAATTTAGATTGTGGACCGAGTTTGCAAGAGATTGGGCTCGGTGCGCAATTGGACGATGATGTTGATCCTAATGCTAGCTTTCCTAGGCTAGGGTTTGCAAGAGATTGGACCCGACCCTAGGATAGCTATAGACCGGCAACAGCGCGAGAGCGTGAGCTTGGTTCCACATTTAGTTGCAACTAGTTCATCCAAATTCTCATTCTAGCAATTTTGATACCGACGAACCACATTTATGAAATACGGTGAGTAGCGGGGATTCCCCATTCCCTAGACGTTCTTTATTTGATTTGATATTTCGCACATTTGTCTGACGATTGTGACAGGATCGCCCAAGGCAATTCTCTCTATTCTTAAATAGCCAGGTTGATTAGAAGCAAGCACGGTCATTCGTCCTCCCTGTGTTCGATACCCGCTCGCCGCTACACCGTGCGCTTGCGGTAAAACTACAACCGTTCTTTGGGTGTACGTCCCGGAGCGACCACAGGACATGAGGACATGGCTTGGATTGATGCAGCTCATCTCCCACATTATCCATATTATCCAAAGGGGACGCTGGGAGTTGCATTGTTGGAATCCAAGGAGGACGGTGGCGGCCTTGCTCCAAAGCAGCTAGTGGAGGAGCAAAAGGATATGATCGAGCTGTTGCCACCACCGTTACACATTTTGGATCCGTCACTTACCACGGTGTGTTCTTTCCAATAGTGTAAATAAATAAATTTTTTTATTTTAGTGTTTTCGTATGCCTTTTTTTCTTAATTAAATTAAATCAAGTTAGTTTGCCTTTCACAAAGGGCAAACTTTCTCGAATTTTAACTCCCTCACCGTTGAGCTTCAATGTTGGTACAACCTACCAAATCAAAGAGGGTTCAACGGTGAACGCGTAGGAAAAAACGGCTCGTCAATCCGAGTCCGTTTGACCCTTCAAACAATTGTCCAAAGTTAGCCAAAAGTCATGCTTCTCTTAGAAACGTAGCCGTCAAGAAAATCCCAGGTTTCAAAAAACTCTAACCAGAAAATTCGGGCTTGGTGGGCCTCCATTTTCGCTGGTTTCAGCCCAACAGTTTGGGCTGACTTGTTTTGGCTATAACTTGTGCATTTGGACTCCGTTTTTGACGCGGTTTAAACCTGCGTTTAGAGCGAGACGATCCCGTCATCTAGGTAACCTTTTCAATGCGTTTATTTAATTAAATATAGTCTTAAACAATTTAAGACACATTTAATCTCTTTTGCATCATATGCAAATTAGTCCCTATCTAGGCTTAAATTTTCATTTGCATCAAATACAAATGATCCGAGGGCATATTCCTCTACATCTCCCACTTGCACTCGGGATCATTTATCTCGAATGCAGGAGATGATTGCAAACATCTTTTGCAATATTTTATCCCTTGCATCAAATGCAAATTATTCTCCCTAACTAATTTCTACCTATTACTAGACGAAGATCGCACTCTGTGTGAGACCCTACAGCCTGACCCTACTACAGGTTTGGGTTCGAGACCCTAGACGGCAGAGACCACGAGCAGTAGTTGCCGTCCCTGTTTCGGCATCATAATTATGTGGTTTAACCCATTGACAAAATCGTTGGGACTACCAAGACTGTATCCGTGATGAATACCGCAGTTTTAATCCTTTCGTCAAGACTATGTTGTTTATTCAAGTTTAGGGTATGGTAACATGTCAACCCCACCAACTTGAAACCGGTCAGTTACATCGGTCTTTAGTTAAATACATATTGAACTTCTTTCAACATACTTTGATCAAAGATTTTCACTAAAGCACCGAACCAACACATACAACACTAACTCTCCTTAATGAGAGAGACGAATCCTTTCTTAGACACAACTCCCCTCACATGCTTCAAATGCCACCCAACCAAAATCCTTTCGACAAGTAAAGTCTTGAAGCTAGGAAAATGATCTAAGTGACACCATTCACATGCAGGTTTGTTCAATGTCTTCAAGTCATAGGACCAGCTTGCCTATCATCACAAAAAGTTATCATTGACATTTTAAATTAAGTTTAACCAAATGATAATCTTTTATGAGTCGTTCAGTGAACTCATTCTCTAATGAGCACCTGCGTCTTGTTTCTGACTTCACCAAGTCAAACGATTACGAGTCCATCGTTACTAATCCATAGTGAATACAAAGACACAATGGTCTTATCGATGTGTCGATATCCTTTTCTCGACATATCAATGACCAAGAACCAGTTTAAGACTTTAAGCTCCAATCGGTAAAAAACACTTTCTCATAATCGTGATCGGCATCAAGATAAGTGTATACCTTGCTATAAGTCTAAGGAAATTATATAAGTATATAAGATGACACGAATGCACAAAGATAATTTGATACCAATAAATTTATTTTTATTCATGAATAAGATGTTTTTCAGGACAATGTGCCTCATAGGCATACAACTCTCAAAACATCTACCACTCACTACAAGGCCCACTCTTTATGGTATTTCATACCGCTTTTACACATTAGTTTCTCCAAACGATCACGTGCAAAGGCCTTTGTAAATGGATCAGCTAAATTCTCTTCAGACGAGACTCTGAGGATTTCTATGTCCTTCCTCTTCTCAATATCACGTATCAAATGATATTTTCGAAGAATGTGTCTGGATCTCTTGTGGAATCTGGGTTCTTTGACCAAGCTCAATGTGGCATTGTTATCACAATACAACGGTATTGGATCTATAACAGTAGGCACCACTCCTAGCTGGCTCACAAATTTCCTAATCCAGACAGCTTCCTTTGCTGCATCATTGGCCGCTATTTATTCGGCCTCCATAGTTGAATCAGCAACGGTGTCTTGCTTTGAACTCCTCCAGCTCACTGCACATCCGTTGAGAGTGAAAATGTATCCTGAAATTGACTTGATGTCATCCACGTCACTCTGAAAGCTGGAATCCGTGAAGCCCTCAATTTTGAGTTCATCACTTCCATAAATCAAAACTAGATCTCTTGTTCTTCGCAAGTACTTGAGAATCGTCTTGACTGCTTTCCAGTGTTCTTCTCCATAGTTAGACTGATATCGACTTACTGCACCTAGTGCAAAAGCGACATCAGGTCTGGTACATATCATGGAATACATGATCGATCCAACTGCCGAAGCATATGGAATATTGCTCATGCATTCTCTTTCCAAGTCAGTCTTTGGAGACATCTTCTTGGAAAGACTTATTCCGTGATTTGCGGGTATAAACCCACCTTTACTGTTTTCCATGTTAAACCGTTTTAACACGGTATCAATGTACCTAGATTGGGAGAGTCCTGGCATCCTTTTAGATCTATCTCTATAGATCTTCACACCTAGTATGTAGGATGCTTCTCCCAAATCTTTCATGGAGAAGTTAGTTGATAACCAATCCTTAACAGACTTCAACATCGGTATGTTGTTACCTATTAAGAGAATGTCATCAACATAAAGTACGAGGATGACTAAATTGTTTCCACTAGTTTTCTTATAAACGCATGGCTCATCTTCATTTTTAATAAAATCAAACTCTTTGACCGTATTATCAAATCGGATGTTCCAGCTCCTGGATGCCTGCTTCAATCCATAAATGGATCTATGCAGTCTACACGCTTTTCATTTGCTCCCACTGACTTCGAAACCTTCCGGCTGAGACATGTAAATATGCTCTTCTAAATCACCATTTAGAAATGCAGTTTTTACATCCATCTGCCAGATTTCGTAGTTGTGATAGGCAGCAATAGCGAGTACAATCCGGATGGATTTGTGCATGGCTACGGGTGAGAAAGTTTCGTCATAATCTACACCTAGAATCTGACGATAACCTTTCGCAACAAGTCTAGCCTTGTACGTTTCTATTTTTCCATCTGCACCGATCTTCCTTTTGAAGATCCATTTGCAGCCAATAGGAACACTTCCCTTGGGCACATTCTCTAAAGTCCAAACTTTATTAATGTGCATGGAATCCATCTCAGATTTCATTGCATCCAGCCATTTCTTAGAGTCTCTACTCTGAATTGCTTCTTGGAAGCTAATTGGATCATCTTCAACTAAGATGCTATCCTCAACTCCTCCATCTACGAGAAATCCGTAGTATCTTTCTGGAGCTCGAGGAATCCTATTTGACTTCCTAATAATTGCTTCAGGAGCATTAGGCTCTGCCTCTCCCACTGGTTCCACGATCTGTTCATGTGTTGATTCAGTCTCTAGACTTTCGTCCAGTTCTATTACCTCGCCGTTAGACTCCTTCACAAGGAATTCCTTTTCAAGAAAGGTGGCGTGTTTGGACACACCAATCTTTTGTTGTTCCTGGTGATAGAAAATGTGTCCCGTCGAGTGACTAGGATATCCTATGAATCTACACATAACAGACCTATCCTCCAGTTTATCTGGATTAAGCTTCTTGACATACGCAGGACAACCCCATACCTTAATATGCTTAAGGTTTGGTTTCTTCCCGTTCCATATCTCATATGGTGTCATTGGCACGGATCTAGATGGAACTCTATTAAGGATATGGGTGGCAGTTTCTAGGGCATAGCCCCAAAGGGAGATAGGTAACCCAGAGTCACTCATCATTGATCGAACCATGTCTAACAAGGTACGATTCCTTCTCTCTGACACACCATTATGTTGAGGTGTGTAAGGAGGAGTGATCTGAGAGAGAATCCCATTCTCTTTTAAATGCGCAAGGAATTCATGGCTCAAGTATTCTCCTCCTCGATCAGATCGAAGAATTTTAATACTTTTGCCCGTCTGTTTTTCAACTTCGTTACGATACTCTTTGAATCGCTCAAATGTATCAGATTTGTGCTTCATCAAGAACACATGTCTGAACCTAGAGTGATCATCAGTAAAAGTAACAAAGTATGAATATCCTCCTTTCGCTAAAGTAGACATTGGTCCACATACATCAGAATGTACTAGACCCAAGAGTTCACTAACTCTTTCCCCTTTACCCGTAAAGGGAGTTTTAGCCATTTTACCTTTGAGACAAGACTCGCAAGTGTCGTACGACTCATAATTCGAGAGGTCAAGAGACCCCTCTTTATGCAACTTGCTAAGTCTTTTCTCTCCGATATGGCCTAGTCTACAGTGCCAAAGGAAAGTTTCATTAAAACTAGATTCCTTACGTTTTCGTGTGTTAACACTTAACAAAACGTCATTAGACAGAGTGTATACACCATTATTCATTGTTCCAAATCCCAGCAATTTATCATTAAAGAAAATGTTCATAACAGATTCATTAATGGTAAATTTATATCCGTCTTTGGCCAAAGCCGAAATGGAAATAACGTTGCATAGGAAATTTGGTATATAATAACATTGTTTCAAAAACAATGTGGCACCGTTTGCCAAGGTGTGCTTTAGGTCTCCTACGGCTTTAGCAGCTACATTAGCTCCATTACCAACTTGAAGAACTATTTCGTCCTTTCTTAAGTTTCTAAATTTGCTCATACCTTGTAACGAATTACAAATGTGAGTACCCGCACCAGTATCCAATACCCATGCGTTAGAAGTTACAGAAAGGACTATACTCTGTATAACTAATACCTTAGAAGTCGAGACATCAATATGTCCTTTCTTCTCTCCGTTAAGCCCAAAGTTTTCTAAGCAATCAATATTTAAACCAGTCAATTTATTATTCAGGATAAGATTCATATTCGTTTTCATGCTGCAAAAGGCATAGAATGAATTTAGTGTAATTCATGATAAAATAATATAGTTAATATGGTTTTTAATTAACTATGGTCTCCCACTATTTTACGATCATTCTCGGAAATGAACGAATTTTAATATCTTAAAATATAGTGAAAGAGGGACCCAATCATCATGAACCTCACAACCTTGAGGAGACTCAACAAGTTGATTGGTTCCGTGATTGGTAGACTAACTCTTAGTCAATCACATCACATGTGACTCCCTATCGATTCTTACCCACAGTTACTTATGATCTTGAGGAGACTCAACTAATCATAATGACTGGTCTAGTCAGACCCTTGATTTCGTGTTCAGATTTGACTTAGATCGATGCTCGAGGAGACCCGACGCATCGATTTGGGTCAAGTCCAGACTATATCACATGTATGTTGGAGTTTGTTCCTTAAAGAAAAACATGTCATAGCTTGAGGAGACTCAACAACTATAAATGTTTTCTTTGAGTTACAAAGCTCCAAAATCAAGGAGGGATACGAATTAATCTTTAACAAGATTTATAACTCATTGACTAGATATAACCAAAGCTAACACATTTTATTATCAGCAACTTTGCGGTACAAGCGGGCATGACCAGGGTTAGGGCCGGGCAGGATCACTTGCGCCCAGCAAAGCTGAGTCGATCCACAACACCTTCCCTAACTACCTACCCATACCATTCTCCATTGAAAGTGCTAATGATAAAAAGTGTTATATTGATTTAATCTGGTTGTTATGATTTATTTAACTAGTTAATCCTATCAACTAGTCATAACCTATAATTCAAAATTATTAGGATGTGTTTCATAACTTTTATTAGAAACCTATCACATCAGAATTGTTTCAACAAACAAGGGACAATCCTAATCATTCATTAGGATGTGTTATTTAAAATATTGTGAACAACATTTTAAAACATAGCCAAAGCTAGTCATTTAAATTTAATTAGATTAAAGATTTAAATGAATTTTAATGGCTAACCCTACAAGTCTTTCTTTTAGCAATTATCAAATAAAAGCAAAAAGAAACATAAAGACATTAATTATCACATAATTAAAAAGATCTAATCTTGGTTTTCAAAACAATTTTCGAAAAATTTGAAAACCAACATATAGTTAGTTCAAGACTAACTACAAGTTTTAATAACATGCATTTCATAAAAGCAGTATTTAGATAGTCTATGTAGCCTGGCTCTGATACCAATGATGGGTTTTATCTGATCCAATGGCTCTCTTTCGACTAGTGCATTGTCCGTCCTTCGCCCTACTTGAGAGCGAAGGTTGGACAACCTTGCACAAAATTAACGCAGCGGAAGCGGAAAAATAAAGAGAAAAACTTTATATAAACATTTTATATAAACTAGCCCTATCTGTATAAAACCCAAGCCAAGAAAATGCTACTATCCCGGGGTTGGGTCCAGACCAACCCCTGAGGATACTACTATCTAATTAACTACTATAGCTACTGCAATAAAATAATGCACATTAATTAAAACTAAAGTTGAGAAAACTCAACATACCCGTAACTCTTGCCTTGCAGCAAAAGTGTTACCGAAGGCAATCAATTGCCCTTCCCGCACGAACCGCTCCGATTCCAGCGACCACTTGCGCCGATCCAAGCAACTTCTCGTCGCCGAGCCAACCACTTGCTCTAGAAAGTTTCACGCGAGTGAAACCTCAGCCAAGATTTCAGATCTGAATCCGAACTCCTTTGCGGCTTTGCTAGAGCCCTCAGGAGTAAGGCAGAAATTTATAGGGAGGGGAGAAATATTAATTTAAGCTTAGATCCGAGCGTGCTCCAACATTTTTGAGAGCCGCTCAGATCTAGAGCTTGGGACGAGTTTTGATGAGGAGAGCAGACCCCTATTTATATAGGCGGTGGACTCTCCCCTTCTCTCAAAATCCGATGTGGGACTATTAATTTGGGATTAATTAAATCAAGTTAGTTTGCCTTTCACAAAGGGCAAACTTTCTCGAATTTTAACTCCCTCACCGTTGAGCTTCAATGTTGGTACAACCTACCAAATCAAAGAGGGTTCAACGGTGAACGCGTAGGAAAAAACGGCTCGTCAATCCGAGTCCGTTTGACCCTTCAAACAATTGTCCAAAGTTAGCCAAAAGTCATGCTTCTCTTAGAAACGTAGCCGTCAAGAAAATCCCAGGATTCAAAAAACTCTAACCAGAAAATTCGGGCTTGGTGGGCCTCCATTTTCGCTGGTTTCAGCCCAACAGTTTGGGCTGACTTGTTTTGGCTATAACTTGTGCATTTGGACTCCGTTTTTGACGCGGTTTAAACCTGCGTTTAGAGCGAGACGATCCCGTCATCTAGGTAACCTTTTCAATGCGTTTATTTAATTAAATATAGTCTTAAACAATTTAAGACACATTTAATCTCTTTTGCATCATATGCAAATTAGTCCCTATCTAGGCTTAAATTTTCATTTGCATCAAATACAAATGATCCGAGGGCATATTCCTCTACACATAGCGTTATCGCATAAATGCAAAACATAAACATCAAAAACAAAAAAAAAGAAATGAAAAAGAAAAGAAAAATGAATGAAAAAATGAAAGAATAATCAACATGAGGATGCAATCTCATCTCCCATCACTTAGAGGAATTCCTTTTGTTTTGGCCATTTTCATGAAAATTTGAAACTTTGACATCGTGATATATCCCGATACATGCGATACGGTGCTTATTGCCTTGCTTTTCTTTAAATTGGATTGAAGAGAGTTTCATTTGTTATTTACTTTCATATATTGGGTATATTGGCTTTGAAATCATTTGGAACTATCATTTGGGGTGTGCCATGAGGATATTGTGAAGTTGGTGCATGTTTTCATTTCAATCCGAATTTATCGCGTATTTTGCTAGGAACTAGCAAAAAGCTAGTTGTGGGGTGTGATTCGGAGTGAAAAGTGTATATTTATACCCCATAAATACCCCCATTTTGTGTTAAAGATTATAGTTAATCGTTCTCTTTTGAGTATATTTTCGCTTTATGTCGTTTTTAGGGCTTAATCTCATTTTTGGCACAAAATATAGATTTTACCGTATTTATTGGCTTCCTAATATGTCATGCTCCGCTTCCCATAAACGGAAGGCGAGGCGTGATGAGGCCCGCTCAGACTTGGAGCTGTGAGGCTCCAGTCTGTAAAGCGTCTGGATTTAACCGAGTTCAGGTCCTTGCAAATGCGAAGCAGAACAACAATAATAATAAGGAAAGAGAGACATATAAAAATTTATTCAATCTCAGAATGTCCATAATAAATAAGTTCCAACATCACAGAAAAGCCACCGGGCTGGAAAGAAAAGAGTCTAAAAGGCCCAAGCATGGCCAACAGAAGTACAACGTACAGAAGGTAAAGGTGCTACGCACCGACAACTAACAGCAACCTAAAATATAAGTAACTCAGAACAGTCTCTAATACTGGTCACCGATGTCCACAAACTCCTCGTCAAACGTGGGCTCAGGCTCGGCGTCAGCAAACACCTCGTCCTTAGCAACGGTCTCTGGCTCAGGGTCTAACATGTGACACCCAAAAGAGAGAGGGGCACATGTCAGCAAGTCTACAAAAGACTTGTGCAAGGAAACCAAAAGAAAAGTAATCAACCTAGCAGTTCTAAAAATTAATGCAATGACATGGCAATTATAGTATGAGTGCAACAGGTAAGGAAAACAACAAGTACAATAAGACAACTAGCATGGCATGGCAGGAGTAGCAAGGCTACTAATATTTACCTGGATTCACAAGTCACGTTTTCATGTCGTGCACAGAGTTTACGCCTTACAGCTGAAGTGGCTGTACGGGCCCACTTCTACGCTGAGTGATCGCTTAACCCTACCCCAAACCCAAAGTTTATGCCTTACAGCTGAAGTGGCTGTACGGACACACTTCTACGCTGAGTGGTCGCTTAACCCTACCCCACAACATGTATATGGACTTCTGGATCACGAGCCAGGGAGTGTTATTGGCATAGGGTTGTGCCCGCAAAAGCAGGTGCCTAGCCTGAACAAGGGAGTACAAGTATGGTAGCGTGTGCTACGAATGAAACATTCATGTATGGATGACATGGCATGGCATATTGTATTTAAAGGCGTACAGATAAGGAATTTAAACATGACAGGCAGAGATGCAAGGATGACATGGCAGCATGAACGAAAGCAAGTAAAAGGGGTCGGATCTAGCTTCGTTGTTAATCTAGATCAAGTGGGGTGTCGGATCTAGTTTCGTTGTCAAACTAGATCAAATAGGTGTCTAGGCAGCTATCATTTCACTGCCTAGTCTCTTTTACGCTACGGTACAAAAAGTGGCCTAAAGCATGGCCTAAACAAGGAACGAGCAAGTTTCACTTGCCTACAACTAACCGTTCTGAATACACCGTCCAAACAGTCCAGTCTACCTATGTGCTCAGATCCACCAGCCTACAGTCCCAAATTGAATTATCTTTATTAGTGAATTATCAACCAATTAAAATACCGATTTTTATCTTGATTAACATGGATGGGTTGGGGGTCCTAAGTGTTCAGAAATTTACCCTTACACTGGCGTCGGGTAGCGACGCCAGGGGTTGGAATAATAGAAAACGCTCCACGTCCAGATTCCAATATTAGATTCCTTGCTCGCCAATTCTCGGACAGCGGCCAAATCAGCGAATCAAGGTTCCAATCAGCGAGTAATAGGCCGGTAGCCGTTTTCACGGCTTCCGGGAAGCCGTAACAACAAACCGAGACGAACGGTTTGACGCACGCAGAGTCTACGACGTTGAGCATCGTAGGAGATGCTCGTAACGTCGGAAAACACCCCTAGGAGATGTAGGGGGCTGCCGGAAGATCCCAACGACGAGAGTGAACGACGGGAAGCGATACGACACGACGGAACATCGTTGAAAACACCAAAACAGCGAGAAGTCGCTGTTTCAGAGCGATGGTGGCAGCAGAGTCTGTCACGGCCTCGCAGAGGTCGGAGAGGGATGATGGCACATCGGAGGGGGAGTGTGCGGCGGCGCAACGGCGGCAACGGCGGCGCTGCTGCTTGCTGCGGCTGCTGCAGCGGATTCTGGCGATTTCCGGCGGATCACGGCGATCTCCGGCGAACAGCGGGACCCTACGACGGCCTGAGGGGAGGAGGAAGTCGGGGTAGGGGTTGAGGTGGCCGGTCGTCGGCGGTTGGAGGCCGGAGCGCAAGAGGTCGGGCGGTCTCGGGGGTTTTGATGTTGTTGCGTGAAAAATTTGTATAGGGGCGGCGGCTGCTGAAGTTTGGATGGAAAAAATATAACCTAGGGATAATTTTTTTATAGGGCATGGGCTTACACGTGGGTGGGGCTGTTAGTAGGGTATAGGGTTGTTTTGAATTGGTTTTTGAATTGGTTTTGTCTATTAATAAAAAAAATAAGAACTCTCACCCTCTCCCTCTCTCCTGCGTGGGTGTGTGTGGGCTAAGTGGGGTTAAAAATAGGCTAAGTCACAAATATCTGATGTAGATTATTATTAATCCATTATTAGAGAATAATACAATGTGATACTTAGGGTTAAATGTATAATAGGTTGGCCAAAAAGTGAAAGTAGGTCAAACGAAGCCCAAAAATCGTGAAATAAATACTGGGGTGACCGGGGCGACGAGAAAAAGAAGACAGAGAAGACGGATCACAATTTCGACGTCGAGAAACGAAATTAAAAATAAAAATATCTCGCGACAAAAGTGAAAATCGCGACGTCTCATCAAATAAGATCAAATCGTGGGAGAACGACCCGTGAAATGACATTCCCAATTAACACCAAAATTTTAATACTCTCAGAGAGGGTCACAACGGCGTATCACACTATAGGGTTTGGATACAGACAAGATCTAAAATAATTACGTGCACGAACAAGACTACGTGCACGAAAAGCGTACTTAGGATACGGGGTCCAAAAGCGACAGTAATCCCAAGTTGGGCACACGTCGGGGGTGGCTTGCTAAGGATGCAACCAAGGTGCTACGGCCCTATCAACTCAATGACACGACTCACATACCAAGCACAAAATTAATCAGGTACTCGAAATTGCTATACGCACAGCCGTATGACGAATAGAGAGTATCGGCCGTTACATCCTACCCACCTTAGGATAAAGTCCGTCCTCGGACTTCCTAACATATATAGTCGCTCTAGTAACTACCCCAATCATATCACATTATAATTTAAACCAGGTATAGTCATTACAAGTGCTTATATATGCCCTAGGTAGTCAAACATTAACACTACCAACGCGTATTTATTCACGCACATTATACTCTTATACCTATTATAGCCAGTCAAATTCATACATGTATTTCAATCATTCATATAGTCACATACATCCTTATATAACTATTAAATACTTATTACATACCATGGTGCACATACTCACAAACAATTAAATAGTTCACGCCACATTTAGATAACTACCTATGAACAAATAATAGGGATACACTACTCCCTATATCTCCTAGTGTACATCCAATGTCAACATATCAACACAAGTAATCACACCATACCATTATTAAATCAAGTTTGCTATATCTAATGTACAATCACCATTATTAGGATTTCACGAATATATAGTCATTCAAATGCATGCAAATATTTCAACATATATTCATATCACATACGGTCTTATAATTATACTCATGACACGCCACACATACCATAGTCATCAATACCTATAACTGAGCACATACTTACCCGTGCATGGTGGACACCCACACACGCTAACATTTCATTCGCATATACCAATCATACCACTATATACTCAGCACATCTACACACCTAGTTTAGCTAGCATACATACGTTCACACAGGCAAGTCCTTAGTAAATAACTATACCACAAGACCAACACCTATAACTATATACTGGTATAGCGACCCACATTCATGAACGTAACACAAGCAGGCGCAAACAATCCTATCACTATACATACATCATCCATTACTACATTTATAGTATTACACGCAATTCACAGACTTACGTAACGATATACTTGGAGTATACCCACTCAAGCTTGAGTGAGACCCAAAACACATATCAGAATACTCTATATACATAACACGGTATCTATACCTATACCAATATCACTCCAATGTATATACATCTACTAACATAGCCATATACATACCACAATGTTAATCACACTTAATTTTTTTAGTCAGGTAACACCCATGTAATTCAACCACTTTATATACCATAATAATATTACAGACATCAGCACGCGTACAATTATAATAACCTCCTAATATATATGCATTCATCGTATAGTCACACACATGTAACATATATATTCACACCATATCCATCTACCTATAATTAGTATACATATACATCTACTTATCCGTACATAATTAAGATATGCAATAATCGTGTATGCCTCATGGTATACACACACACAACCTCCCGTAATAGCAAGAAATACCAACAAAATTATAATCCTACTACCATACGTATATCACATATATACTCATGCAACAAATACATAACTACTTACGTCTAATCACAATACATATCTACGTGCAAGCACAAACTCACACGTACTAACATATAGGTCACATAATAGGCCTACTCACTTAACTATAAGTACACCTACTACCATTACACCTAACATACACACGACTTACTAATATATAATATACCAAGCATCTACAAGTATCATCTAGCTACTACACTACTAGTATATACTCCAATACAATTTCCAATATTTACACAGACATCCCTAAAGTGGTATAGCTATCCGCGCATATATAATAACACCACCATAAATACAACTTCGCACATATATCACGAATAACACTGATTATACATACATAATACAAGAGTCAATTATTAATATACTAAGGGTAGGACACTCATACAGGTCTACACACTCTACATATATTCATGCACTGCAACTACATCCCAAACCAAGGGCCCACTACTAAACTGGTGTGACATAAACAACGGCAAGCACAAGTGGGATGACTAAGCAAGAGGAAGGAAATCAAGATCAGATAACTTAACGAAACAAGATCGGAAAGAATGGGTTCAGGTAGGGCGAGGATAAGGAGATATATTGATCAAGAGAAACTGGTATATAATTGTGGATGTTTAGGTGGGGAAGAAAGATGTAATATTACCCTCATACGCTACCGGAAATAGGACGTAAATGATATAAGTTAAAACACTAAAAGTATAAAACGGTCATACTTGAAAAGTTGGAGTTCTCTTTTGCATAGGAAAATATTTAGAAGTCGGTAAAATAAGTTGTTGAATTAAACTTGCGTAGTTTATATATAGTAGAGGAGGAAATGGTATTTTGAAATTTCAAAATGTCATTACATAAAGAAATTAAGATATTTACGCGAGTGTGGAAGACATAGGTTAGTAAATATGATAAGATAATAATTTTAAAGATTTCATCGAAAATTTTCGAAATTTGGAGAATGTAAGGAGTCTTAAATGCGTGTTGAATGTTTTCAAATAACTTAAACCGAAAAAGAAATTCAAAATAGATAACATTGAAAATATTTATCGAATGGTCAGGATAGTAATAGAGAAGTTCAACGATTGACGATGGTGACATGTAGATTCACGTGATTCGAAAGGAAGGAAGTGAATCAAATAAAACGTAAATATGAAGGGAAATAATTTAGTGAAACTGCTACGATGGAGTCCTACGGTCGATAACACGAAAGTGTAATAATCAGGAAAAAATGATAGAAGCAGGGTTCTAATTACCGGGTCGACTGAAAATCAAGAGAAACTTAACATTAAGACTCTCTAATGAACTAAAATTTAATAGAGATCTCTGGAACAGGTCCTAAGAGAAATTAAAATTACGTTCTACTGGGCCCGAAATCGATGAACGACTAAAGAATTTCTAGAAGTCTATCATGGCCAGAGCTAGGCAGGAACCACTAAGGTAACTCCTAAGACGACTATAACAATTTCTAGCAAGGAGTCTAGCCAACAGTCAGGGACCGCTATCTAGCAAGCACAGACGTCTAACTAAGTCTTACTATAGTCCTGATCTAATGGATTTCCTACTAAGCTGAGACAGATGTTCGGGCAACACGTCTACCAACCATCTAAGACATATGAAACGATAAAAATTAGACTCAAGGCTTATGATTTGGATGTTTTAATTTATTTAATGGACATTCTATTTTTATTATCGTTGTTCCGATAATTCGCAGTTGCAGTGACCTGCATGGGCCACCAATAAAACCTGTCACGCCTCGCTTCCCATAAACGGAAGGCGAGGCGTGATGAGGCCCGCTCAGACTTGGAGCTGTGAGGCTCCAGTCTGTAAAGCGTTTGGATTTAACCGAGTTTAGGTCCTTACAAATATGAAGCAGAACAATAATATTAATAAGGAAAGAGAGACAGATAAAAATTTATTCAATCTCAGAATGTCCATAATAAATAAGTTCCAACATCAAAGAAAAGCCACCAGGCTGGAAAGAAAAGAGTCTAAAAGGCCCAAGCATGGCCAACAGAAGTACAACATACAGAAGGTAAAGGTGCTACGCACCGACAACTAACAGCAACCTAAAACAGAAGTAACTCAGAACAGTCTCTAAGACTGGTCACCGGTGTCCACAAACTCCTCGTCAAACGTGGGCTCAGGCTCGGTGTCAGCGAACACCTCGTCCTCAGCAACGGTCTCTGGCTTAGGGTCTAACATGTGACACCCAAAAGAGAGAGGGGCACATGTCAGCAAGTCTACAAAAGACTTGTGCAAGGAAACTACAAGAAAATTAAACAACCTAGCAGTTCTAAAATTTATGCAATGACATGGCATTTATAGTATGAGTGCAACAGGTAAGGAAAACAACAAGTACAATAAGACAACTAGCATAGCATGGCAGGAGTAGCAAGGCTACTAACATTTACATGGATACACAAGTCACGTTTTCATGTCGTGCACAGAGTATACGCCTTACAGCTGAAGTGGCTGTACGGGCCCACTTCTACGCTGAGTGGTCGCTTAACCCTACCCCAAACCCAGAGTTTATGCCTTACAGCTGAAGTGGCTGTACGGACACACTTCTACGCTGAGTGGTCGCTTAACCCTACCCCACAACGTGTATATGGACTGGCGTCCATCTTCTGGATCACGAGCCAGGGAGTGTTATTGGCATAAGGTTGTGCCCGCAAAAGCAGGTGCCTAGCCTGAACAAGGGAGTACAAGTATGGTAGCGTGTGCTACGAATGAAACATTCATGTATGGATGACATGGCATGTCATATTGTATTTAAAGGCGTACAGATAAGGAATTTAAACATGACAGGCAGAGATGCAAGGATGCCATGGCAGCATGAACGAAAGCAAGTAAAAGGGGTCGGATCTAGCTTCGTTGTCAAGCTAGATCAAGTGGGGGTGTCGGAACTAGTTTCGTTGTCAAACCAGATCAAATAGGCGTCTAGGCAGCTATCATTTCACTGCCTAGTCTCTTTTACGCTACGGTACAAAAAGTGGCCTAAAGCATGGCCTAAACAAGGAACAGGCAAGTTTCACTTGCCTGCAACCAACCGTTCTGAATACACCGTCCAAACAGTCCAGTCTACCTATGTGCTCAGATCCACCAGCCTACCGTCCACTCTACCTTACACGACGCGAGAGCTACACTGGCGTCGGGTAGCGACGCCAGGGGTTGGAATAATAGAAAACGCTCCACGTCCAGATTCCAATATTAGATTCCTCGCTCACCAATTCTCGGACAGCGGCCAAATCAACGAATCAAGGTTCCAATCAGTGAGTAATAGACCAGTAGGCGTTTTCACGGCTTTCGGGAAGCCGTAACAACAAACCGAGACGAACAGTTTAACGCACGCGGAGTCTACGATGTTGAGCGTCGTAGGAGATGCTTGTAACGTCGGAAAACACCCCTAGGAGATGTAGGGGGCTACCGAAAGATCCCAACGGCGAGAGTGAACGACGGGAAGCGATACGACGCGACGGAACGTCGTTGAAAACGCCAAAACATCGAGAAGTCGCTGTTTCGGAGCGATGGTGGCCAGCGGAGGCTATCACGGCCTCGCAGAGGTCGGAGAGGGATGATGGCACGTCGGAGGGGGAGTGTGCAGCGGCGGCAGCGGCGGCGCTGCTGCTTGCTGCGGCTACTGCAGCGGATTCTGGCGGTTTCCGGCGGATCACGGCGATCTCCGGCGAACAGCGGGACCCTACGGTGGCCTGAGGGGAGGAGGAAGTCGGGGTAGGGGTTGAGGTGGCCGGTCGTCGGCGGTTGGAGGCCGGAGCGCAAGAGGTCGGGCGGTCTCGGGGGTTTTGATGTTGTTGCGTGAAAAATTTGTATAGGGGCGGCTGCTGCTGAAGTTTGGATGGAAAAAATATAACATAGGGCTAATTTTTTTATAGGGCATGGGCTTACACGTGGGTGGGGCTGTTAGTAGGGTATAGGGTTGTTTTGAATTGGTTTTTGAATTGGTTTTGTCTATTATTAAAAAAATAAGAACTCTCACCCTCTCCCTCTCTCCTGCGTGGGTGTGTGTGGGCTAAGTGGGGTTAAAAATAGGCTAAGTCAAAATATCTGATGTAGATTATTATTAATCCATTATTAGAGAATAATACAATGTGATACTTAGGGTTAAATGTATAATAGGTTGGCCAAAAAGTGAAAGTAGGTCAAACGAAGCCCAAAAATCGTGAAATAAATACTGGGGTGACCGGGGCGACAAGAGAAAGAAGACAGAGAAGACGGATCACAATTTCGTCGTCGAGAAACGAAATTAAAAATAAAAAGGTCTCGGGACAAAAGTGAAAATCGTGACGTCTCATCAAATAAGATCAAATCGTGGGAGAACGACTCGTGAAATGACGTTCCCAATTAACACCACAATTTTAATACTCTCAGATAGGGTCACAACGGCATATCACACTATAGGGTTTGGATACAGACAAGATCTAAAATAATTACGTGCACGAACAAGACTACGTGCACGAAAAGCGTACATAGGATACGGGGTCCAAAAGCGACAGTAATCCCAAGTTAGGCACACGTCGGGGGTGGCTTGCTAAGGATGCAACCAAGGTACTACGGCCCTATCAACTCAACGACACGACTCACAAACTAAGCACAAAACCAATCACGTACTCAAAATTGCTATACGCACAGCCGTATGACAAATAGCGAGTACCGGCCGTTACATAATATTTTTCAGTTGCTCCTGGTATTATTGTGATCATATTGACAAATTTTGAGAATTATTTGAGCGATAGGTTATTTTATGTGATTTTTGGAAGTCAATATTGTGTTACATAAGTCATTAAATTAATTTTCACATCAAATGGACTGATTTCTCCTTCTCATATTTTTCAGGTACTCCTATGAGTCTTGGGGATATTCCAGAATTTTTTGGGAATTTTCTGGGCCTCCTAGGTATATTTGGTGATTTTTATGGAGGAGAAACGGGGCTTAAAAACAGAAAAAGAATTTATCCTGGGGCGCCATGTGGCGCAACCGCAGGGTGCCACGTGGTGCCAAGAGCTGCACGCGGGCCGCTTATTTCTGCTAGGCGGTAAGTTTTAAAAAAAAGGTTTTTTTTTAAATATAAGCGGGCCGGCCGCTCCGGCCCAGCAGCCGGCCGGCCCGCTTGATGTTAGCATGCGGGCTTCTCAGCCCGCCCGCTCGTCGAGCGGGCGGGAATTGCTGCAGGCCCGCCCGCAAGCAGCGGGCTGGTGTGACTTGGGGCCGGGTCTTCGACCCGGCCCCGCCTCCAATTTGCCCAGCAGGCGCGCGCCTTAAAGCTGCGGGTCGGGCGTGATTTCCCCGACCCGCACGCCCGTTAAGGGGGGTTTATTGGGCCTGTTGCGAAATTGGTTGGGGGACTTCGTTTTATTGGAGTTGCAGGTTGCTGTTTTGGGTGATTTTAGGGTTTTGGGGAAGCTCTTCTTCTTCCCCAAGACTAGGGATAGGGGGAGGAGGCCATTGATGATGGAGGAGCTTGGAGGGAGTGCCCAAGGGAGATGGAAGCTCATTTCTTGAGAGATTGGTGATCTCCTCCCTATCTTTTTGTGTAATTTTTGCATTTCTCTTTTGTATTGAACATTGGATGAATTTGTCTATGAATTCCACCTTATTTGATATGATTGAGTAGTGTGATTGGTGTGGGTTGTGATTCATTATGTTTGGTTGTTAATTCTTGCCCTAATTGCCTCTTGCACAACTATCATGTTAATGTTGGATGTTTCATTAGGGTCAATTTAATTGGATAAGTCCCGAGAGGGCACAATTTGAGAAAATATCATGCTCATATTTGATTAGTGCTCCGACGGTACATCCATCCATAATGCAAACTATTGTATGCTTGAATGTTAAATTTTCCGATTGGGCTTCCTTGGCCGGAAGACCGATTGAGTTATATGCGGGTAATTAGGACTTGTTTAACACCAATTTTAATGAACCCACACCTCATGCTTTCCCTCCTAGCTATCCTACTCCACATTTGGCTCTCTAACCCTACCCATTTAGGTTAGGATTTTTTTGTTTTCACCACACTTTTCACACACTCATCCACCGTAATTGAGGTGGTTGTTTCACGCTTTATTTTTCATTATCGATCAAATTTGTGAATATAGAACGACTTGTCCCTGTGATCCGACCCGGTACTCACCGGTTATTTTTATTGCATTGACACTCCTACGCTTGGGAGTGGAAGGCGTGCACTTGCGCGTCCTTCCGCAGTCAACCATTGATTTCATTGGTGCCTAGCAGAACTTGTGCATGTACCAAATAGTAACATGCCCTGGGAGTGGGTCGTTACAGCTTGTAATAGATCCGATACAAAATCACCAAGGAGGGGGCCTAGGGCATGGCCTAGCCTTCGAAAAATAGTCTCCTAGCACAAAAACGAACCCCCCAACAATGGCTACACAATACATATATATAGCCCCAAGAAAACCCTAAAAACAGCTCAAACTTGACATGGGCCCAGTCTGGAAGCCCAGGTAGCTCGGTCGAGCTGTGCACAGGCGCTCGGCCGAGCACAGATTACAGCCTGCCCGAGCACAGTTTCCAGCCCACATTTGCCAACTTGTAGAAATTTCCTAGGAAACATTTGACCTCTGTTTGGAATGTTCTTGATGGCGTTGGAATCGTTATGAAGTCTACTATCTGGTAAAAATATAAGAAAATACATTAAAATCCCGGGTTATAGAAGATCTTCAAAGAGTGAAGGGTTGTCTATTTTCAGCAGATTTGGCCATTTCTACTCCGCTCGGCCGAGCAACCTGGGTCGCTCAATCGAGCGCACCCTAGCACTCGGTCGGGTGTCCCTTAGGTGCTTCAATCTTGACTTGGCGAAATCGATATCGCTCTGTCGAAGGAGGGTCGCTTGGTCGAGCAGTTGGCCACTCGACCGAGCGAATTAACGCCAAAACTTACAGAGAGTTTAAAGGCCAAATTGAGCTCACTGTAGATGATAGCTCGATCAAGCAGGTTAGGGTGCACAATCGAGCGAGTTGGGTCACTCGACCAAGCAACACACTACAACTTCGCCTTGCCCAACGAGGTCCCAGCTCGGTCGAGCGCGTGGCGCGCTTGACAGAGCGACTTGGAAGTATACTTTGGGCCTCTCTCTTTTCACCTCTCCTTCATTATTCGCTTTCTTCTTTCTTTCATTGCTTCTTTACTTCCTCTCGTCTTGCTCTTCTCCAGCAGCATGAGCTCATTGAATACGACGTCGTTGATGCTCTGGCGTCGATGATCATGTATCTCCATGAAGAAACGTGATCTTGACATCCATCTGCTCAAGCTCTAAATTCAACCTGGCTAATAACCTAATGATGACACAGATTGAAGCCATCTTCACAACAGGTGAAAAGATTAGTCAAAGTGAGTACCTTTCTTTTGAAGGAATCCTTTGACCACCAGCGGAGTTTTGTGTTTCGCCATCTTTTCCTTGCCATATTTCTTGAGCTTGAACACCCATTTGTTCTTTAGTGCCTTCTTTCCATGTAGTAGCTTTACCAACTCATAAGTAGAATTCTTCTGCAGAGATTCCATCTCATCTTGCATAGCTTGCAGCCAACTTTTTTTATTTTTGTGAGATACGGTTTCTTGGAAACTCTCTGGCTCTCCATCTTTAGAAAGCAGAAGATACTTAGCTTTTGAATATCTAGTTGATGGAATCCGGCCCCATTCAGATCATTGTACTTGTGAGTTGTTGACTTCGGGGGGTGAACCATCATATGTCTGCTATGATGGTGATGTGATAGCCGGTGGAGACAATTGTGGCTCCCCCTGCTCAACATCCTCCTCTTCTTTCACCTCATATTCTACTTCTGGTATTTCCCCATGCAACTCTTCATTGTCGGTAACAATTTGTTTTGGTGTTGGATCTGGAAGAATGTTTTCATCACTTGAACTTGCAATTGAAGACACCATGTGCTTTTCAATGTCTTCCAAGATCCAACTCTCTTGGAACATCACATCTCTACTCCAGATAACCTTTGTCATCTTTGGCTCCCACATTCTGTACCCAAATTCTTCATCTCCATATATAGCCGATGAAGATATAAGGATTGGTACTTGCATCAAGCTCCTGCCTTTGCTTCTTGGATACATGAGCAAAGGCTAAGCAACCTAACACCCTCAAATGAGAGTATGAAGGATTCTTACCAGACCACACCTTATCTGGAATCACAAAGTTTAGCGCTATTGATGCAATATGTTGATAAGGTAGCATGTGGCATGAACAACTTCTCTCCAGAGTAGCTTTGGTAGCTTAGCCATACTGAGCATGCTTTTAACCTTCTCCATGATCATCCGGTTCATCCTCTCAACTACACCGTTGTGTTGTAGAGTGTAGAGAACCGTCTTCTCATATCTAATGCCATGACTTTTGCAGTAGACATCAAACACTCTGGAAGTGTATTCACCTCCATTGCCTGAGCAGAGGCACTTTAACTTCTTGCATGTCTCACGTTTGACTATGACGTGAAACAATTTGAAGTAGTCAAGCACTTGGTCTTTCGTCCTTAAGAAGTATACACACACCTTTCGAGAAGCATCATCAATAAAGGTCAAAAAAATACATGTTGTCACCTAGATTCATCATCCAAGGGATCACAAACATCAGAGCGTACCATACTGAGTAACTCTGATCTTCTAGTTCAAGATGAACTGAAGGATACTCTATGTTGCTTGTCAACTATGCAATGCTAACAAGGATCTAGTCTAGCATCCTTGGTAATTGAGATCATCTCCTTCTTTGTTAAGAGTGATAACCCTTTATCACTCATGTGACCGAGTCTTTGGTGATATACATTTTAGGTAGCCTCACATTCCACCACGTTAAGGCTACCGGTACATATTTTCACATGAGTTTTGTATAACATATCATAAATGTGTCCTTTTGCGGTAATCATGACACCTTTCGTCATTCTCCATGTGCTATTACTGAAATGGTTGTCGAAGCCATGTTTGTCAAGGGCTGTCCCAGAGAGCAATTTCGGCCCGATGTCTGACACATGTCGGACATCCTTCAGAGTGATTGTGCAGCCAAGGGTCGTTTGAGTCTGAACGTCGCCAATTCCTACAATTTTACATGAACCTGTATTTCACATCTTCACGGATCAAAGTTTCCCGCTTTAGGTACTGAAGGAGTCTTTTCGAGGAGTGTCATGGCAGAATGCTGCAATATCAACCACCCACTTGCTATCTTGGTTGGAAACATGAATGCATGTCTCTTCTTGTATGGAGCAAATAGCCACTTTTCTTGTACAAGTGACTAAAACCTCTCCATCATTGGGCTTTTGTTGAGAACCATTTTGACCTTGTTCTTGTAACAACTTTCGGTAATTCTTCTTCATGTGGACCTTCTTGCCACAATGGTAATTGTAGGTAGGCATCCTCTCGTTTGTGAACCTATCACGACTCTTCCTCCCGACTCTACCCCAACCTCGACATCCTCCTTGTTGTCTTCCTCAAATTTTTGTCACGAGGGCATGTGATTGGTTGGTGCTGACTTCTTTCTCTTGGCCTCCTCGTTGAAGAGGGCGTCCTTAACCATAGACATGGTAAGTTTGCCATTTTGGGGCCGATATTGAGAGAGACCACATGCGTCTCCAAGTTATCTAGAAGAGAATTGAGAAGGATAAGATCTTGTTCTTCATCCCCAAGCTGTAGCTCCACATCATATTATTGATTCACCAGGCTCTAGAACTCGCTCATGTGCTCGACAACGGAAGTTTCACTCCGTAGATTCAAATTTACTAATCGCCTGATTAATAAGGCTGTATTCTGAGCGGTCTTGGCTTGGTACATGTCCACTGCTTCCGTCAGAGGACATATGTGTTCGTCTTCTGCACAACGTGGTGAAATACACTATGATTAATCCATTGTTAGATTTGACCAATCGTCTTTCTATTCATCTTCTTCTAGTCTGCCTATGTGGAGGATTCTGGCTTTACTCCTTTGACATCTAATAGTCAAATAAATATTTATAACTGAGAAGATTCTTCATTCGAGGTTTCCACGATGTGTAATTTGTGGCCGTCGGCTTGATCATGGCTCCCGATGATTATGACTCTTCCATTGACATTTTGATATTAAAAATGTACAATGGGTAAAAAAATTCTCCCTTCTCAAAAACAATTTCACTCTTTTTTTCTCTCTCTCACAACTCACCTAGGCTCCGATACCACTTGTTGTGATTCGTTGATCACGGCAAAAATAAAAATTGAAGAGTAAAAAACCTTCACTATTTCTCACCAAGAAATAATTACACACTATGGTAAACACCACTATAAAAAAACTCACACTACAATCTTTACGTCTCTGTGTAACTCCCCTCTATGGGATAACTCTCGCAAACATATTTGGAATTGGACGTACTTCTTCTCTCGAGACGGAAACACTCACCATTCTTTACAACCCTTACTGTTGTACTTGATGTTACTGGTGTTGGTGTATATACTTTTCCATCACCTAGCATGCCTCAAACCCCCACCCCCACCCCCCCCCCCCCCCCCACCCACCCCCCCCCCCCCCCCCCCCAACAACAACAACAAATCTAGCAGACCATAAGGGCTGCTGAATTCCAGCAGCCCATACTCGTTGCTGCTGGAAGCCATCACAATGGCCAAGCTTTTTTCGAGTTAGATCGGCTATCCTCAGCCTATTTTCATCTCTACTTTGAATATACATCTTTAGGTGCGGTTTAAACACATTTATTAATCGGATTATTCACTTAATTTAAAAAAATCAAGTCTTTTAAGTTTATATTTGGTGGCCGATTTGAATTGGGCCTTAATATTGAACCCCTACATGTCCATGGATCTGTGCTCCTATCTTGGGTTTCATTTTCCAACAATATAATGTGAGGACTTTGTTGGGCTTACGCCATTTTTAACACACAAAATCCAACATTTTTGGACCAAATCCAATTATCACCCCCAAAGCTACTATTTGCTAATTATGTCCGTACTCCATAATGTAACACAGCTTAACCATGAAAGGATTTTCAAATGTTTTTGCAGACATGAGATTTTTTTAATTAAAAAAACTCAAAGGGTTGGCTATCAAAGTGTTGGATTTTGAGACAACCTCCATTTTCAAACCCAATAGTTTTGTTCAAACAAGCAATTTTTTTTTAAATATTAGAAAGAAATCAAAGATTGAACTCACCGATTCTCGACGTGCCAATCATAATCTTGCTGGTAGAAACCCAACGCTAGCTCATCGTCGCATTCCATTTTGCATAAAATAATATTAACAGCTTTAATTACTGTTAAATGAATCTACTAATCAATATTATGCTAATAAATCAATCCCCCTCATTAATTAAAATCAATAAATACATTCTCCCTCTTCGTTCACCACATCCTTCCACCCTCTCCCTCCACCGATTGTCTAGTCAACCCGTTAGCGGATGCCAACCCGACTCCGACCCTCTCTCGCCGACAGCAACCCCGTCCCCCATTAAGCCAATCTCCGCGCGCCCTTCCGTCACATCCGACAAAATCTTATCCGATCCGGATCCGGATCCGGAATGCCGCAGGAGTTCATATCAGGCCGGTCCGGGCTGCCGACGGTGGCGGCGGCGGCGGGCCGGCATCATGGCCGCGGCCGGCAGATGAAGAAGACATTCAACAACGTCAAGATCACCATCCTCTGCGGGGTCGTCACCCTGCTTGTCCTACGTGGCACCGTCGGCGTCGGCAGCCTCGGCGGCGGCTCCCCCTCCGACAATGATCAGAAGGTGGTCGAGGACATCGAGCGCATCCTCCGCGAGATCCGTTCCGACTCTGACCCCGACGACCCCGACGAGCTCATCGCCGCTGCAAACTCCAACACCACCACTGCCGCCGCCGCCGCAGCCAACGTCACGCTTGCTACATCCAACTACACCCTCGGCCCAAAGATCTCCGACTGGGACCGACAACGGAGGCGGTGGCTAGATCAAAACCCTGGGTTCCCTAATCGGATCCGGGGCGGGAAAGCTCGGATCTTGCTGGTCACTGGCTCGCCGCCCAACCCCTGCGACAACCCGATAGGCGACCACTACCTCCTGAAATCCACCAAGAACAAAATCGACTACTGCAGGATCCACGGCATCGAGATCGTCTACAACATGGCTCACCTCGATAAAGAGCTCGCCGGGTACTGGGCCAAGCTCCCGCTGATCCGACGGCTGATGCTCTCTCATCCCGAGGTCGAGTGGATATGGTGGATGGATTCCGATGCGTTGTTCACCGACATGGCCTTCGAGATCCCACTATCGAAGTACGACGGGCACAATTTGGTCATTCATGGGTACCCTGATTTGATGTTTGATCAGCATTCTTGGATTGCTCTGAATACTGGAAGCTTTCTGTTTAGAAACTGTCAGTGGTCGCTTGATTTGCTGGATGCTTGGGCTCCCATGGGCCCGAAAGGCCCTGTTCGAGAGGAGGCCGGGAAGATTCTGACGGCAAATTTGAAAGGGCGGCCGGCATTTGAAGCTGACGATCAGTCCGCGCTGATATACTTGTTGCTTTCGCAGAAGGAGAAGTGGGGGGATAAGGTTTTTATTGAGAATTCGTATTATCTTCATGGGTATTGGGCAGGGCTGGTGGATAAGTACGAGGATATGATGGAGAACTACCACCCCGGGTTGGGAGACGAGAGGTGGCCGTTTGTCACGCATTTTGTCGGTTGTAAGCCATGCGGGAGCTACGGTGATTACCCAGTGGAGAGATGCTTGAGTAGCATGGAAAGGGCGTTCAATTTCGCAGATAACCAGGTGTTGAGGATGTATGGGTTCTCGCACAAGGGTCTGTCGAGCGCAAAGATTAGGAGAATTAGGGACGAGACATCGAAGCCTTTGGAAGTGTTGGAGAAGCTAGATCCTCGGGCGAGGGTAACAAGTGGGTGATCTTTGCTCCATATCGGAGGTCAGATCCACAGCCTTTCTGTTTTGATGCATGGTTACATGTTTTTATTCACTATGCTATGTAACTATAACTTTAGGATGTTTTACCTTTTAAAAAAAATAGGATTAGCATTTGTGTTTTCTATATTGATCAAGGGCATAAGGATTGCAAACAAAAGAAGATGATGTAGGAATTGATTTTATACTATTTTCATGGTATTATTTTGTTTACTTCAATCACTAGAGTACTAAAGCATTTGGGAGGTTATTGTTATTTTTATACAATGCATATAGTCTGTTTTTATAGAAGATGCATAAAAACAATATGTTATTGTTACTGTATTGCCCTAAACAAAGTGGAGCGAGGAATATGTGACAACCCATAAGACTCAACACACTCTGTAATCATATTAAGATATTGCAGTAACATGACAAACCCTAGAGTTCACATAATAAATTTGAATGGCCACATTTAAAAAAATGAATGTGCCCAATTATCTGTTTTGTCATACTCAACGACATGAGAACCTTCAAATTTTGTTCCATTCAATTAATAGGTCAACTGCCTAACAAAATTGGCATATTCATGTAGGAACCACAGAATGGAATTCCTTCATCTCCTCCAAAAGAGCTTAATGAAATGCTATAATTGTCTAGCCATACTACTATGGAAACATTTATTATACGTGGTAATCAAAAAATGGAAATTGAATAAGCACCATGCTAGGCAGTCTTTGTTTTGAGACGACAAACTAGGATATAACAATATGAAAAATCAATTTTGGTGAATTAACTTGCAAGTATGGTAATAAACAAATATTATATATGCGCTTCTCCAAGATCATTATCATGGATTGTAAGTTTGGTCGGTCAAATCCTAATATTCCCCCTTGTCAACTCTTTGCACCCACGTTGACTTGGTTGTTGCCACTATTCTTTACCCATGGTCGAGGATGCTTTATCAACGACACAAGTGGATCATACACCCTCGTGTAGTGGACTTATCAATGCCACAAGTGGATCATGTTATGCATGCTATACAGGAAAGATACATTGTTATTACAATCATGTTCCAATATGACGATGTCTAACATAATACTATAATTAAATAAGCAAATTCTGCTCTAATGTCTAACATGATACTATAATTAAATAAGAATTTGGATGAAAAGAAAATTATAGCTTCATTTTAATAATCATATTTATTAAAGCATCACGAGTGCCATCAATGAATTAACGTGCAGTTTAGGCATGGATGGTTGAAATAGTCTTTATAGCACGAACATTTCCACAATGAAGCCATGCTATGTTGGATGTGTTGACTTGCACGGCATGCACATTATTTAAAGTTTGTTGGGGGTAGGCATCTTGTGTCAGCATGTATGTGCAACATAGGAAATGGTATATGTAACGTGTTTGCATACATGGGTCATGTCTGTTGCATAAGATGTGTTTCCGGTTCCTTGTGTTTATAGACAAGTTTTCACTAAGGAGTAATCCAAAAAGAAGTTATTATAAAATGACTTCTATATCTTCATTGTGGTGTTTCGTAGTTTTAAAATCTGAAGTGTCAATAGAAGTCAATTTGTGAAACATACCATGACATGGAGAGATGTTCCAACAAAAAAATGGTCGACACCTAGACACAACAGGCACATCTATCTACGTCCACTGATACAAATAAACTATTATTAACATAAAGATTCTTTATACAATTAAGTATCTTCGTCACTTGAGAGGGGGGGGGGGTGTGTGTGTAGAAATTAAGTCCATTCATATAGAAACAACCAAATATGTATTTGCATTAAATATTTTGTTCATGCTTTATCGGCTCCGAGTCCCCCTCTCGGCTCTGTGTTCCTTCTTTACTATAGCGATTGATGATCTCATTAGGCATATTCAAGACGAGGTATCTTGGTATATATCATTTACAGATGATATTGTTTTAATAGATGTGATAAAAATGGCGTCAATGCAAAGTTAAAATGTTAGAGGCAGCTATTAAGAATCGATGTTTCAAACTTAGCATGAACAAGACTGAACATATGAAATACAAGTTTAGTAGAGTGAGACATAAAGATCATATCATGACGAAGCTAGATTAAGAAAATATATATGTAAGTAATTTATTTAGGTAACTTAGATTGGTTATCCATGATGATGCGAAGATTAAAGAAGATGTTGATCATAGCATCAAAGCATTTTAGTTGAAACAAAGAGTCTCAACAGGAGTGTTATATGATTGGAATTTACCGTTGCCATATGATTGGAATTTACCGTTGCCGTTAACAAGAGTGTTAAAGAATAATTTTTATATGATGATTAGATCAGCTTTGTTACACGTTATAGAATAGTATGCTATTACCAAGAAGAATGAACAACGTATGTGTGTGTCTGAGATGTGAATGTTACATTAGGTATGCAGAAACATCAGAAAAGATAAGATGAAAAATGAGAATATCCGAGCAAACTTAGGCATGATACATATAGTCGATAAGATGATAGAACATTGCTTGAGATGGTTTGACCATATAAGTCGGAGATCTATTGGTGTGACCGTTAAAAAACATCACATATGAATGTTAAAATCAAGAGAAAGAGAAGTAGTAGAAGATATGAAAGAAGCGATAAGAGGGATATGAAAGATTTTGGTTTGATGGAAGAGAAAGCCTTAAATTGTAATGCATGAAAAATAAATATCCGGCATCATGATCCGAAGTGATCATGATCCAATATGATTTTATCTTATTTGTGTTTATTTATTATTATTCTTTATTTTTTGTTTTTATTTATGTATTATTATTTCTATTATTTGTTATGATTATTTTGTTATTTTCTCTTTCTATTGAGTCTTTGAAGCCGATCTTAATTTGTGATGAAATCTATGATAATGATCATGAGACATATGGTACATTGCACCTAGACCCTCCGAACTACGTGTAGTGTGTCATTAATATCCGCATAATCTACGATTTTAATACTTAAATCCCTTCACTTGACAAAGACGTATAGAGCACATTTTTCTTTTACTTTTACCCTTCTACTTCTTCCTTTGGCAACTACCTTTGCCATCTTTCTCTCTCTTACGGCTCATTCTTTCTCATGCTTCCTCTTTTTTCCCACTGTCCCTCTTTCTCTCTCATCTCTCACATGAGAGAGAAGAGGAAGCAAGAGAGGAGGGAAAGGAAAGGAAAAGATAAGATAAAGTAATGGTAACAGAAAGAAAAAAAGGCAAAATTGAAAGAAAGATTTGATTTTTGACATTTTTATTGAGGATGTCTTAGTGTTAATATCATAGATTAGTGGTATTAGTGACAATGTCATAATTCAAGGGGTCTATATGCAATTTACCCTATAGACATTTTTAAAAAGGTATACGTAACTACACACATACTTATATGGACACACAAATATAAATGAACTAGTTATAACCATGAGCATAAGTCACGGAGCATTCAAAAATATTTTCCAAAAAATTTCACCACATTCAAAATGCCCAACACAAAAATAGCAGCCGCATTCAAAATCTCACCCTCAAATTTTTGCTCCCCCAAAATTTAGTTCCTTCGGCTTTAGTTCTTCTCAAAATTTAAAATTTTAGTCACCTCCTCCTAAAATTTTGTTCCATGCAGATTTAGTCTCCTAAAATTTTAAATTAAAATTTAGTTCACCCCTTGGAATTTAGTTCTTCCAAAAATTTTAGTTCCATCCATATTTTGTTACCTCCCAAATTTAAAATTTTAGTTCTCTCAAAATTTAGTTCTCCCCAGATTTAATTCACCTTAAAGTTTTAGTTGGTTTTCCTCAAAATTTTCACAAACTTTCTGATGCGATCCGAATGTACAAAGGAGCAGAAGGTTCGAGAGAGTTGCGGCAAAACAAGGGGCTGCTCGGGACCGATCTAGGTGTATTTTGGTAATTTTAGGTTTCATGGGAACTGTGGTAATTTATGTAATTCTGAGGAAAACAACGATTACAAGTAGGCGACGGCTAGGGTTGAGGTTTTTATATTGGTTGTGAAAGAAACCTTCGAGTTGATTAGAACCTTAGTCCTTAGAGTTTTATGTTTTGATCTCGAATCTAAAGCTAGGAGCACAGTTTTCTCTCGAATTAAGGCCACCTATTTTGCTACTTATATAAAAAATCCAATAAAAATTCCACCTTTTCCTATTTTTAAAAAACCCTAATTTCATCTTGATTTCTGTTGCGGATTGCACCAAATTGGTATCGGAGTAAGATCCCGATGGCGGCGACAATAAAGGTTGAGGCTTTAGAAGAGAAATTTGACACCGAAATTGAAGTATTGAAGAAATCGATGAAGAAGCTGAGAACTGCAATCGGATCCGAAGTGAAGGCCTCGCAAGCGAGGATGAACGTGATATTGGAACCCCTCATGCAACCAAACCAATAGCACATGCACTCAAATCAACAGATCTCGCAACAAGTCATGGCATTATCAAAGGTGAAAATTTCATATCTGAGTAGAGGCGACGGCATCCGCTCAGACCCAATGCAAAAGGGACGATATTTGGTGAAGGATGAAGAATTCAGAGAAAGGCTTATAACCGACGCGTAGGACGATCTTGAAGAAGCGAAAGAAGACCTCGAATGGTGCGGGATCCCATCCACCCTCATCGGGGGCACCACGACACATGGAAGGCCCCACTCAGGGCAGGCGAGCCCTGACGGGGATGTCAGGGCCCCTGTGGCCCCCTGGCGGCCCGCCAGGGCCCTTGCGGCCCCATGGCAACCTGCCACGTCCTTGTCACACTTTTACAGGGTTGCCAAGGCCCTCGCGATGTCCTGGCGACCCGCTAGAGGCTTGTGAGCAAAGGTTAGGTCGCCCAGTTCCCCGCGGCCTTCGAATGGCCCGTTGAGACCCCTATGACTATCGGGGAAAGCCCTTGAAGCTTGACAATGACCTAAAAGAGATATATGGACCCCATGGTCCATGGTTTGCTGCTGAGAGATGTCGGTAACTAATTCAGAATTACGAGGAGTCTGACAGATATAGTGTTGATGTTTCAGATTGTACGGGTGATGGGGGATGATATGATTGGGGAGATGACAGCTGGGAAGACGAAGAAGGAGAAGAGGGAGATAGATTTGGAGGCTATGATGCACCACGAGGCCCACACTAGTATCACTATTATGACAGATATTAAGGAAGAGCAGCACAAGGGGATTTCAATACAGATGGCATGGTCAGAAAATTAAAGATACCGATCTTTGAAGGAGAAGACCATTATGGATGGATTTACAAGGCAAAGATGTTTTTTGATGTGATGTACCTTACCGAGGAGCAGAAGCTAATGGCAGTTGGCATATGTTTGGCTTGGCATCGGTGGAAAGAGCAGCGACGACCTGTGCGCTCGTGTGAGGAATTTAAGGATTGCCTGCTACACAGAACTCGGGACACCCAGGGGGAGACCTTCGTGAGCAGCTCTTTATTCTTAGACAGGATGGGACAGTTAGAGAGTACAACAGTAAATTTAAGATGCTATCAAGACGTTTGCGGGGTCTGTTTAAGGAGTCCTTGTAGGGGAGTTTTATGAAAGGTCTCAAGGCTAACATTCGCGGAGCTACGCATCCAGATGCCTAGATAGCTACTGGACACAATGGATCTGGCCTAGATGATAGAGTGTCGACTCACAGAGGCGCGGCGGGCTAAGGGGGCCTAGGGCAGACCCAATTTTCACAGCCTGGTAGCGGCATGGGAGAAGAAGGCACCATCATGAGGGATCCAGTCTAGTCAAGAGAAGAAGATTGAGCTTTTACCGGACAGCAGGCTCAAGCGTCTCACATTAGGGGAGATCTAGGATAGGTGCACAAAGGATTTATGCTTTTGATGCGGCGAGATGTTCGGGCCTAGACATCGTTATTGGGATTGTGCTCTCCAGATGTTGACCGTCAAGGATGAAGAAGGTAAGGTGGTTAAGGAGGAAGCGCCAAGAGGAGACGAGCACATCCATTTAGAGTAGCATGCCCCATGAATTACATGACACCACGTTGAGGACAATGTTGGGGGCAAAGTAATGATGCAATCAGGATGCACCAAAGGAGGAGGAAAAGGTTCGGGGAGTTGAGGCAAAGCTATGGGCTGATCGGGTCTGATGCAACGGTATTTTAGTAATTTTGGGTTTTAGGAGGGCAGTTTGGTAATTTCTGTAATTTTGAAAAAAAAAACGATTATAAGTAGGCTAGGGTTAGGGTTTTTATGTTGATTATTATGAAAAAAAACTTGTATAAGTTGATTAGAATCATAGTCCTCTGAGATTTAGGTATTGATCTCAAATCTAAACTTAAGAGAGCAGCCTCCTCTCGAATCGAGGCTACATATCTTGTTACTTTTATCAAAAATCCAATAAAAATCCCACCTTTTTCCCAATTCTTCCAAAAACCCCTAATTTCATCTTGATTTCTCTTGTGGATCGCATCACTCTCATATTACACATTGATTCCTCAAGATTCAATCCCAACAATCTTTTTACACATCCGTTTGTCCTAGCCAGCAAAACACATTCAAAACATCCCTCAATTGTATAATAGATATGAGTTAACAACCATTTTTTAACATGTCATTGTTTTGTATGACAAATAGGGTAGAGTCATGGGATCGTGTGAGAGGGCAGCACATTATGCAAAATGAGCCATAAGCTAATATTCAGTGCTCCTATATACACACAAATATACACACAAAATATGTATGTATATGTATGCATGTATGTGTGTAAACGTACATATATGTGTGTATACATACTTGCATATATGTGTGTACACACACACAAACATACACATAGGTATGAATATGTGCACATATGTATTGTAGCTGTGTCCTCATGTCTAAATCTCGATCTGACAGTAGTGTGAACACGGATGAAAGAAAGTCTAGATAAGATTCACGAAGATTCATTGAGTACAATTAGAGAGAAAAACTAGTTAGAAGTTAGATTGGGGGAGATATCATGGGTGGAAAATAATCGGGGTGAGAAAAAGGTTGAGAGCACATGGGTCAGTTTTTGCGTTCCACGATTAAGAGTAAGTTTTTATCTTCCACGATTAAGGGAATCCAAAAAATCTGGCTTCTTCAAACCACACCTTTTCAACTCATGCTTTTCGAAAAAGTCCTTTTCTAGATCGATAATCAAACATTCATTTTCTGCAAAAATGAGTAGAAAGCACTTACAATAAGCATTGCCTAGCTCACTCATAATATATTCTAAAATTGTGCATAGAACAAGTCAAGGTGAGAGACTTCGTTGACCAATACTCGTGTAAGTTTGATTCTCAAGGGCTTCACCTATTTTTCTAAAAGTCTAACTTCTAAGATCGTATGTGAGAATTTATATAGAAACATATAGACTTCAAGGAGGCTTCCCATCATTTTGGAGTTATTTATACTTTATATCATAAACATTGACGCAATAGTCATGTAACTTGGGTCTCAAGGTCAAGGTCTACATCTTTACTCTCATCAGCACATTATAAATATTCTCATCATGTTGAAGATGATAAAAGCAGTGTAGGGACAGGACTTGCTGAATGGGAGAGATGTCCCTACACTGCAAGTCCTGTCCTCTTATAAATATCCTCATCATGTTAAATGTATCCTCATCATGTTATAAAATGTATTCTCCTCTGCAAGTCATGTCCCATATAAATATTCCCATATAGACAAAAGCAGTGTTGAAAAATGCATTCTCCTCTCTCATGGCAAGACCCATTGTGCCACCCCTTTCATACATTAGTAGAAAGAAAATAAAAGGTAAAAAGGATTTAAAAAATCCATGCACACACAGACATGTTGATATAACTAATGCAAACTTATCTGTGTTTTTTGCATGCATTCATTTAGTTGAGTCCTCAAGAATGCCTGAAATATTTGCAATAATTTATAGATGTATTTATGGATATGACCAGTGTCCTAAAATACATAATATGTCTTATAGAATATGGTATTTGCATCCACATAAACATATGTTGCGTGTAATAATGTATATATGCTTACATATGGATGTTTGGCTACTATGTGTCCATAGTGCTTCTTCCGTGTAACATGTTGGATTGCTTGAGATGGCAATAGGCACTAGAGGATGTGTTTGATTGTGTATATCAAATATAAAAGGCCCTTTAAAAATTCTACCTAAGATTACAATTAGTGTTTCCTAATTTAATCTTAATCAACCATAATTATATCTTGCAATAGAGTATGCAGCGAAAAGTAAGCAAGTGATATTTACAACACTGAAATACAACAATCGTAAACACAATGATTACACCGGTTTAGTCACCCCGTGACCTACACCCAGCACCCAAGTCTCACTTGGCTAGTTTTATTATTTCAACAAATAGTGCAACCACTTCTTTACAAGAGGATTTTTACATATCACCTCAAATTAGAGGATTTTCAATACTCAGCTCTTTCCAAGAGGATTTTATACTTACAGAGATTGATACAAATACATATAGGCTTGACTTGAAGCTCTTATGAATGTGTAGTGGCTATAGAAGAACTTGATCTCCAAAGGATGGAATTGAGGCTCTAGAAAGATCAAGTGTCAAAAATTTACGGGTTGTGCGGGATGAGTAATTTAGTATATGCACGAAGTAATTGTTTGGCAGGTTGTGCGCGATGAGCAAAAAT
This sequence comes from Scilla litardierei, assembly GCA_030789695.1. Lineage (NCBI taxonomy): Eukaryota > Viridiplantae > Streptophyta > Magnoliopsida > Asparagales > Asparagaceae > Scilla > Scilla litardierei. Next base: position 211,342,504 of record CM061134.1, on the reverse strand, counting down.
GGATGCACATACCAAATAACTCATCGCGCACAACATGCAAAAATTACTGTGCGCATACCAAATTAATCACCACGCACATCACATCTTTTTTCTCATCGCGCACAACTTGCCAAACAAAATTACATAGCACATACCAAATTACTCATCGCGCACAACCTGTAAATTTTTGCCTGTTGTGCACGGTGAGTAATTTGGTATATGCAAACTTTTTGCTCATCGCACACAACTCGCCAAAAAAATACTCTGCACACATATCAAATTACTTACCGTGCACAACCTGCAAATTTTTGCAGGTTGTGCGCTATGAGTAATTTGGTACGTCCGCTGAGTAATTTTTTGTTTATTGTGCACATGGAATAATTTGATATATTCGCGAAGTAATTTTTAGGATATAACACAGCAAGCACTATACCATATTTCAGGATAACAAAATTTTGAACATGCATGCAAACTGATATCACCTGTCAAGAGAACAAAATTTTTAGGATACAACATCGCAATCACGATACAAATGTCATGGTACCATCTTTTGGGCTAACAAAATTTTAAATATGCTTGCAAACTGATACCAAATGTTAGGAGAATAAAATTTTGACTATGCAAATTGATACCAAAAAGGCAAACCAATACCAAATTCATGATACCAAAATAGGTAAACTGATACAAAATCCATGACACCAAATTCATGATACCAAATACCATATTTCATTGATACCAAATTCAGGGTTACAAAATTTTGCAAATATATACAAATTCCAAAAATACAGGATTACCAGATTGAATAATGTTTATGTCCTGAAGCTGCTGAATAATGTTGCCACAAACGGTACGTCATGATATGATGCACATTGATCTTTGATTTCTCCAATGAGGCGTTGATCTCGGTATGTTGCAACTCTAGCAAAGCATAAATTGTTATCCATGATGTGCCAAAACTACATGTTGATGAACCCAAGTGACATTTAAGCTTTGCATATGAACTATCTGCTATGTTGGTTTTGGCATTGCCATAATGCAAATTGCTATCAGTCCATATCGTAATGAACTTCTTTTTATACTTGTCCAACCAATATTTATTCACATAGTTTAGCAATGAAATTTTTCTCCAATGCATTAAGTTGTTGCACATAATCATCCTCACTCCGTACCAGCACTAACAAATTCTTACTTGATATGAATGAATGACATCTCTCTTTAACTTCAAAAAACTTCTTGCAATTGGCCAACACATTTCTAAAAATGTGCCATCTATATAATTGGTTATGTGCGGAGGGAAATACCTTACTAATGACATTCATAAGTGTAAGCTCTCTTTCTGTCAAATCATCTCGACATCGTGTATTTATCTAGCAAAGATTTCAACTTCTTCCATGCTCATATGTAGCAATTCTTTCTTTCGGCATCTATGTAACCAAATACAGCTGAGAATGACATTTCAGTGGAGATAACATCTACAATCTCAAACTATGGTAGCATGTAGCTGTTTGTCTTATACGTGCAGTTCATGATCAAAATTTCTAAAAATGCATGTAATATATCCACCGATGTAGTTTGTGCACAAAACAAACTCCTCACGGACGACGTCTCTTCATCAATAGAATGATATCTAATGTATTTCTTCTCGCTCAAGCTTTTACATAGTTGCATATGAGTTCTCCCAGCCATATCTGCAACCTTCATCATATGTCTTGCATTATATATTGCTTTAATTGTTGTCGCATTGTACATATCTTTTTGTTTCAGAAATTTCAAAATTTCTCTTGTCATCACCATGCTATTAGACAAGTCTCTCAACATGTCCATCTCCGACACTTTCAACCTCCCGGTATATAAATGTCCCTCGAGTACTTCGCAGGTGGATGATTGTGCATGCCACATATGATTATTAACTTCCACTCATCATTATTACCAACCATATTAGCCATCAAGGAGAACAAACATTAACACTTCTTGCTTCCATTTAGATTGTAGGTCTTTTCTCAATCTTGCTCATGTGTCCCCGATATTTCCCATTTTACACAAGAAAAGTATATGGTTGTGACCAAGGGCGGAGCCAGGATTTTCACTTACCCTGGGCTACCCTAAATATTTTTGTCATCAAGAACTTAAACAACACTCTGATATAGAGCAATGTGATCAAGAAGAATATTCCAAAAAATATGCTCAACCATCTCTACTAATTTATAAATTCAAGCTCAATTTTTTCCAGATATTTTAAGCGCATATATTATGTCTCTATATTCGGAGAAAAAATTAATGCATCGAACTCACTTCGCTGCTCGAACTGAAGACTGATGCAAGACCGAAACCATATCAGTACACGACATGAAACACGTCAACTCGAGCATTCTCTTAAACCATATCATAAAAGAATCCGCCTTTTGGAGGTGCACCACATGCCGATCAATGATCTCTGAAAAAAATTTCAACTTTTTAAGTGAATCCTTGGAGATGGTTATGCAATGAAACCATGTTGCAAGGCCAAAAACAAAGGATCAAATCCTGCAATCAATAATTGAATTGTTGCCAGGTAATAAAAAAGCATCACTGCATTCATCTAGCAAGAATACATGACATCATTTAGGAAAATGTAACGCTTTGCAAAATTATACCATGATCATGCAATTTTAATTCATGCTGATAGAATTAAGCCTGCAAAGCTTACCCAAAAGGGATGACTTTTAGGTATAATTAAATGTGCTAACATAATACTCTCAATTTTGCTGATAGATTTAAGCCTGCAATGGATTCTTCTCAATTGTTGCAAAATTATACCCAAAAGTGATGACTTCAAGCGTACTACAGGGCAACGAAAGAAAAATTGAGAAGAATCGACTGCAATACCCATCTGGCCCCTTCTCAATGGTATAATTAACTGTGCTAACAAATCTCAAAAAGTAAAGGACAAAATAAGCAATACCCAGATCAGAAAATTGAAGGGAGAAGACGATGGTCTAAGGCCAACGCCAGCGACAGCGCTTGCGATTCTGCGAAGGGGTCTGATAGGCGATGGCGCCTGCGAAGCGGCGGAGGGGGTCGGATGGGCGCCTGCGGCGGCGCTTGCGACGGCGCATGCGGAGGGGTCGGAAGGGCGCATGCGGAGGGGTCGGAAGGGCGCATGCGGAGCGGTCGGAAGGGCGCCTGCGAAGGGGTTGAATGCCGATTGACGATGGATTTGGGGATTGAGATAAAACCGTAGGTAGAAAGGTTGAGATCGAGAGAGAGATTATGGCTGTATACAAAGTCTCAGGGCATGGGCTCGAAAATTTCAGACTGGGCTAATTATTTGGGCATGTGATTGTTTTATATATATATGGAGTTTTGCCCAGACTTGACCCGGGCTGTAGCCCAGGTCAGCCCTGAAAGTAGCTCCGCCCTTGGTTGTGACCCTATTGCCCAAGGTACTTATATTCGAAGACATTGTAACATTCACAAGCTTATTTTCACTCTTGACGTCCTTTATCCAATTAACAAGTGTGGTTTTACTTTTAAATTTGGTCATGGTTGTAAACTCATTTGTAAAATCTTTCTGGCTATCTGAACTTGTTACATTATCCTGAATTTTACATTAAACATACAACTTTTTGAACATAACGTAAATTTATTATGGTATATTATTGACGAACAGATAACAAATATTGTTTGCATGTAATTAACAAATATTCATTATGTAATTTTGTTTTACCTGTTGTGCACAGTTTGGTGAGTTATGCACGATGAGTAATTTGGTATGTGCGCGGAGTAATCTTTTTGTCAGTTGTGCGCGGTGAGTAATTTGGTATATGTGCGGAATAATTTTGTTTTACCAGTTGTGCGTGCTGAGTAATTTGGTATGTGCGCGGAGTAATCTTTTTTCCAGTTGTGCGCGGTGAGTAATTTGGTATATGTGCGGAATAATTTTGTTTTACCAGTTGTGCGTGATGAGTAATTTGGTATGTGCGTGGAGTAATTTTTGACGGGGATATTTCGAGGTGTTTGAAAATGGCAGTTTCGTTATTTTTCAAAAAGTTTAAGTGGTATGTGCATGGAGCAAAACGGTGGGTTTGCTCTTAAATTAATTGCATTAATCGCTGCAGACCAAAATTTATTCAATCAGGTTAAAAGTGATTTACATTTTAAATCTGGAGTTTGGTCCTCATTCTCTTATATTGTTAAGTGTATACCCAAGACATATGCATTGTGTTCCCGGCCTTGAACTTACAATTAACTTCGATGTCCCACTATCATGATTTGATTGATGTATATCCAAGGTTTTAAAAAACTCGCCACGGTGACGCCATGGCGGCAAGGCTCCACCCTCACGTCCCGTTAATGCACAAGTTGGCTCTTTGAGGCGGCACGCCGCCATGGCGCGCCATGGGGACACAAGACGTGCCACAAAACATAAGGCACACCTTAAAAAAATTAAAAAAAGCACCCGGGTCCGCATTATAGGGCTAAGAGAACCCAAACTCGACCCGTTCTCATTATTTGAGGCTTCTTTTCATCTCGTAGCCACCCGCATTCGATTTAGGGCCTATGGCTTTTCATCTCGCTTGCAGATAGCACTTGTGAACAAAGTTTATTCAAGATGTTGAACTAGGACATGCAAAAATCAATGTTCCTTCAAGTATCAGCAAATTTTGTTTAGATCCAATTATACAAATAGCTTTAACAACTGTGTTAATCGATTGCTTTGATATTGATGACGTATTGAGGTCACATGCTTTTTAGTTATGTAAACAATTGCTTTTTAGTTATGTAAACAATTGCTTTTTAGTAAAGTAACACTTTAGTTAATTGTAAGCAGTAAGCACACATCTCAGATGGAAGGCTATGGATTTGGTAGGATTTGGAAACTAATTCATTTAAGTGGAGCATAGTTTAGTGTCTACCTCTATATATATTATATAATATATACACACATTTACCGCTTTAAGCTATGCCTTGAAAAACGCCGTGGCTCCGCCAAGGCTCCTAAGGCTTGCGGCTTGACCTCGCTGCCACGCAACGCCTCACGCCATTTAGAACCTTGTGTATATCCAATGCACGATGGGAGTCATGGGGTCCAATGTAAAAAGGATTGGCAAATGGTGGATGAAGTAGCACTCAGGTAAATGCATCAATCACCCTGAATCTCCTGAATAATGTTTGATTGTATGCAATAACTCGCATGATCATAGGGAATATGTAGGTAAGAACATTGGGAAGGGGCTTATATATAGAGAAAATTTTATTGTTCTCAAGGACAATGCTAGATATTTCTGGCCGTGTGCACAGCATACAAAATCAAGCATCTTATGTTGGTTTGTAATCATATTTTGATCTCAGCATACATCTTATGGATATGGATACAATAATCGAGGTTATTGATATGGTGTGAACGTATCTGGACTGTGGATCGTTCTCCCAAAATAGTCAGTCTGATCAAAACTTGGGCATATAAAACCTTTTCCTTGAGAGATAAATGTTCTACTGAGGTAGATCTACTGTTTCATGTTGGGTAACTATCAAGTGTTTAGTGATGCATCATTACATCTGTAGTTGAGTACCATTTTGTATGATTTGCACGTATGCATCTTTACTTTGTTATTCTAGCTGAATAAATTTACAGCGCAGGATGATTGTTTTCAGGCATTGACGCGGTTTGATACATGTGGCAAAGCTTGCCTCTTGAGACAAGCTCTCAACTCTCTACGCTCAAAGAAATTCTTTTGGGAAATGACCATATATTCGCCTTCATCGCCGTTATTTATTTTTGCCTCATGTCAATAAGCTGAAGGAGGGAAAGGTGGAGCCTAACTACAACCTTACGGTCATTTCTTGGTTTCTGGTTTGGATGTAAGGCAACGAACACCATAACTGTAAAGCTCTCAGCCTTCTTTAGGTTTGTGACTTCAGAACGCTTATATGAACCGTGTGAGCAAAGAATCTTTAGTTTTCTTTGGTTGATTGTCAAGAGAGATGTGGCTTAATTTTAAGGGCACCGAGGAGTGCTTGCTTATGTAAAGTTTCTGTGTGATCATATGTCAACTTAAAAATGAAGTCAAATGGTTTCATGGTTTCATATGAAGCAATTGTATATTGGACTGTTAAGCTGCACTATCACAAGTCGTTGTGCCGTTCTTATTTCTAGACTTAGTTTAGGGTTATTTGATGATATCGATAGGATTTGATTCTAAATATCTATTCTGTTAGACTCGGATATGGGATTGTGTTTCGGATGAGATTGCTATAGAAAGTTCCATGTGAGGGATGCCTGGGGTTGTTAGGACAAGATGGACAACTCCACGTGAAGACCCAAAGAAAGTCTAGCCGTCTCAGATCTAGTGAACCCATCAAGTCAACTCGTTGTATCATATGTTCCATTGAAAAGGCTGGGGTTGAGGGCCATTTTGTTTATCAAGGTGCTATGAATGTCATCATAGATAAAACATTCAAGTCTCTGTCAATGTGGCTTCCACGTCATGCAGTGCTACGTGTCGAGCCGATCACGCAGCCGGTACTTTTTGTCCTCTCATGTACCATCGTGAAAATGTCAAACTCCAAGTGCTGGAAAACAAGCAGCCATCAATTCTGGGGCCATGGGTCTTTGTTTGATAGCCAGCAAATGGGTGGAAGAAGAACAAGAACGGAGGTTAGAAGAAAGGGACGAGTAAGGGTCCCATCGGCCATAGGTGAGATCGACTTGATTGTCCCCTGATTCACGTTGCTGGTCTTAGATCCAAGCAAGCAGCCCACTTCTGGGGTCACTGCAGATTATGACAGAAATGGCAGCATCCGAGCCCCAGCATGGAGGCCGATACCATATTATGACCTTCTCAATGGTTCTTGGGTGTGTCCTGTGCATCATGGTCATGGATGATAACTACATCAAAAATCAAATGAATCCAGCGTTATTTGATATTTGATTTAACCATTACAAATTCGATGGTTTTGGATCAAATGATCAGGGTTCACCCTTTTTAAGGTTTTGTATTTTAGAATGTGTACAACAATTCCTCGTGTACGGGCCTGCACAGCGTCGCTTGGCTCCAATGTAGGAAGAAGATGAAAGAGAGGTCAGAAGAGGCTGACTGACTGTAGCTTAATTTCATTTTGTATTTTTTTTTTGAATAAAAAAGTTCTTTGCCACTTTGATTGAGCCAAACAATGCAAATTAAAAAGAGAAGAATTTAAGTAAATAAATAAAATCTGCGCGCAAGGGAGGGTACGTGCGGGATCTCTCTGTTCCCATTGGATTCTGCAACTTTGATCACATCGTTTAATATTCATAAAACCAGCCATCTTGAAGGAGCTGAATCACGTTTGCTGACCATGGACACATGTCATCCAGTCTCACAGTGTTGAAATAGCATTCCCAGAACCAAAAAGGCTAGACTTTGCAAGTCTTCATCAGGGTGAAATAAATTAAGAGAATTGCTATCTACACCGATTTTTCGGTGAAGAGATGGGACAAGTTTTCAAAATTGGCAAAAAAATAATAACTTGTATGTCAAATCTCTCTCTCTCACTCATTTTCTTTCCCTCTTTAGGGGTAATGTCACCTTCCTACACCGAGCTTTTCGGTGTAGGGAGTCATTCTCTAAATTAAACATCGCTCTACTCTACTCGATTCTACTTTGTTTGATATTTTGTTAGTTTTTCGGTTAATTTATGCGTCATTTGAGCTTCATTTACCTTAAAATAGTTTATGTTTAACCATGCTAAAAACTCATGGTTCGCAACATGAAGTTCCGATTTATAGAAAAAGTATCACAATTCTCAATAATGAAGGTAACGAGTATCAGATGGCCAAGGATTGGATTTCCTCCTTAACCACAATCTAGGGCCACCTGAACCTCTCAACCCCAAACGATGAGAATATCTATATCCAAAAACTTTCTCCAAAAAGTAAACATATACAAAATTATAAAGAACAAAAACTAAAGGTGAGAATAATGAGATGGGTATGGCTTTCAACCGTGGTAGGCCTAATTAATATATTTATGCTTCTTGACGGAAAATGATAGGAAGGGGAGCACCCCCTTCTTCAAATTTGTCATTTCTTGTCTCTATTAGTCATCTCTTTATAATTTATTGCAGCCATCAGACCTTCTCTATTTGTCCTTTTGATGAAGCCCCCTCAAGCCCTCTCCCTTTTGTCCCCCCTCTCCTCGCTCTTAAATACCCCCCTCTCTCTCTTCCATAGCTTGTGCTAAAATGATCCTATAAGGAGCTTAGCAAGCCCCTGTGTTTTGGATAGAGGATAAAATGATGGGTAATCAATCTCTAGATTCATCTTACCCTGAGTTTGTGGAAGTTGATCCTACTGGGAGATATGGAAGGGTACACTTCAAAAAATTTCATGTTCCTCGTGTCTTTTGACCCATTCTAATTTTTTGGGCTAATTCCTTTTTAATGTGGTTTTCAGTACAATGAGGTTCTTGGCAAGGGTGCTTCAAAGACAGTGTAAGAATTGATGATTCCAACCATCCTCGTAATTTGAATCAAATTGTTTGCAAATTTGATGGGCTCTTTTCTAATGTTTTTCCTTTTGTTGTTGGGAAATTCAGATACAGGGCATTTGATGAGTACGAAGGGATTGAGGTGGCATGGAACCAGGTGAAGCTCTGTGAGTTTCTTCAGAGCCCAGATGATTTGGAGAGGCTCTATTGTGAGATCCATCTCCTAAAGACCTTAAAGCACAGAAACATCATGAAGTTCTATGCCTCTTGGGTTGATATCTCAAAGAGGAACATCAATTTTGTCACTGAGATGTTCACCTCTGGTACCCTCAGGCAGTAAGTGCAACATTGGTAACTTCAATTTCTTGATTCTGGGTCTCCCTCAAAATGTTTTAGCTTACCTTTTTTCAATTTTTCAAAAATTTATGATTTTAGGTATAGGCAGATGCATAGGAGGGTCCATATTAGAGCGGTGAAGCATTGGTGCAGGCAGATCTTGATGGGTCTTCTCTATCTTCATAGTCATGAGCCTCCTATAATCCATAGGGATCTCAAATGTGACAACATATTCATCAATGGCAACCAAGGGGAGGTCAAGATCGGCGATTTGGGCCTGGCCGCCATCCTTCGCAGATCCCATGCCGTGCATTGCGTAGGTAAAAGATCATCATGTATGTTTTCCATCGAGTCGAAGTCTTCTGCTTTTATGATTTGCTGAATGGTTTGGTTGGGTTGATGGTTTATGTAGGTACTCCGGAGTTCATGGCCCCCGAGGTTTATGAAGAGGAATACAATGAATTGGTTGACATCTATTCATTCGGTATGTGCGTGTTGGAGATGGTCACTTTTGAATATCCATATAGCGAATGCACCCATCCTGCCCAAATATACAAGAAAGTTATCTCTGTAAGAGCTGTTGTCACTGAATCTTGAGTCAATCGGCTCGAATTTTTTGATTGCATGGCTGTCGCTTACAGGATTTTTTCATCCTTGGTAGGGCGCAAAGCCAGATGCATTGTACAGAGTGAAGGATGCTGAAGTGAGGCAGTTCATCGAGAAATGCCTTGCGACGGTCTCCCAGAGACGATCAGCGAGGGAGCTGCTAATGGATCCTTTTCTGCAAACTGATGGCCTTGGTTCAGGTTGCTGGGAGGCGGACATCGTTGACTTGGGGCCTATTTCGAGGCAGCCTTCTTATAGCTCGAACCATAGTGATGGCTACTTCATTGCCAATGGGTCTTCAGTCGATCTTCAGCACGAATCAGAGCTGGACAACGATTGGGAGGACAATTCAGCCGAGGATGAGAAAAATGGGATTGACCTTTTCAGTAGCGATGAGGAGGAAAATGAGGATGAACCTGTCGCGGATGTTGATATCACAATAAAGGGGAGAAAGGGAGATGATGGTGGCATCTTTATCAGGCTCAGGATTGGTGATAAACAAGGTGAGAAATATTTCATGTTTTTCGCGTTATATACAAATAAGAAATAGTTCGAGTATCATCTTTTTAATCAACTTAAAATTTTAGAGCCTGTCTTGGTTGTAGCAGTGTATGATAATTTGTGATCAAACAGAAGTCGATACGTGCAAGTATTTGGTCAATCCATAATCTGAATTCTTTCATCATAGAGGTTTTGCTGAGGAAACGATGCCATTTTGTTGCAGAAGATGCTGATCAATGATAAATATGATGTTTTTTTGTTACTTTGGGGTGGAGAAATTAGGCGTTTATAAGAGCATCCATATGAAATCCCATTTCGCAAGTTATGATTTCTTACATGAACCAAACAACTGAAGGTTATTAAGTGGTACACTATCTGTTTGTTTGTCTGTGAATGTGCCAACATCTGTGTTGTGCTATGCAGGGCGTGCGCGAAACATCTACTTCCCGTTTGACATTGATACCGACACTGCACTCGGAGTCGCAGCGGAGATGATAGATGAGTTGGATATCACCGATCATGAGGTGACAAGAATCGCAGAGATGATCGATGGCGAGGTTTCTTCCTTGGCACCCGAGTGGAAGGCGACGTCCAGCTTTCCAGTCGCGTCTTGCTGTCACAACTGCGAATCCAATGCTTCATCTTGCGGATCACATGTTGAGTGCTGCGAAATTCATGGCCGCTTCGAAGAGGTAACATACCAGGCTGGAGTATCCGAGGAGTATACGACGGAAGGAGCACCATTGCTCTCTCCAAGCCAATCAGATGTCGTCGAGGCGGCTTCACAAGAAGCAGCAGAGAGCAACTTCAATGAAGATTGCGGTCAGCTGGGCGATCAAGGTTGCAACGAAGCGGTTACAGTTCGCATGGACAATGGATCGCAGAATGACACGCAGTGTTCCGAAATGGAATCCAAGGACCTTCAGAACAAGATCCCGCAAGATCCGAGATGGCTGAAATTGCTGTATCAGACGAGGGCCAAAGATTTCAGGAAACGGCTGTTGGGGAGGAGGAGAGCCGTGAACATGTCTTTGGACCTCGACAAGGAGGGCGCGGTCGGCGATAAACTCGAAGGGTCCAAGGTTATGAAGCAGATGAAGTCGTTCCATTTGGGCAGGCGTTTCTCGTTCCGGCGCCCCGATGTGGAAACTGACTACTGCCTCGTTGGCCAGCCAAACGAGGGAGCTCAGAGGGCCCGGGATCAAGAGACGAAGCCTGATATTGCATTGGAGAAGATGTTCACAGCAAACGGTTGTTACACAGGAGATCCTCTTCCAACTTCTCTGCCGAGGGCCAGATCTCTCTGCATATAGCCATAGAGATGTATGTCACCCCCTGTAATTGATACTGCCACAGAGAACGGTAGAGTTAGTTATCATGTGGAAACACGCCCATTTCCGAGTTTGTTGTTCCTTCACTCAGAATAAATAGGAGAATTTTCAGTTTGTTAGCAAAAGATACTGGCATTTTAAAAGCTTGTTCTTCAAGTGACAAACACACCAAAATTGAAGGAAAGAGATGGCTCCTGGTGACCAAACTTCGGTTGTCATTACAGTACAGATTAGAGTACCTGCCAGTTGATTAAGTTTGGGTCAATTTAGTTGGGTAGCTGGCCTTCTAGGTTCTCCAAAATCATAGCTATCAGATACTTGTATCGACAAGTATGTTGTTGTCATAAGTTGACGTATAATCTCCATCAGTTCTTGAACATTTGGCCATTGAAGATGACAGGTTGCTGATCCTTTGATCTTCTTGCTGCTTTCCGATGAGTAGTTAGATCTAAATATTCAACATGAGCAGTTACAAATTGGACACAGTAATTTGATGGAATGCTTGATCACAGGTTCAATATCTGACCATCGTTGTGTTTACAGGATGCATGACACGTGGACATCTTCATTTGCTGTTTTAGGATTACATAGGAGTTTAGCATGCGTTTTTTTTTTTGAAGAGCATGACTATGTGAACGCAGAGTTATATCCACGGGTAATACGTAATTAAAAGAACAAGTCTTGGGGTCGCCGGCCTCATAATCCGTACTTAAAAGGACTAATCAGATTTTATAATCTAAAAGGAGAAGCCTTCATTTGATGCATACTTTGGATTTAAGATGCCGTGTTTTTTCATTATTATATTATTTGGATCCATGACTATTGACTACTTCCAGAGCTCATTGCTGTAAGATTTCATTGTTGTGTGTTCAGCAAGATCTCCGAATTAATTAGAAACTTATGATTGACCTTGTTATTAGGCATGCGTGACATATCCAATAAAGTGGGAAGCTGAATCTTTGAATGTGGAGGGCGTATCTTAGACCGAAGCTATTAAACTTAATAAATTTAAAGGATCAAATCGTAAATCATACGATTTGATAGACTCTTTTCAAATTAGACGCAGATGACCAATATTTGAAAACCCATATGGTGATGATTTCTTGAGGACGAAATCGTTCAGGTTGATCTTCATATTTTAAAATCCCAAAACATACCCAATGGGTGTTGCTCGTTCGTCCACCCGTTACAAATTTAACAGTTCCACAGGAATACAACGTTTTGCCACGGGTAGATAAAGGAGCAAAGCCTGTTGGGTTCATCCGATATTTGATGTTTTTACTGGTAAACGTAAACTTCTACGGGAAAATCACACCAAAATATAGGCAACAGATCTGTGAAGAATACCAGATCTAAATTGGAATCGGGTTTCGATCGATTCACATCCTCCACATCCACGTCCACGTTCACGTTATCCTCGTTGTTCGATTATCGATGGACACTTTAGATGTCGTCCCACATTTTTCTCCATACACAATCGTGCCTCAGGTGTGCTTCATTCAGCTCGCGCCACGTGGCCATGTGCGCAATGCACGCCCGTTCTGGCACGTGCCGCACCGCTACCCGCACATGTGCCATGCGCATATGCGTGAGTTAAGCCGTACAATGATAGGCTGCCATATTCACTTGTATCGAGCCAATATAAAATCCGAAATAAATCGGCTTCCTGTCATCTAAAACTCGATGTATCGGGCTCTAAAAAATCTCAAAAAAATCTCTTAAAAATTCTTATAAATTCTAGATTAATCTCAAGAAATTAGGACACTTTTCAGTTTTCAACTGATTGTTGTGGGGAAACCAAACTTGCTATGCATTTAGGTAAATGGGATCTGTCAAGTGATTAAAAGAGAGGGCCAACCACCTTTGCTGTGATTTGATTACTTGGGGGAACTGTGCATGCCCACGTTAAGCACGTGCTGTTGCCTGATTCCATGGAGACTTGCACGTGCATTTGATTTGTTACCATCCTGAATTTTAAGGACTGGTACATGCTAATTAAAAATTACAAACCCACCAAAATTATTTTCCTAAAAAAATAAAAATATAGAAACAAATAAGCTTAAAGGGGTTAAAAAAATTCATTGCTGCCCCAAATTTCCTCAGTTCTGTCCCTTCGAGGTTTTTTTTCCAATGGGAAAGTAATAAAGAACTCTCGACATCCGCCCGTGCATGTCTGCAATATAAACTAGACTATATCTTAAGAGAATCATGTAGACCTGATCTAATAGAGGAGTTGTAAGACACAAAAAGGTGGGCCCCACAGAAAGTACAAGTACATATAGTGCTTGTACTTTTCAGCTTTTTGTGTCTTAGCACATGGTCTATATTAGATCAGGTGCCACCTTTTCTACATTATTCTCATCTCCTAATTGCATAAAAAATCATGCGAGTTGGATCTCGGGATTTTGGTAGTTGTTACTTACTTGTTAGGCATGTAGAAACTAAAGATCTAGATGTGTACAAACCTAATAACACAGATCTAGATATATAACATGCTGAATCTTAAATTATTGACCTACTCTGTTTAGCGGAAGCGTACCTGAGTCCATCGCTATAATAATCTGAAAGATCCTGACGATACCGCAACGGACGATCTTCCAGAATAGCACGAATCAACCGTTTGGAGAATCCCTTTAGTTTTCTCCCGGTTTCTCTCCTAGCGACGGGACGTAGAAAAGACGGCTCAACTTTGTTCGTGTATTCCGGGGACCACGACCGCTAATATTTATAGGCTAGCCTCCATAGCCCTAGGGTTTCCAACTCGGCCCATCAACGAGTTGAAGCCCAATAGTCTCTACACATAAAGGCCCCACAACCTGTTTAACTCATTTAGCCCATTTAATTAATTAAAACCAGATCACTAATATATTGGGCTTAATATGACAGCGTAGCACTTATATAATTATTCACCGCATATTAGCCCAACGTTGGATTAAGATCCAACTTGTTGGATAAGTTCCAACAATCTCCCACTTGGGCTATATGCTTAAACTTTATAATTATATTTCATAGTGCATACAACCAAATAAGATCTTAACCTGCTGTCATTTCTTTAATGAGTCAAAACCAATCCGGTCCATCAATTATATTAGCAAGGGATCAAAGAGATCTTCGCCGCAGCAATTGCAGCTCGACCCATCAATGGTCACCGTGCTAATACAAAAGAATGACATGGATTATGAAGTGGATGTGTAGCGTGGAAATTACATGTAATGTGATCTAACATGTCTATTTCCAACTGATCCTCCTTAACCTTAGTGAGATCATCAACAAAACAAAATCGGAGTGAAGCCGAACTGAAACCAAAAAACTTTATTTCTGATCAGAAAATCACCTCAAGCTTAAGCTGGAGACTTAATTTTGTCTATCATATGAGCACCCAAAAGAACAAACTCCCACAAAACTGAATGTTCTTAATGAAATGACATCCATATGAGTAGCTAGCTCATAAAACCTTTTGGATGACATTTCCTTACTATAACGGATCCGTAATTACATGGTTTGTTCCGATGTGCTCATTAGACAATTATACACTCCTATTAATCAACAATCTAGGAACTTGATCTCTGAATATCTAAACTTTGTCGAGTTCCTGTTGTTGCTGGAATATAAAACTGCAGACTTCATTTGTCACTAAATAAACTGTGTGGTGTTTCAACACCATCCCTAATTTGCAGCATAGTGACAAAATATGCAGATATATTTCATGATTTGGATGTCACATAATGTGATATGAAATCTAAAGCCATGTCAGAAGAGACTATATAAAGGGACCATTTAGATCTCTTCTAGTAGATGGCGCCTAACATAGATTTTCATACATTCTTTGCATCCAATAAATGATCAGAGTCAGTATACCAAAATGATCTCAAACCTTTTTTTGACTACTGATCCTTGAACATGTAATCCTTTTGTTCTCCATAAATACTGTAAGACACATTTGGCTGCTGTCAAATGGTCAACTCCTGAACTTAACAATCTGCCCAACACACCTGTAACATATGCAATAACCAAAAGCATATAAAACTGACTCCTTATTGGTGAGATATACGAAATCTTCTGAAAATTATTCTCAGGGTAATTATTGAGACTAAACTTGTCTCCCACAAAACTTAACATTCATTACCACATAGATATTATAGAAATTACATGCTCCCACAGAACTTAGATAACATCATTAAATACCATCTCAAAACCGAACGAGGTGATCACTTAATGAAAGTTAATATATCATCAACGATATTGAAATGCTCTGCTAATGCCATTTAAAACCTCACAGAGTCTTTCATGAAAACTGAATAGAAAGTCTCTTTACACATTAATGCATTCTTTTCCGTATAAAGTCTTTGAGTGATACGCTTTAAATCTTTTCTTAATATCCTTTTGAATTCCCTTTTGATTGTAAAAGACTATTTACAATCAATAGGTTTCAAACCTTATGGCAATAATAAAAAGATTTTAAGTATCATTTAAAGACTTTCTTAATTAATGCAATAATCAATTAAAGAGATGTAGAACTTTTATGACTTGATGTAAGTCGAACTTCCATCATCCTAATGTCAATAGTGAGCTTGTCATCTCTTTAGTAGATATCCTGAATGGCAATTAGTGCTTTGAGGGTGCTAGAGTTTGTCCGTATGAACAATTTCCCGAATGGGAGGAATTGCAACATTATCTTGAATTTATTGTGTCTTGAACAATGTCATGAATACCATCCTGAGCAATGCCAACCACACCTGTAGGGATATAATCCTCTTCAAGAATAATGTTACTAACTAAATTTCCCCCCTCAAACTCAGCATCCTCAAATAGGTGTGCATTTCCTAATTCGTTAATTAACTTAATAGTGGGATTATGTAAAACCTTACAAAATAATATCAACTTTAAAATTATTCAACAAAATTAGAAAATCATTAGCATTATGTCCCCTTACTTTATTAGGCTTATAAAGCCTTACTTTAGTTGGACATATCCAAACATGCAATTGATTCATTTGTTAAAACTTTAATAATGATATAAGCTGCAATCAATAACCAACTGAATTCTAAACTGTTAATTCTTTCATTACAACACATGTACTTAAACTGCAGGAATCTTAGAAATAAAGCAACATTTTCAAATAAATGAAGATTATAATGATCTTTTAAAGAACTAGAATAAACTAATTTTGAATTAAGAGACAACCAAATTTTCCATTCTCAATTGAACAATGATAACCGAATTTGTTCAAAATAAAAATGGAAATCCAAATTCCGTTAAAAACGGTACATAATAGTCTCATAAAATTCAAATACAATCTAGCATTTAAAAGAAATAATCTAAATTTAATGTGCCTCTACTTGAACCATCTTGCCATTGCCCATATCGATGTATCTTTCACCATCATTTGGCTCTTGGCATCTTAGGCAATCCTGCATAGACACAATGATGTGAATGGTTATACCAAATCTTTCCATCACGTGCCTATAAGTACCAAAGGTTGCATGAAATTAACTTAGAATTTAAACCAAAATTCGCAGCATACCTTTCTAATCTTTTAGTGGTAGAGATCATATGAGCACTTTCTGTCTTCCTTGCTCAAGCCTGTTCTCTTCCTGAACACAGTGCGAGATGAGCTCATCCAGAGACCAAGTCTCATCCTTCAGATTGTAGCTCATTTTAAACTGGTTGAACTGTGATGGAAGAGATATCAAAACAAAATGCACTAGCTGAGCCTCAGAGAGGTCTAGCTCAAGTGCTTTCAACCTTGAAGCAATATTAGACACCTTCAGTATGTGCTCCCTAATGTTTCCCGTACCCTTATACCTCATTGAATTTAGAATTGTCAAGAGTGTACCAATTTCACCCCTTTCACTCTTGACAAATCCTTTTTTAATGTTTAGAAAGGAATCCTTTAGTTGTGGTAATTTTATCTGAAATAGTGCCCCTGAGATATTCTGGAATGGCAGAAGAAATTTTCAGGAATAATAGCCGAAAAAGAGAACAAGAAAACAATTTTTACATGTTCATATGGGTATTAAATACAACAACAAATTCAAATGAATGCTATTTTCCCATCTCAAGACATCCCCCACTAGTCCAATATTTATCTTTGGATAATCTATTGACTAGTCACTGACATCTTGTTGTAGCAATCAGACAATGACAATAATAACATGCCAAAAATAAAACTTCCTTTGGGCCGAATTAAATTTGCATGCATTGAACTCACTAATCATCACCTTGTCTATTGCCACAGGTGCGCATGAAATGGTAGAGAACGGTAATCTTCCTTTGGGCCGATTTAGCATTCTTACGCAAATCACGGGCACATTTGATTCCTTTTACATTTATGAAATGAAATAATGCAAATCAACAGAGCCCACTTTGGCGAGATGATGATTGCACGAAGTCATTTCAAAAATATATACCTTTGCAAAATTTGAATTTATGTCGCAATTTAATACATAAACTTATACTTTAAGTGGAGATATTCAAGCCCACTTTTATTCAAAGTCAAATTTAAGGCAACCAAAATTTTCATACAAAAGTATGTATTTAACTTGTTATATTTCGAGATTAGAACTGATCTTCACAAGAAAACCCACTTTGGTGAGTTGATGATCCAATCATTCTATATTCGAAATATATAATAATTGTGCCAAAAAATTGAAATTGAACCTAAACCGAATTTAACAAAAAAAATGATTACAACAAGTGGAAATATATATAAGAACTTTTTATTCCACCCTTCTAATCATTTATATTGAGTTAAATAAAATTTATAACTTCAACACAAATTTTCTTTCTTCAAAATGGGGTATAAAGGTATACTAATGTGTATATGAACATACATATAAAGTTATATATATAAATACACACCCTACCCCATTTCATATATAACTTTAAAATGTGTCAAATTTCCTTAAGGCCATTTGTTGATGGTTAGTGCACAAAAAATTCTTTAAGGCCTTTTAAACTTATTCTTAAGGAGAAATATATGTTAAAACCTTTTATTTGCTCCCGAAGAAAACACTTGAATTTTGTGTTTTAATTTAAATCTAAATTTAGGCAATCTGAATTTTCATACCGATGTATGAAGTCAACTTGTTATATACCGAAGTATATGTATATGGTTTTAAGCCTTAAACTTAGAATTTAAATTTATTTTGCACATTTAACACAAAATTTTATCTTTGAGGAGGAATATATAAAAGTCTTATTCCCTCCTTCAATCCAAATTAAATTCAATTTTTGACAACCAATCATACGATAGTATGTATTTCACCGTTTATGTTACGAAATAATAATATTTAACAGTAATGCCCACTTTCGTGGGATCCCGTAATAATTAAAATTATTTTGAAACATATAAACTAATTTTGCCCAAAAATTGAATTCAAATTAAACTAAACTTAAATGTAAATATATTGGAAATCATTTTATTTACTCATTCGATCCGTTTAAAATTCATCCAGGCAACTGATCATACTAAGTATGTAATTTTAATCCGTTTACATTCCGAAATAATAACAATTTTAATAGTGGAATCCACTTTGGTGGAATTTCACAAAAAATTAGAGTTATTTCAAAATGTATATTTAACCGAAATTTTGCCTAAAGAATTAAAAATCGGAATGAACTTAATTTAACACACAAAATTTGGCCTAAAGGAAATATATATACAAAACCATTTATTTCCCATTTCACGAATTTAAATTCAAAACTTTAGGCGATAAATTTTCATGCCAAGCATGTATGTTGCATTTTATATATATCGAAATAAAATTAATTGCCACGATGGAGCCCACTTTGGTGGGTTGTCCTTTTAAATAAAATTATTTCGAGATATATGTATAATTAATTACGCCTAAAATTGAATTAAAATGTGAATTTTTAACACAAAAAATACACTTAATGGAAATATACAAATTGCCCTTTTATTTCCTCCCTAACTTTGTGTTAAAAAACATCCCAAGATAGGCCCAAATTTGTGTCCAAATGACCCAAAAATTGGGTCCAAAATTAGCCATGAGGGTGCCCAAAACTTGTTTGCAATAAGTCTTTAAAAAGGCCCAAAACTGATTTGCAATAATTCTTACAAGAGGCCCAAAAGTACCAAATTACCCAAACAGGCCCACTTGGGCAGCCCAGCCTAATCCTCCCCCAAAAAAAATTTTTTTTTTTTTTTTTAGGGTTAGGGTTTCCTAATTGGGGGCGGCGGCGGCGGCCGCCGCCCCCATCTCTGCTGTCGGGCGTCGGGCGCCGGCCAGCGGCCGGCGCCGGATCCTTTACCGGGGGCGGCTGCCGCCGCCCCCTATGATGTCGATGGGGGCGGCAGGAGCCGCCCCCTTTTGACGCCGACGGGGGGGGCAACCGCCGCCCCCCTCTGAACCCCGACGGGGGCGGCGACCCGCCCCCTCGGAAACGCGACGGGGGCGGCGACCCGCCCCCTTTATGAAGCCCGACGGGGGCGGCTCGCCGCCCCCTCTGAGACCCGACGGGGGCGGCGAGCCGCCCCCCCCCCCCCCTTTTTTGAAGCCTGACGGGGGCGGCGGGGGGCCGCCCCCTCTGATCCGACGGGGGCGGCGGGGGGCCGCCCCCTTTGTCCTGAAGTCCGGCGGGGGGCGGCGAACCGCCCCCCCTGTGCTGTGATCCGACGGGATGGGGGGCGGCGATCCGCCCCCTCTGACATTCCGAACGGGGGCGGCGATCCGCCCCCTCTGAACCCTAACGGGGGCGGCGGGAGCCGCCCCCTTCTGTCCACAGATCTCGCCGGAGGGGGCGGCTGGAAGCTGGCCCCCCCCCCCCTCCGTTCAACCTACAGGGGCGGCTTTGCCGCCCCTTTCTGACCTGCGTCGACGCCGGCATCGCCGGCGCCGATCTTCCGACGGGGGCGGCAGGGCCGCCCCTCTTTTGCTGTGTCGAGCGGCGGCCGGCGGGCCGCCCCCGATCTAGGGTTTATCAAAAAAAAATTTTTTTTTGTTGGAAAAATTAATCAAAAAACCAAATTTTTATAGATTTGAAACTTGAAACTGATAAAAATCTAATTTTTATCAGATCCGAAACTTTAAAACAGATTAAAAATCTGATTTTTATCAGATCTACTATGAGCAGACAAAAAATTTAAGATCCACAACATGTGGGCTCTGATACCACTTGTAGAAACTAAAGATCTAGATGTGTACAAACCTAATAACACAGATCTAGATATATAACATGCGGAATCTTAAATTATTGACCTACTCTGTTTAGCGGAAGCGTACCTGAGTCCATCGCTATAATAATCTGAAAGATCCTGACGATACCGCAACGGACGATCTTCCAGAATAGCACGAATCAACCGTTTGGAGAATCCCTTTAGTTTTCTCCCGGTTTCTCTCCTAGCGACGGGACGTAGAAAAGACGGCTCAACTTTGTTCGTGTATTCCGGGGACCACGACCGCTAATATTTATAGGCTAGCCTCCATAGCCCTAGGGTTTCCAACTCGGCCCATCAACGAGTTGAAGCCCAATAGTCTCTACACATAAAGGCCCCACAACCTGTTTAACTCATTTAGCCCATTTAATTAATTAAAACCAGATCACTAATATATTGGGCTTAATATGACAGCGTAGCACTTATATAATTATTCACCGCATATTAGCCCAACGTTGGATTAAGATCCAACTTGTTGGATAAGTTCCAACAAGGCATGCCTGTGACAATTCCATGAAGTCGTTGGTCTACTTTCTCTGGTTTAAATTAAAGTTAATTAGTGATGATGTTTTGGCCCAAAACCGTGTCATGTCATCTTCCACTCGTTAAAACGTCAGCTAATTAGCTCTGAAATGTTGGACTGCGATAAAACAAGTGAGTTTAATCACGTGGTTTATTGCCAGAATGACCCCCTAATGGAGTCAAAATACATTGATATGAGAGTGGGTATCCACGCATCGAGATATTGGCGATGGCGATTAAGTGGGTGATTGGAGTGATTAGTTCTCATAATTCAAAAGTGGTTTCGGTCTGGATAAAAGAGTGAGGGTGAGGGTGACGCTGGAAAGTGTGAGTAAAAATCCATAGAAGAGCACGTGGCAGTGATTAGGAAGCGGATTAAGCCGATTAATCAAGGGGATTAGTGGTGTATGGACATTTTGATAAGCACGAGCAGTCTAAAAGCAGGATGGCGACTGCAGGTTGTTGAGTTGCCAAGGGACGTTTTAATACTTCTCCGTAGCCTATTATGCGGTAGGTTTTTATTCGGCTCATTAAATATCAAATCGAGCTATGCCAAGTATACTGTGCAAGCTTCACTCTCTGGTCTCTCGCTAATATTGTGCAAGCTTCACTCTCTGGACTCTCGCTACTACCGGGCTCTACAAGCTCCGGTCACACTCAAACGGCTATCAGGTTCCTGTAGTATTAATCTTAGTTTAGCATAATGACAGGACCGTCTGGATCTAGGAATATTAATATGAACTTTAATTTAGATGATACTAATACTGCCGATTATGAATTTTATGCTGAGTTACTACGTAATAGAGACGGGGTCACAACATCAACGGTCTATGACCGTCTTATTGCAGATGTTGAAACCCAAGAACCTGATAACTATGTGGCTAGTAATAATCCTAGCCACGTCATACTACAAACTACGCACTCACCTTTCTCGCATGCTGCACACACGGACACAAGTTCACCTGCACAAACATCATCACATGCTTCACATATGCCTACACCGTCTACACAAACAACCCAAAAGAAAGGACCAAAGTCCGGTGTTTGGGATCACTTTTCACGTGAAATGGTTAAAGATAGTAATGGCATCGAACAACTTTGTGCCTTTTATAAGATATGTAGAATTAGTTTTGCTGTTGCACATACTGCCGACACTTCACATCTGCTAAGACACGTGAAATCACATGCTAAAAAGGTGCTAGACAATCAACTTTAAATTTATCTGCATCATCTGCCTCTCTTACTCCTTTCTCATATTCCGTTGACAATATGAGAAAAGAGATGGGTAGATTTGTGTTAAGCAAAGAACTAGCTTTAAATTATGCTGAAAGCCCCGAATTAGAGCGATTACAGCAAAATGCATTTAACCCTGCATTTAGAAGAGTGTCTAGGAACACTCTTAGAAAAGATTATATGACTGCTTTTTACAAAGGAAAAGCTAATATGCATTAGCTTTTTATTAATCTAGAATCTAGTTTTTCATTAACTTCTGAAATATAGACTACAAAATGGGGTGCATCATACATATGTCTTACGGCCCAATTTGTATATCACGATTTCATAATTCAGAAAAGAATTATTGGTTTTAAGGTGTTAGAGCATGCACACAAGGGTGGTTATTGGTAAGATTTTGCAATCTATTTGTCATGATTATGATATAGAGAAAAAATTATCACAATTACTTCAATTAAACTCAGTTCTAGATGAGTTAATTTTTCATCAACGTTGTGCATGCCATGTATTAAACTTGGTAGTTCAAGATGGTCTTAAACTTGCTTCTGTTTATCTGGAAAAGGCTAGAAACCTTATGCTATTAATTACAACTAATTCACAAAAAAAGAGGGAATATATGCAGTTTTGTCGTAGTAACCAACTGCCTTATAGAGCATTTAAATTTAGTGTTCCACATATGTAGAATTCAACGTATCTAATGATACGTTGTATGAGACAAAATAGAACCCAACTTAGTGAGTATGCAAGTGCATACATTGCCAATGATATTGATTATGACATTAGTGATTATGAGTGACTAATTATAGATGAAATTTATGATTTTTTTTAAATTTTCTACTTGACAACAAACAAGTTTTCTGGTGTTTACTACCTTACTTCAGTTCTAGGCTTAGACCAATTAGCGTTGATCTCTGATGTTATACAAAAGCATAGAGATAATGAGACCATTAGGACTCCAGACCTTAGAGCAATGATAGAACAAATAGAGAGTAAACTCCGTAAGTATTGGAATCCCGTTCCTTTGCTATACTCTTTAGCGAAAGTTTTTGATCCCCGTTTTAAAGAGGATGTAGTACTTGACTTCTTAGATACCTATTACGAAAACTTGAACTTTCAAGCTGAAGCAGAACAACACAAAGCTAGTTTTAGGAGTAGCTTAAGATCACTTTTTGCTGTATATGAGACACGATATGGTAGTTCTACACACGCATCTATTGTTCAAGCATCTTCAACTGCTCCAAGTAGGGTCCGCCTGCTTATGGACAAGAAGAAGCAAAGAACATCTGACACAGATAGTTTTTCTAGTGAACTGTCTAGGTATTTGTCAAATTCTTGTCCATTTATTGAAGAAGAATTGAATAATGAGAGTTTTGATGTTCTGTCATGGTGGAAACAATATAAGATTAGTTATCCAATTCTTTCCATGATGGCTCGTTGTAACGCCCCGTACTCCGGAATACCCGATGAGTACAAATCCGTATCAGGTATTCTGAAGAGGCGAGAGCTACGGGGGAGAAGTACAAAATTTCAAACAACAGGCAGGCCCACTGCGCACTGCTGGGAGAGTACCTGTAGCATTCCAGACATCACAGAAATACATAAGGGGCCATCAACTCACCCATTAGTATAACATATAAATATACTGTTCAATTACAACTTCAATTACAAATACAACATATAACCCAACTCACCCAAGTACATTATCACACCCAAAACTATCTGACACTCACCCCCACACTCAAATCCAACCAACTGGCTGACGGGCGTCTGACACCATGATCCAGTACCTGAAAAATAACAACGGGACACGTCACAGCGTGACCCAGTAGGATGTACCAAACCCAACTCACATGGTGCAAAGGAGAGGCTTTCTCTAAACAATAGTCAAGAATCTAACTCATAACATATCATGGTAGGGCAAAGTAAATGACATAGCTAACGAGTCACGTACCTGCCGCAAAGAGAACCTGCAAAACAATGTGAGTGCTACAGGAAGCTGGACCTAGCATGATAACATCACCCCAAATACCACAACTAGCAACTACCAAAGGAAACCCAAGTCACATCGTTTCTTTTATACCAAGTTCTTTGAACGGGTTTTCATTTAACTCAGGATTAAAGAGAAGTAGCAAGTGGCATGTTGGTGTAGTCCTAACCTAGATTTCTAATGCTTGGGATGATATGGATTTTTGTCGAAATACTCGCAAAAATTTCGGCAGAGTTTCTCTTGTATTTATCAATTTTCCCAATTACAAATATTATCAAAAAGAACCTGCTATAATCATAAATAAAAACATACATAACCTTGCTCAAGAATCATAGGATAAGTGCCATATAGGACTTAGCAACAACAAGCCAACATGATCATAAGCGCAACACCATCAAGTCTCCATGCAAAATTTAGACACAAGCCTAACAACGGTAAATAAAGAATGCATTATCAGAGGCTACTAACATTAACTTGACTTCGGACTTAAAACTACCAACATTAATATTCAATAATGAAACTATAACTTCATCTCAAATTACTCCCATCATTAAGTCTTGCCATAAGAGTTCACTATTTGATATAAACTGATTCCCGCATTTAATATCGCCTTATTCCCGCATTTAAAGCCTTGAGGGATAATATCTTTTACATATCAGAGACACAATATTTAAGGAAGTATTTACCCCCAAATTAATGTTATTACGCTAATAGGAGGTCCTACAAGCAACCATTACAAGAGGCTTGAAGCAATTAGCAACTTTAATGATTTTTACGTAAAGAATGTGCGTGCACAAGCAAGCTTCTTTTCAAATACCTCTCATGCATTATCACTCCCTAAGGAGTAGGATTCCTACTTTTAGCTTAATTAAATCGTGAGGCTTAATAAAGTTGCTAGCTTTAGGTACATGCTTAACCAAAGTTGACAATTTGCCTACTACTTGGAACCACAATTATTCAACAACACCAATTACTAAATTTGCACAAACATGGGTACCCTACCAACATCAACACCAACAACACTATATACACTAACACATCCTCATTTTTAAGAGACATCTCATAATATCACCAATCCAACACCAATATCATTAATATCATTACCAACAATAATAACGAGAACAACAATAATTACCAACAACTAACAAACCACGCTCTCGAACATACCATCATTCAAGCACCGAACACATCCACGGCAACATTCATTCTTAAAGTTAACAATCACATACATACAACCACAAATCACCCAAAAATGCTAAATGATGCCATGATGCATATGGTGCACAAGTAAAGCGATGCAATGCAATGCAAGTGGATCTCATGAATGCGCCGGCGTGCACGTGCAAGTGATTTCTACTCCGATATCAACGTGGAGCCACCTCCACGTGGAGCCACCTAATGGATCAAGAGGTGGCCAACGGCGTATTCACCCGCCTCCTACCGCGGCACTTTGTCCATGCCCGTGCACTCCACCTCGTGTCCTATTCACATCATTGCACCATCATTCCACATTCCACGTGTATTCAACAACACACCGCCAATTTCCCATCTCGATTCATTTTCACAAGTTTCTCATTTCATACAATTTGTATTGAATAAATGACTTCCATCAACCCAAATTGAGAGCAAGTTTAGTGAATCAAACTAACAAGACAAGAACAATCTCACTTAGTCAATATAACAAAATGGAAGCGATACCATGCAATCAACATAAATCCACACGTCAAAATGAGGGTAATTTCAACAAAATGAGAGCAATCTCATTATAAGAGCAATTTAACATGAGTTATGAAAAGGAATGAGACATTCCAATAATTATGCAATGCAATCTTTAATCCCTACTCGCTTCTTAGTTAAGCTTCCAATATGTCAAAATGACAACAATTGCCAAATGAGTAACATTCCCTACTAAATAAACATCCAAACATTTCTATTGAGTACATTGAATAATAATTTACCAACATCCCCAAAAGAGAGTGGTTTCACTATTTTCCCATACAAATAAATTTGGATAACAATCTTCCATATTGCGAAATGTGAGCAATTGCACATTTCTATTAAAACAAGACACCCAATACATCAAGAGACAAAATCATAGCATCATAGATTTCAATAAATTAAATGTATTCAACCATGCATGCTCCATATCAAGAAATTGGAACAAAACTACTAAAATGTAGACTTTATCCTAAATTGCAAAGAAATCAAACATGTGAGTAAGGTTTGGACTCCTACCTCTTAGGAGACTCCAAATTCCTCCTCCAAATTCATGACTCCACCATTCTCCACCACATACACATAGCATTATTAGGGATTCCTTGCAACATGAAACATTTTCCATGTAATGTCATTAAACATCCTTCATGCAACATTTGATACAACTTTTGATACATTAGAAAGCTAACAACTTTAACCAAATGTACAAAAAGGCAACTAATGCTCAATTTAAGAATGCAATCCTATGAAGTGCAACCAACTACATGCAAGATTGGACAAATGCTTATTAAAAATGCAACGTATTTAACCTCCTTAATTTATGGCTACAATAAAATGCAATCAATTAGCAACTTTAGCATCCCACCAACATGGCTTCAACATCCAATCATATAGTCCATCATGCACATGCCCATTTGCAGTTATCAATTACATACAAATTTTCAATTCCACCACAAATAAATACATTGCATACAAGCCTTAGGCAATTAAAGCATTCTTTAGCAATTTGAGACAAACTTTAATTACCAAAAGTAGGATTTGGCAACTTTAGTAACCAAAATGCAAGCATTAGCAACATTAGTAGCTTTAGCATGGTTTTTAATGAAGAATTAGAACATTGGCATCTTAACTTAATTCACATTTCTTTCTTATACAAATGAAATTGAATAACTAGGCTTTCAACATTCCAAATGAGAACAATTCAACCTAATTAATGAAATAAGACCATCAAGACAACATGAATCAATTTCATGGCATGATATCACTCCACACAACATATGAAACCATATCCGAATGCACAACGCAAATCAATGCCACAAATTCAGCTTCCAACTCTTCAAATGAGAGTTAAAATTTACTAATGAGGCTTCCAATAAAATGAGTACTATTCCGTAATGAAAATTAAACATAAAAGTGATGAGGGCAACTTCATACAACCTCAACATAACATGGAAATTAAGCGTTAAGCTCCTAACATTTCAACAAATAAACAACTCAACCTATTAACTTGATTCTTAAAAATGATGAGGCCTTGTTCTATTTTCATTTCTACCTCTCTTATTTATTAAAGCAATACTGGTTCATGAAAGCACAATTAAACAACAATGTCATTGCTCCCATTTAGCATAGCTTGCAGTTTAGATTGGGAAATAAACAACCTACATGCTAGATGAAAGCAATATCCCATATTCATGGCCAAACTACATATACCATTTCGTTGTTCCCATATTTCATATCTCATTTATTTATCCCGTCTTCATGCGGAGAAGTGTGGGGATTAAACATTCTCCATTACAAATGAGAGCAATCCCTCATGAATAGTGAAACAAGGCATGCGATAGGATCAATAGCATCTTAGATTATAACCATGACATCAAATCACTCACTACAACAATTAAAAATTATCCCAATTGCATCATGGCAAGGTATTTCTACAAAAACCCTAAAAATGCGAATTTTGTAATTCAAAGGGAAATGAATGAAACATGAGAGAGGGGATCGGAATCCTACCTCATCCAAGATGCAAAGATCCTCTTCCAATTTCAAGCTCAAACCCTAATTCGAAATTCCCCAAAATCCTCTTCCAATTGGGATGAAACCATTTCCCAACTTCATGAAAACCCAAGAATCCTCAAATCTCCAAGCTTCAACCCTAATCTCCATCTTCCCCCCAAATTCGGCAGCTTCCTTCCAATTTCGGCCATGGCTTCCCCCCAATTTCGGCCATGGAGTAGGGAGAACTTGAAGAAGATGAATGGTAGAAGGTGGGGTTAGGTTAGGACTTGATTCTCTCTTCCTCCTCTTCTTTCTTTTTCCTTTCCTCTTTTTTTTCCTCCATTCTCCTCACCATTTCGGCAGCAATGGGGAAAAAATTGGTCGGCCTGGGCTTCTGGCGTGGGGAAGAAACGAAGGGGAAGGGGAAATTGAAGAAAGGGGTAAGTTGAAGAAGATTTGAGAAAGGAAAAGAAGGAAATAAATTAAATAGGAACCCAAATCTACAAGTTTGCCATTCCTAATTGATTCAACCCCTCTTCTCTCATCTATTAGTCTAGCCCAACTATCAAAACCCAATCAATAGGAACAAACAATAATCCAAGCCCATCTCTAGCTACCAAACTTAATTAACCTTCACAATAGTATTGATATGATTGATCAACATCACTAATAAAGAAAAATACTATTACCCATAATAAGAACACCACCACCAAAAATAACTACCAAACATCAATAATAATAATAAAATCTGTCGTTAGTAATTATCCCAATATCACCAATTCTCATGAACACACCATTTCACTATACACACTTACCAACTAAAATTGCTAAGCACGCTAATGAACGCCAGTAGCCTGCTAACAATAATATCAATGTACTATCCAACCACACGCAATCACCTATATATCCTAGGTATATCACAGTCACCTTAGTCATACATGTGGGAATTTACTATACACACTACAAAATTTACTATACACACACATTAACGGTATTTCACGCATACGGGCATTACACTCGTGATTTGTTAGCTGTACACATATCCACTGTTGCTTCGGAGTCTGCTTTTAGTGCAGGTAGTCGTGTTCATAGCAACAAGAGGTCACAGCTGAAGCCAGATATAGTCGAAGCGACGGTTTATGCAAAGGATTGGTTCAAGGCTGAATCGAGGACCCAACATCAGACCGACCTTTCTGAAGACTCTGATGAAGAAGAAGAAAAAGAAAAAGAAGAGACTTGATATATTTACTTGTATGAGCATTTTATAACATGTATTAGATTGCTTTTTTTGGCCAATGTATGAGGGGTCAGGCTGGCAATCGTATGTCCCCCCCCCCCCAAAAAAAAAAATTTCAATTAATAAAATTTAAAGATTCAACCCGGGACCTTCGAGAATTTCGGGATTAAACTTTTTGTGATATATAAATTTTTTCTTATATAATTTTTATAACACATAACATGTTACATTTTTTCTATATAGATTTATAAGTTACCAATATTTTTCATACAATTGATTATTATTAACATTAACATATAAAATTAAATATATATTTTAACTTACCAAAAAAATTTCTAAGGCAATAAAAAATTTAATTTTAATTATTTAGATTTTTAAGAATTTTTTACATGTTTAAACGTTTTTTTCATGTTTTTTAATGTTTATTTTTTTAGATTTATATATATATATATATATATGGGTAAAGTGTTCCTAGGGTGCATCCTTAGATTTCATCTAAGGAGTCGCCCCCATTTCCCACCATCTCCCACATTTTTTTTCGAATTTTTTTTCTTGTGATTGTTGTTCAACTCATGGATGATCAACATACCAAAAATCAAGCCATTCCAATACTTTTAGAGCCCCCATCAACCCCTCGCAAATTCATGGGTTTTTCAGCACGTTTTCGGACCGTTGAAGTTGCTATATATATATATATATATATATATATATATATATATATATATATATATATATATATATATATATATATATATATATATATATAGGGTAAAGGGATCCTAAGGTGCCTCCTTAGATTCAATCTAAGGAGGCGCCCCCATTTCCCACCATCTCACACATTTTTTTTGAAATTTTTTTTCATGGGTTTATTGTTCACCTTATGGATGATCAACATACCAAATTTCAAGGGATTCCAATACTTTTTGAGCCCCCATCTACCCCTTGCAACTTCGTGGGGTTTTCAGCACGTTTTTAGACCGTTGAAATAGTAAGGGGTAGATGGTGGCTCAAAAAGTATTGGAATCCCTTGAAATTTGGTATGTTGATCATCCATGATGTGAACAACAACCCCATGAAAAAAAATTTCCAAAAAAATTGTAGGAGATGGGGGGAAATGGGGGCGCCTCCTTAGATTTTCATCTAAGGAGGCACCTTAGATCCCCTTTTTCCATATATATATATATATATATATATATATATATATATATATATATATATATATATATATATATATATATATATATAGGGTAAAGTGTTCCTAGGGTGACTCCTTAGAATAAATCTAAGGAGTCGCCCCCATTTTCTCCCATCTCCCACAATTTTTTTGAAATTATTTTTCATAGCATTGTTGGTCACATCATGGATGATCAACATACCAAAAATCAAGTCATTCCAATACTTTAAAAGCCCCCATCTATCCCTTGCAACTTCAACGGTCTGAAAACGTGCTAAAAACACATAAAGTTGCAAGGGGTAGATAGGGGCTCTAAAAGTATTGGAATGACTTGATTTTTGGTATGTTGATCATCCATGAGATGAACAACAATCCCAAGAAAAAAAATTTCAAAAAAATTTGTGGGAGGTGGGAGAAAATGGGGGCGACTCCTTAGATTTAATCTAAGGAGTCACCCTAGGAACACTTTACCCATATATATATATACTAGTCATAACCCGTGCCCAGAGGGCACGGAGGCAGTCGTCTCCCGGGCGCAAATGCGGAAAGAAGCGGTCGCCAAAGTGAAAAAAACGTGGGTGTGTGAGAGAGGAGGGTCGGGTGCAAAAAGAGAAAAAGCAGGGAATAAAACGCAAAAAAAAAATCACCAAAAACACATCCCTAACCCAAGTCCAGCACCACACACAACCCCCACGTGGCGTCCCAGTCAGCAACCAAAAATATAACTGGGACAAAACTGACACGTGGGACGAAACTGCCACGTATGACAAAGTTCATGAATTGTATAATAGATTGCACACACATAATTTGAGCCCGGATGGAGAGACTCGAACAAAAAAAGAAGCCCACATAAGCGAAACATGTCATATTTAACCAGAATTTGGGCTCGGCAACACATGCTTCATAAGTTAAGCCAAATGGGCTGATCTTGCTGGATCAAGGAGTAATAGCCTCTTCTTTGAGCCCAAATTTTAGGATTTTTATAGGCCCGCCCATAATGCGCCCCATTCGTTTCCACGCCATATTCTTGAAATCTCGAATCCGATTCATTTCTTTTGGAGAATGCGCTTTGAATCGAAAACCCAGTGCACGTAAAGGTTTATTTTGGATAGTGCGCTTTGAATCCCAACTTTTAAAAAATAATGTAGACCAATTAATGGAGAGATACCGCACAGAGAGTCATTATTTCTCTGCTGCACATGCACGGGTCCCGCGTAGGGAGATGAACTGTCAAGTTGCAGCAAACTCGAGGGGGGATTTAATTAAATGAAGGGTAATTAAAATACAAAGTTTTCCTTTTAAAATTTTCAAACACTCATCTTAACCGTTCATTCACTCAGATTTAATCTGAGCCGTCTTTTATCTATCCCTTTGTCCTAGTCAGCTTGTCCTAGTCAGCCCTAGGATTCAAAAAACACTGTCAAATGTAATATATATATATATATATATATATATATATATAGGGAAATGTGCCTAAGAATGACCTCGGGTAGAGATACCTGAGCACACCCCCGCTGTTCGGGGGTTGTGAGTATTTTTTTTTGAAAATTTTTTTTGCAGTAGGTAGATATACTTGTTATGTAGCTCCCCACAAAATTTCAGGTCGATCCGACACCGTTTGAGCCTCCGTTCATCGATTTCAAAAACGTTGCGCAAAACCGTCCAAATTCTGGACAGTTTTGCGCAACGTTTTTGAAATCGATGAACGGAGGCTCAAACGGTGTCGGATCGAGCTGAAATTTTGTGGGGAGCTACATAACAAGTATATCTACCTACTGCAAAAAAAAGTTTCAAAAAAAATACTCACAAACCCCGAACAGCGGGGGTGTGCTCAGGTATCTCTACCCGAGGTCATTCTTAGGTACATTTTTTGCATATATATATATATATATATATATATATATATATATATATATATATATATGGTAAAGTGTTCCTAGGGTGACTCCTTAGATTTAATCTAAGGAGTCGCCCCCATTTTTCCCAACTCCCACATTTTTTTTCGGAATTTTTTTTCATGTGGTTGTTGCTCACCTCATGGATGATCAACATACCAAAAATCAATTCATTCCAATACTTTTAGAGCCACCATCTACCCCTTGCAACTTCATGTGTTTTTCAACATGTTTTCAGACCGTTGAAGTTGCACGGGCTAGATGGGGGCTCTAAAAGTATTGGAATGGCTTGATTTTTGGTATGTTGATCATCCATGAGGTGAACAACAACCCCATGAAAAATAAAATCGAAAAAAATTGTGGGATATGGGAGAAAATGGGGGCGACTCCTTAGATTTAATCTAAGGAGTCACCCTAGGAACACTTTACCCATATATATATATATATATATATATATATATATATATATATATATATATATATATATATATATATATATATATATGGGTAAAGTGTTCCTAGGGTGACTCCTTAGATTAAATCTAAGGAGTCGCCCCCATTTTCTCTCATCTCCCACAATTTTTTGAAATTTTTTTTTCTTGTGATTGTTTGTCACCTCATGGATGATCAACATACCAAAAATCAAGTCATTCCAATACTTTTAGAGCATCCATCTATCCCTTGCAACTTTATGGTGTTTTCAGCATGTTTTCAGATCGTTGAAGTTGCAAGGGTTAGATGGGAGCTTTTAAAGTATTGGAATGACTTGATTTTTGGTATGTTGATCATCCATGATGTAACCAACAATCCTATGAAAAATAATATCCAAAAAAATTGTGGGCGATGGGAGAAAATGGGGGCGACTCCTTAGATTTAATCTAAGGAGTCACCCTAGTAACACTTTACCCTATATATATCTATTATACATTTGACAACGATTTTTGAATTCTAGGGCTGACTAGGACAAGATAAAGAGTGGCTGAGATTTGATCTTGGTAAATCAATGGTTAAGATTGGATTTTGTGAAAATTTTTGGGGGAAAATGTCTTGGGAATATAAACTTTGAAATTAGAAGTGTCATGGGAAAGAGTGTAGAAATTAAATTTGGGGGGAAGTACATTGGAAAAGATTGTGGAGATTAAATTTGGGGGGAAAAGTGCCTTGGAAACCTAAACTTTGAAATTAAAAGTGTCTTGGGAAAGATTGTGGAGAATCATGATCCAATTTAGCGGAACGACAAATTAGCGTAAAAATACCCCGATGTTTGTTGTCTTCGGCGCCTGCTAAATTTTTTTACACAGATTTGTTATTCTGCGCCGAAGGCGTGGGCGCCAAATTTGTTGTTCGACGCCGAATTGTTGTTCTGTTGTTCTGTGCCAAAGGAGTGGGCACCGCATTTGTTGTTACAAGGATTTGTTGTTCTACGCCGAAGGCACGGACGCCAAATTTGTTGTTCGACGCCGAATTTGTTGTTCCGTTATTCCGCGCCGAAGTCGCCCGCACAATTTTTTTACAAAGATTTGTTGTTATGCGGGGAAGGACCGGGCGACAAATTTTTTGTTCCACGCCGAATTTGTTGTTCCACGCTGAAGACACCCGTGCCAAAGGTGCACGTGCCACTAAATATTTTTACACTAATTTATTGTTCTGTTTAATTTTGGCTGTGTAAATAATTTTTCGGGGAACAAAAATTTCGCGGGGAAATGTTAAATGAACCGTGCCCGCGGGCACGGGTTATAACTAGTATATATATATATATATATATATATATATATATATATATATATATGGAAAAAGGGGATCTAAGGTGCCTCCTTAGATGAAAATCTAAGGAGGCGCCCCCATTTCCCCCATCTACTACAATTTTTTTTGCAAATTTTTTTCATGGGGTTGTTGTTCACATCATGGATGATCAACATACCAAATTTCAAGGGATTCAAATACTTTTTGAACCACCATCTACCCCTTACAATTTCAACGGTCTAAAAACGTGCTGAAAAGCCCACGAAGTTGCAAGGGGTAGATGGGGGCTCAAAAAGTTTTGGAATCCCTTGAAATTTGGTATGTTGATCATCCATAAGGTGAACAATAAACCCATGAAAAAAAATTTCAAAAAAAATGTGTGAGATGGAGGGGAAATGGGGGCGCCTCCTTAGATTGAATCTAAGGAGGCACCTTAGGATCCCTTTACCCTATATATATATATATATATATATATATATATATATATATATATATATATATATATATATATATATATATATATATATATATATATATATATATATATATATATAGTGATCTTCGGTTGCGAAAAAACCCGTGCGAAAGCCCGTGCGAAAACTTTTTTTTATTTTTTTGAAATTTTTTTTTTCAAAATTTTTTTTTTTGATGTTTAATCCATACAATTATATACCCCAGGGAAAATAATGGGTGAACCCGTTGGGCATTAGAGCACTCATCCACCCGTTACAAATTTAACGGTCTCAAAACGTGCGAATTTGATGAAATGGCTTGATCGAAGGCCAAATGACATTATTTCTCAACCATTATTTTTTGAGGGGGGTATAACAACATATAATGAGGGTGGAAAAAAGAATTTTTGAAAAAAAAAATTTCATAAAAAAGATAAAAACATTTTCGCACGGTGCGAAATGTTCTCATTTGAAAATTTTCCTCTATATATATATATATATATATATATGGATTAATGGGTATCATACGCCATATGAGATAGGCTCTCATACGCCCTCTCACATAAATCAACCAAGTACAACCAAGTACAAGCCCATGTGGACTTGTACTTGGTTGCTTTATGTGAGAGGGCGTATGAGAGCCTATCTCATATGTCGTATGATAACCATTATTATAAGATTTTTTAATTTTTATTTTATTTTTAATTTTCCAGGCCGGGCCAGGCCGCCCGTTGCCCCACCCGGGCCGGGCCAGCCCGGGTCTTGTTTGAGCCCGGGCCGGCCCGACCGTTTTGCCACCCTGATATAATGCACATGAGTTGAGTGTTATAAAAAAATGATTTAAGCCAATGAGCAATTACTCAAATG
This sequence comes from Scilla litardierei, assembly GCA_030789695.1. NCBI lineage: Eukaryota > Viridiplantae > Streptophyta > Magnoliopsida > Asparagales > Asparagaceae > Scilla > Scilla litardierei. The sequence goes on along the minus strand of CM061134.1, from coordinate 211,307,305 downwards.
ATATTCTCTGACCCGGGATCGAGGCCTGGACATTGCGTGCGCTTTACAGTGTTCCAATGTATAAAAATTCGATCTTTGGATGGATGTGTTAATGTTGTTCACAGTCACTAGTGTCTCCTCATCAAACTTGCCACATTCCCTCAATTGAAAGGTCACTAGTGTCACTAGTGGAATCGCTTCTCCCCCTCTTCCATGCTTCGCTTTATATCCACCTAAGCATACCAATCACAGAATATGAATATCAGTTCATTAAAGGCATGTTCTTTTGCTGGAATATGAAGAATGGAATTGGGAAAAAGTTTGTATTCCTAAGAGAGAGAAAATAGAGTTTTGTGTTTTTTTGGGTGGAATGGAGTATGAAAAGTGGGCTTTGGAATAGAAAATAGGGTCCACATTCTATTCTTGTGTTCTTTTGGGATTGAAGAATTGAAAGGAGAGAGTGGAAAGGAGGTGAGTTGGAGGAGGGAGAGAGAGAGACGAGCTTGATAGTGACAGCGGGCCCCACAAAATCAGCCTATTCCCTTGTATTCCAACCCAAAGCAAAGGATTTCTGACAGCGGGCTGGATTCCCCGACCTCCCCTCCACGTCGGCCAATTCCACCTCTTGATTTTTACGCAAAAGAACAGGCCGGCGGGAATCAAGGGGAGAATTCGCATGAACAGTGGCCATAGTTTCATTCCCAGGCCTATTCCGCGCCAAAGAACAGGCCCCAAGAGTCAGACATGTTTGGAGAATCAATGTACTACTCTTTCCAAATACAAATTTAACAATTCAGTATCACTCTTCAGTTGACGTCATTCGGTCCCAGATACAAGACACGGTAATAAAGCAAACCTTTATTAAGATCTTAAAACCGAATGAACAGAAAAGCAAACGATTATTATGAATACAAAACCATAAGAATACGAAAAAGGCAAACTCTTTAAAGAAATTGAGTGGGCTAGTCACCACATGGAGACCATTTAAAGAAATTGACCTGGAGGTCCCTACATGACTGTCATATTAAAATGTAGAACATGAAGGCAGAAGCTTGCGTCTCTCAATCTTTTGAAGAGCTCGTATTTTCTAAATTTCCCCTTCCAATGTCCCAACGAGATCAAAACCTGCATTTTCTCTCTATAATTATATTTCTATCTCCTTATGATTCCTTCAATTTGATAGCCCGTATCAAAAGAAACTTACCGATGAATTGAATACTTGGAATTAAAAGACAAGCATCGCCTACCATCTCGAGAACAAAAAAACCCCAAAAACAATCACAATATACTCCCAGATCCAGACAGACTCATAACAGACAGGTAAAGAATCAAAAAGCCTTGATCAGTATATCCAAGATGTGTTGTGTATCAGGTTAGTAGTGAATTTAGTGCATCAATAAAAAATGTATGGAATAAACATGAGAACAGCTCATGCTTCTCTATGGATATTTGTATACAATCTATACTTAACTGGAAGCAAAACTCCAAAATTTAGCAGCATTAAACATGAAATTATAGACATTAAATCCAACTGAGAAGACGGTGGCTTCCTACAGATGAATATGCAGAAATACAGAAACCTGGATGCCGGAGCAAAGAAAACACAGTCTCTACAAGAAAGAAGAAATGGTTTAAATAAAATAGAAGATGAAAATATAAATACTTGCTGAACATAAGCAGTTGTTAGAATGTAAAAACTCGAAAATAAAATCTCATATACACGGTGGTATGACTTGGCTTTAAGACGCAGCAAATAATGCATACCATTGGCGTTATATTTATGACCAGCTGAAATAGTATAGTTTAAAATTTTGACTATATTGGTATGGTGTTGGCCCAAGGCACTACATTTATGACTGTGGATAAAATTTAACCTGATTAGTTTAATCCTATTTTCCATAAGTAAAATTTATCTGCTTAAAGTCTTTTTTTACTATAAGTAAAAATTAACCTGCTTAGTTAGATCTTCTTTGCCATAAGGTATCCGCCTTAAAATAAGTTATTTTTCTCATTAGAAACATACCAAATTCCTACTTTTAGTTGAGGTTTGCATGATAGGGATGCAGATGAGATATTTATGTGGGATGCCCCAAAATGATTTAACAGAAAAGGCTTAACATTAGAACTTTCTCGTTGGTCCCAGAGAATCCATTGCCAAATGACAAGGCAGAGATAAAACCAATTTCCACTTCCTGTGTGGTCGATCCCGAGTCTACTGAAGTGACATATTGTTTCAAGCTATGGAATTTAGTTACTAAAAATCTTTGTTAATATTTCAAGGAACTAGTTCACCATTTTGCTTTAGTACACTTGACCAAATCTCGCAATAACCATCATCCACCAAAACCCTCCATCTAATATGATTTATATCACTTTTTATCTTAGAGTTGCCTATGACTCAACTTTATGTGCACACATGATCTTTACAAAAAGTGTCATGGCAACTACCAAGCAAGGAAACAACTCGGCCATATAAGGTCAAATAATATATTAGAGTTTACAGTCAATTGCTTCTGGAAATTGACTGTAAAGGCAATTGTGGGATGATGATACAAGGTTTGGATATGCGACATCCAACCCATGCCCGACATGCATAAGTTCCTCTCACTTGTCTGGGCACTAGGAAAAGGCACTAGCAAATATGTCCATTTTTTTATGCATGTGCATAAGATTAAGTAAACTGTTCCTTTCATCAATAAAATTTTTTTTAAGCCACTGTCTTGGCTTTCTACAGTGTACGCTCAAACCTCATCAACTATGCATATGTTCATGAAAAACAAATATAAGATATTGTCTTGGATTTGTACAATGTACGCTCAAACCTCAACAACCATGCATATGTTCATGAAAAACAAATATAAGATCGTGTCAGCATCGTGACGATTGGAGTGTCGAGAATTCCATGTCCACCCTACCATAATATGCCAAGTATCAAAAACAGTGATTGCATCTATATGCATGAATCATAAGATAACGAGTTGAAGAAAAGAGTGACTGATAGCAGTTATTATCCACCGTGGGAATTTTGACTCACAATTTGCCCTTACAGTGAAATTGCATGTGCACGTACGAAACAAGTAACAAGTCTGTAAGTAACCAAATGATCATGGGACATCCTATGATAAGAAAAGCTCTCCCAAGAACTGTTGTTAGGTGAGAGAGTGATGGGCCTACTGGGCCACCCCTGCGGGTTTACACCCGCAGGAGAGGCACGCGCGCGCAAGCCGCCGGAGCGGCCCCCCTTTTGCCGACTTAACCTAGCCGCATGCCCCCTCTTTGCCCTAATTCTTATTATATAAAGGGGGGTAGCCGTCACCTACGAGCTATGCTTTTGATAATTGTTATTGTGTGATTTCATACGTCCTCTTCGGCGTCTTGGGAGGATAGCACACCTCTTTTGTGTTCAAATATCTTGTTCTTCAATTTTAGTTTGCTATAAAAATCGCATCTTTGTTAGTTCCTAACAATTTGGTATCAGAGCGCGTGACGATCCATGACGGCTTCGACAAGATCGCAAGACAAAATTGAGGCTTTGGAGGCAAAATTCACGAGCGAAATCGAGGCGATCAAGAAATCGTTGGCGGGGAACGATGAGTCCATGGCAAAATTAACTACCTCCATCTCCCAATTGGCGTCAAATCAAGCGAAGCACGACGATCAATTCGCGCAATTGATGGGAGCCCTAAATCAATTGGTGACAAACAACAAAGGGGAAGGAAAACTAATCCGACACCAAAGGCGGCACCTTTAAAGAAAGAGAAAGAAAAAGAAGAGATTTTCCCCCAAAATCAATCCTATTACGTGGAGGAATTGGACGAGGAAGACGACGAGGAGTCATGGAGGATCGACTACCGCGAGGAGGTGCGGCAAAAGGCGGTGGAGAGCCAAAGGGAAGACAGCGGCCCTAGCCGCCCACCGTGGGAGCCGCGCGGCAACAGGGAAAGGCGACCGACCCCCACGACCATTGGGGGGCGGCCGCCGCGGGAGAAGGGCGAGGGACCCCCGGCCAGCCGCGAGCCCCAGCAGGGGCCGCAGGGGCCTGTCGGGGCCCGCCCAGGTCCGACGACCCCGACCGGTCGTCGGACCTGTCCGGAAGGCCGGCAGGGCCTGCCGGCCCTGTCAGGGGGCCGGAGGGGCCAGCCGGGCCTGCCTGAGGGCCGGCCGGCCCCCGCCGGTCTACGCAGGGGATGTGACCCCCTGGCAACCGCCAGGAGGGGCTGGTGGACAGGGACAGACCCCGAGGGGGGTTTTCGAGCCCCCCGGGCAACGGACATCGATCGAGGATGGCAGCGGTCAGTTTTCGGGAGGTTTTTTCGACCCTTTGGGACGTCGACCAGTAGCTGAGGACCCATTCTACGGTGATGGACGCGGGAGAGATCATTATTCTGACGGCAGGGGTGGCTACGAGGCGGAGTTCGGCGATGATGCAGGTTGGGACGATTTTGAGGGCCGGCGGGGAGAGTACCGAGGAGACTATGGGGGACGCGGAGGAGGGCCGCCTAGGCAGTACGAGACTCCGGACGAGAGGAGACAGCACTACCGTCTGCATCACAGAGATGAGGGGAGGCCCGAGCAGGGATACTTTGCGGGAGAGTGCAGGGTGCGGAAGCTGACGATGCCGCTATTTTCTGGGGAGGATCCACATGCCTGATTGTTCACAGCAGAGAGATACTTCGCGGCACACCACATGACCGAGGCACAGAAGTTGGAGGCGGCAGCCATCTGCATGGAGGGGAGAGCCTTGGAGTGGTTCCAGTGGAAGGAGAGGAGGCAGCAGATCAGGAGTTGTGAGGAGCTGAAGGACCTCGTGCTGGAGATGTTTAGAGATCCCCGTCTTGAGAACCTGCACGAGCAGCTTTACGCCCTTAGGCAGGAGGGGCCGGTGCGGGAGTACATCGAGAGATTTGAGACACTGGCTGGACGAGTACATGGTGTGTCGGGCGAGTCACGGGAGGGCACCTTTCTGAAGGGGCTACGCCCTAGTCTTCAAGCAGCAGTGAGATCCTACAAGCCCATGGGGGCTTTCGGAGGTCATAGAGATGGCACAGATGGTAGAGGATGCGCAGACAGAGGATAGGCGGGTCAGGAGCGGCTACATTAGCCAGATATCGAGAGACACCCCGTCTGGGGCTGGAGGCGCAGGGACCTCCACGGTGGCAGCCCAGACGAGCAGGGAGAAGACTGGGGAGAAGGGTAGTGCACCAGTGGCGGGGGGCAGTTCAGGCGCATGACAAACACTGAGATGAGGGAAAAGAGACAGAAGGGGTTGTGTTTCAGGTGCGATGAGCGATTTTCACCAGGCCATCGGTGTGCGGGGCGCAAGCTTCAGGTGATTCTGCTGGAGGACGATGACGACGAGGCTGACGTCGAGGAGGAGACAGCTGAGGCAGAGGATGATCTGGAGGGCCAGCAGTTGGACGTGGAAGAGGTGTCACTCAACTCCGTGGTAGGATTCACACCGAACCATACCATGAAGCTGAGAGAGGCGATCGACGACCAGGAGGTGACTGTGCTCATTGCCAGTGGGGCTACCCACAATTTCATCTCCAGGAGGGTGGTGGCACAACAGGGGCTCCAGCTGACAGATTGCGGTAGCTTCAGTGTGATGATGGGGACGGGAAAGAAGGAGAGCAGTCGGGGAGTTTGCAGGGGACTGGTGTTGACCATGCAGGGGATACAGGTGATCGCAGATTTTTTTACCTCCGGACCTGGGGAGCATCGACGTCATTCTGGGCATGACCTGGCTACAGACATTAGGAGAGATGACCATTAATTGGAAGCTGCTACGGATGGAGTTTCAGGAGGCCGGGAGAGCAGTGAGGCTACAGTGGAACCCCAGCCTCTGCAGAGTGTTGGTCTCCTTGAAGACCATGGTGAGGACCATCCAAACGGATGGTGGAGGATATTTAGTGGAGTTGTACTCTTTGACAGGTGAGGGGGCGTAGAGGCCAGTACAGAGCAGCCCATTTCAGGGGAGGTGCAGCAGCTGATGGAGCAGATTGAGATCTTCCAGAAGCCTCGGGGCCTTCCACCACCACGGGACCACGAGCACGCCATAGTTCTACGAGAGGAGGTGTCTCCCATTAGCGTGTGGCCCTATCGATACCCACAGTATCAGAAGGACGAGATAGAGTGGATGGTGTCAGAGATGGTGCAGGCAGGGGTGATCCAGCCGAGTGTGAGCCCGTTCTTCAGCCCAGTATTGTTAGTGAAGAAGGATGGTAGTTGGCGGTTCTGCGTGGACTACAGGACACTGAACAAGAAGACGGTCCCAGATAAATTCCATATACCTGTGATTGATGAGCTCTTGGACGAGCTACACGAGGCAGCCTGGTTCAGCAAGTTAGATCTCAAGTCAGGCTACCACCAGATAAGGATGCGACGGGAGGATGTGCCCAAGACGGCGTTCAGGACGCATGAGGGTCATTACGAGTTTCTTGTCATGCCCTTTGGGTTGACAAACGCCTCGGCCACCTTTCAGGCTCTTATGAATAAGGTATTCCGTCCCTATCTCAGGCGATTTGTACTAGTTTTCTTCGATGATATTTTGGTATATAGTCGTACTCTGGAAGAGCATTTGAACCACCTGCAGGTGATATTTCAGGAGCTGCAATACCACCAGCTATATGTGAACAGAAAGAAGTGTCTATTCGGACAGCCGCAGGTGGAGTATTTGGGGCACGTGGTATCAGTAGGAGGGGTGGCCGCAGATAGAGCAAAGATAGCGGCCATGCTGGACTGGCCGTGCCCCACTACCCTCAGAGGGCTACAGAGCTTCCTGGGGCTTACATGTTACTATCGCAGATTCGTGGAGGGCTATGGGACGATTGCCTGGCCATTGACGGAGTTATTGAAGAATGATCAGTTCCATAAGTGAGAGGAGACGACGACAGCATTTGAGGCCCTGAAAAGGGCAATGACCACTGTGCCGGTATTGGCGTTGCCCGACTTCTCCAGACCCTTCGTAGTAGAGGCAGACGCATCAGGACATGGGCTTGGAGCTGTACTGATGCAGGAGCAGCGGCCCATAGCTTACTACAGTCAGGTGTTGACCGAGAGGGCACGACTGCGGTCGGTCTAGAGGGAGAGCTGATGGCTATAGTGCTGCCCATACAGAAGTGGAGGCCATATTTGTTGGGTCGGAGCTTTATAGTTTGCACGGATCAGTGGAGCCTGAAGTACCTGTTAGAACAGCGGGTGGTAGCAGAGGAGCATCAGAAGTGGCTGCGGAAGCTGATGGGGTACATGTTCGAGATTGAGTACCGCCCGGGATTGGAGAACAAGGCAGCTGATGCTTTATCCCGGTGGGAGGAGGAGGCAGAGCTAGCGACACTGGCAGTGTCTATCCTGGAGGATTGGGGCCCACTACAGCAGGAGGTGGAGAAGGATCCGGAGTTGGCAGCTATACGAGAGGCCCTTCTACAGGGGTCGACTAAGTACCCAGTGTATTCTCTTCAGGACGGGCGGCTACTTTACTGGGGGAGGCTTGTGATATCCAAGACATCTGCATTTATACCGGGCATACTCAGAGAGTTCCACGGCAGTGCTATTGGAAGACATTCTGGGGTCCTCAAGACCTACCAGTGGCTGGCGAGGGAGGTCTACTGGAAGGGACTGAAGAAAGAGGCGACGAGGATGGTGGCGGAGTGTGACGTGTGCTAGCGTCACAAGTACCCGGCGATGTCCCCAGGGGGAACTACTACAGCCGATGTCCTTACCAGACCGGATTTGGGAGGACCTCTCTATGGACTTCATAGATGGATTGCCAAAGTCGGGTGGATACACCGTCATTTTTGTTGTGGTCGACCGCCTCAGCAAATATGCATATTTTGTCCCGCTTAGGCATCCTTATAGCGCAGTTTCTGTGGCAGAGGTTTTTGTGAGAGAGGTCATTCGTCTGCATGGACCGCCAAAGTCCATAGTCTCGGATCGAGACAAGGTGTTCCAGAGCAAATTTTGATAGGAGCTTTTCAGACTACAGTGGACGGTCTTAAAGCGAAGCACAGGCTATCATCCCCAGACTGACGGTCAGACGGAGGTGGTAAATAGGAGTGTGGAGACTTACCTGCGATGCTTCATTTCAGAGAATCCTAAGGAGTGGACGCGTTGGCTACCGTGGGCGGAATATTGGCATAACACTTCATATCACACTACGGCGCATACTACACCATTCAGGATTTTGTATGGCAGAGATCCTCCGCACTTACTTCATTATGGTCATGAGACGACTCCCGTGTCAGATGTGGAGCAGTACCTGGTGGAGAGGGACCAGATTCTAGAGGACCTGAAGCTCCACTTGGCGAGGGCTCAGCAGGTGATGAATGCACGGCAAACCTACACCGTCAGGACATACACTTTGAGGTAGGAGACATGGTGTATCTGAAGCTGAGGCCCTACAGGCAGCGGTCGGTGGCTCATAGGAGGAATGAAAAGCTGGCACCGCGATATTTTGGGCTTTCGAGGTCGAGGCAAAAGTGGGACCGGTGGCCTACAGATTGCGCTTACCTCCAGGATCCACCATTCACCATGTCTTCCATGTCTCACAGTTGCGCCAGGCCATTGGCGACCACACCTCTTCCCCTACATTACCAGAGACCCTTACTGCTGATATAGAGGTGAGGATGGAGCCCGAGGTGCTGAAAGGGGTTCGGCAGAGCGTCACCGGCGGGAGGCAGGTGCTGTTGCAGTGGAGGGGCTTACCAGAGCACGAAAGCACGTGGGAGGACATGGATGATATGATGACGCGCTTTCCAGACTTCCACCTTGAGGACAAGGTGGCTCTTTGGGGAGGAGTATTGATGGGCCTACTAGGCCCTCCTGCGGGTTTACACCCGCAGGAGAGGCACGCACGCGCAAGCCGCCGGAGCGGCCCCCCTTTTGCCGACTTAACCTAGCCGCATGCCCCCTCTTTGCCATAATTCTTATTATATAAAGGGGGGTAGCCGTCACCTATGAGCTATGCTTTTGATAATTGTTATTGTGTGATTTTATAGGGAGACGAGTGTGGACGTCCTCTTCGGCGTCTTGGGAGGAGAGCACACCTCTTTTGTGCTCAAATATCTTATTCTTCAATTTTAGTTTGCTATAAAAATCGTATCTTTGTTAGTTCCTAACAGATAGCTGTTATTACAATTGTTGGGGGTGATTGGAATCACCTCTCGTGGGCTTATATGCCCTTTTAATAGGCTTATCAAGAAGACAATCGCCTCGCGAAATTTCAAGATCGTTGAACCAACGAACAAAGCTAACTACTTTCTCTACAAAACCTGCAACGTAACAATATATATGAAAAATAACAAAACATAACATAAACATCTACAAGACACCAAGATTTATACTGGCTCCACATAATGCTTGGTGTTCGTCCAGTTGGAGAGATCGCTAATAATTCAATAATCTTGAATTACAAGTTATGGTGTTTGGTTCAATTGAATAATCAAACCCGTTAAGAATTCCGAGAAGAGAACAATGAAGAAACCTCTCTTTTGACTCTCAAACAACCCTTTATTGGCCCTCAATTCGCCCTCTGTATTTTCCATTAGTAGCCGTAAACTTGTACATGAAATTCATGTACAAACCCTTGCCGAAACAATGGTTTAAATATCGTTAATAATCCTTATCGGGTCTGCTAAGGGAATCCGGATCCGAGTCGCAGTCCTCTCAAGATCTCTCAAGTATCAGCAAGTATCAACAGTTTGGGCAATCCTCTCAAGATCTCTTTGTAGCGATCTTGCCATGCCCAACAAACCAACCTTAAAAATGTCAATCTTCAACTTACTAACTGCTTACTATTAGTGATCTAAAGTACTAAGCTGATGTATTCATGTATCCACAAGTGCCACTCATGGAAATTGTGTAATCGATGTGCTCTTCTAGATACAAAAAATAACCTTGGATGCAACTAATAACATATAGGGGCTGCACCAATATACTAGCACATGAACCTCTTAAAACCCTATCAAACTTACAAGCAATGTGGGTATGTAAACTCTTCAACACTGGCATATCTAGAATGCAACATTCAAACAAGTTTGCTTATAACCTACTTAGTTAGCATGAGTAAGCAATGGGTCTTACTGTACATTTCCTGTAAAAAATCAAATATGCTTCTGGTGTTAAGCACAGACTGGATCCAAAATGGGTGAAGCTGGCCAAATGCAGGATTGGTGCTGAAGGGGAGGTGATATAGTATTAAGAAATGATAACATGCATTCTAACATGGGTTAAAATTGCACAAAAGATTGTGCACTTTGTTGACAAAGAAAATGATAAATATTGCACTCCTTTTTTAAAAGATGTACAGTTTGGAATGTTGAGATCTCATTTCTAATCTCAGCTGCCCTCCATTATGGTGATGATACCTTTAACAAGCTCTAAGTTTCTAGCATTAGTAACCCATATTTACAAGTATATCCATTGAGAAAACAGCTTCGTACAAATCACAAACAGTCAACTTACTCATGTATCATCCTATAACACAAGAAACTAACCAATTATGGATGAACTGCCCTCTAAGAATTCATTATCGTTCACTGTTTGATTATCAATGAAATTAATCCATGTGTCATTTTGCATGTTGTCCCACTATTGGACTCTCAAGAAGCCTCCAAGTCAGAAGAATGTGCATATACGCAATTTTACTGCTTCAACATTTCTGATTAAATTCCTGTATTTTGTACAAAATCTAAGACCGGTGCTTTGAGGCAGATTCAAACGTTAACTTATATACGATCTTCAAATTAAGCAAGTTTAGTGCTTCTCTCGGATGAAAAAGAGAACTACAGAAGTTCATGCTTCCAGTTAATTGACATACAATGGGAAATTCAATGAAATGGTCATTGTTCAAACCTGTAGTTTAATCACGCTGGTCTTCTGGGTGGCAGTAAGAACGCTCCCATCGTGGCTCCGATCTGACAGAAATCCAGACAGCAAAACCACAGCCGCAAACCCCCATCATCAGCAGGAAGAGCCCAGACCCGGCTCCAAACCCCATACCGAATGCAAGGTCCACGTGAACCCCTCTTCCAGCTTCGAAAGGTGACGGGGTGTGGTATGGCATCGAATAAGAGAAAGCTCGACGGCGCAGAATATGAGTAACTGCTCCACGAATACGGAGGCGAAGAGAAAGATGTCCCTACCATTCTGCCACCAGACGCCGCCAGAGCTGAATATGTATCCGCAGTCAAAAGAACACCCAACAGGAACACTGCAATCGCCGCTTCCTTCGGGGATTTTAGGGCTTCATCAATCGCCTTCCCAAATTCAGACAGTGGGTTCTGGTTTCGTTCCTCGGTAGAAGAATTGGATGCTCGGTATGGCTTTAGGGAGGATTTGGTGTCGCACTTGATGCTAATATTAGGGGTTTTTATCGATGGAAGTGAGAATTGGGGGGAATTTTGGAGCAGGGGGGTTGAATTTGAGAATGGAAGATGAGAAAGGTAGGATTTTGGTTGGGTCTTTGAAGAAAGATGTAGCTTCGTTTAGGTAAGCGGCCGCCATTAGGGATTTTAAAGCTAGCGCTTTGAGTGCATTTTACGGTTAGGGTTTGCAAGGAGGTTGAGGTTGAGGAGTAGGGGGAGGGATTTGGGCGGAGGGAAATGGATGTCCAGTGAGTGAGTCCTGCACACAAGAGTTCTGTGGAGGCGGCGACCGTTGGGCACGTTGTGCTGACGTGGCCCCTCATCTGTTTTTTTTATGTTTTTTAAATGATACATCAGAAAGCCCGTTAAAGACGTGCGAGTTTCGCATCCATCTCTGGTGGTTCTATTGGAAAATGTGGGTAAATGTCGCTGGACTACAATCCAAATGTAAATGACGTGTCTCCGCATATGAAGATAGGCTTTGGATGATAATAACATGCTTCCATCCGATGATATTCCTTAGACCTCTCTAAATAGGATTTATTGATACATTCGGCTTCATATAATACATATAATAATTTTTGGTATATCTTTTATCCAACACGACTTTTTAAAGTAAAATATATCGCATCATCGTTTGTAACATACACTTTGCATATATCACATGATATTCGATTATTTTTTTAACATTAAAATGCTAATCTAACATCATACACAAACAGAGGAAAACGAAGCAGCGCAAATGTACATGGGAACCTACCATACAGTGTCGCACCCTGTCAATCTCATCAAAAATGATGCAAACATGCAATTGCATTTTACATTAGCGGTTATACCATCTTAAGAAGTTTTGTTATTATAATTGAATGTGGGAAGGTGTTTTATTTCGAGACAGGATAGAAAATCGATGTATATGGACACTCTGTAAAATGAGAATAATGGGTATCATACGCTATAAGAGAGTGTGTCTCAAATGTCCACTCACAGAAAGGGGGCGGATACAACCAAGCTTTATGTGAGAGGGCATCAAGGTTTCAAAACGGCCCGGCCCGGCCCGCCGGCCCGGACCCATCTGGGCCGGGCCGGCCCGTCTTTTTTTAGCCCGTTGGGATTTTTTAAGACTCGGTGAGGCTATTTCGTAGGCAAAAACCCGAGCCGAGCACCTCAGCCCAGCCTAGTCCTGGCCCCGGGCCCGGTCCGGTCAACGGCCCGTTGACCGGTCCTGCCGGGAAACCGGACCGGGCTGTCGGGCCATTTTGATACCATGAAGAGGACATATAAGACCCTCTCTCATATGGCATATGATACTCATTATTCTCCTCCTGTAATAATATATTGCTTGCATACTTTTATATGCAATATTTCATATCTAATGGTCGGGAGAAACTTATGGTATATGTGGACTACAAATACATATACGGATTCAAATATATATAGTCTTGTCATAGATCATCTTATGTGACATCTAGATGTCATTACTTGCATACTTTCTGGTTAAACTTGTCAAAACACTATGTTTCCTAATACTTCACGTTGAATGAAAATGAAGATTTCGAACTTTCGCTTTCTTATATGCTTTCAATTTGCAAACACCATTCAAATGTTTTTGGATTTTGGGATTTTGGTTGGGAAATCTCGTCAATGATTTTTATGGAAAAATGAGTTTTTCTCAACAGAATAATGATTTTTTTTCCATATGCATGAATGGCAGAACCTGAGAATTGATTAGCCAAATGAAAATTTAAAATTATAAAAGTTTGAAATTCCCACCTCCACTATTTTGACTATTCCCACACCATCTATTAGCATGCCAAATCGGTCTCTCTGCATAGTGCTCCCTACTTTGTTGATGTAGATACCACTGTTGACTTGGCTCACTAGCCACAGGGGCCCGGTCGAGCTCGAGAGATGGGACCTGTCGCGAGTTATTGTAATACCTCGTATCCATATATACGTATATATGTACGTATTTTTGGGCGTGGATGCATACGTATAATTTTTGAGAGTATACCCGTATTTTTCTTTAATTATTTTGGTGAAGAAATTATTTTTAAAAGGTTTTAAACCCATTATGGATATTAGAAAATAAGGGTATTTGGAAGAAATACTATGTATTTAAGAAGTATGGTGTATTTCACCATGTATTTTTATTTTCCTAAAAATTTTATTTTTAAATTTTGTTGTCATGACACCTAACATGGCTATGTGTCATGTTGTTAGCTTTAATTACGACACATGGCTCACATCTTAACTAAATGGAGGGATGAGAGGGTTTTGGGGTTCAAAAACTTATGCAAAAGAAAAACAAAACACAAAAAAAAAAATCAACAAAGCTCACTCTCCCTCTCCAATTTCAGCTTGGCTGAAAATTTGCTCCCCTTTTCTCCTTTTTTGATTCCTCCTTCCTCCTCTCATCACCACCATTGCTCCTCCTACTCCACCACCAAGCACCCCCATTTTCCTTATCATCCTAACCCCAAAAATTAGCCCAAATTAGCCCAAAAATCCAACATTTGGAGACCAAAAATTGGAGCTTGAAGGAAGATAGGGAGCTCTCCATCAAGGACTAAGAAGGGCCAAAAATCATTTGGAGGACTTTTTGAGGTAGTAATTTCTAACAATCTAGTTAGGATTTAGTTTTAGGATTGGATTAGTAGAAATTTTGATGTAGGATAATTTGTACAGATTTACTGAAACAGTAATGAACTGCTCCTAATTGGCTTCATAAAATTGCCTGGAAAAAAATTATATTATGTATTTTGATGTCCTTCACAACTTTCGTGTTCACAACTTTTCCTAATTCCAACTAGAAGTTGGGTTAAAAATTCAGTCTTTAAAACTGATCTGATGTTAGTTAATTTGTACATGTCTTAGTAAAATTGTCACGCCCCGCTTCCCAGTATACTTGGGGTCGAGGACGCGAGCGGGTCCGCATGTGCTTAAAGCAAAGAAGGGGTGATTATTTTTTTCTCTCTTCTTTGACTTAAGCACACTAAGCGTTTAATTAGCGAAGGCAGGTCCCTGCACGCGAGTTTCTCAGAAACAGCACAAATATTTATTACATTACATTACCAGCGTCCAAAGCAAATACACAAACAGTTAAGGCCTAGCATGGCCGTACAATCTGCTGGAAGCAAACACACCTAAAAATAACAATACAAATAATAAACTGAAATATAAACGTTCCGCTTTAGCCTTCCGCGGGGAGGATCTCAATGTCTTCGTAAATCTGATCAGTGATGTTCACCTCTAAGATGGGATCCTCAAAAGTAGGGTCCTCAAGGTACTCTGTCTCTAAACCTAACATATATTTCATAAAACATTGAAATATATGTCAGCGATAAGCTCGGCAAGATATTTAAAGTAATGAAACGAGGAACAACTATAAGAGGACAAAAGAGCGTTAGTACACAGTTATGAATAATAAGTGCAGAAAAGAAAAGTATGAGCATGCATGGATATTTTTGCAGTTAAAAGTAAAGAAGTTATAAGCAAAGTAAAACAGTTGTATGTTGAGTATTTGATTGTTTGTGCACGTGATAAGTCCATGCCTGGGTAGGTGAAATGTTCTCGATACATCTTATCACCGGTGGTTTTACCGTGACGCTCCAACACAATGGCTGCCTCCACCGGAGGGGCCGTAGTCATGTTCGAGACACACTCACAAACCCTACTGCAATGGACCAACCCCACCCAAAGTGTACCGCCGTATACTGGAAGACGAGCCAGACTAGTCATGTGTGACCCTACTGGAACACGAGCCAGACTAGTCACACATGACCTGACGGGAGTAGCCAACTCGGCTTTTTGAGTATGTTTATTTACTGATTGAGTTTCACCCCATCTGTAGTCGATGGTTATCACATGTGTGTTTGTAACATACTCGTTTTTCCCAATTGATTTATCTTGTTAACATGCAGATAGTAAAACTGTAAAAGCAGTCCAATTTAGTTACAAGCATGTGGAAAATTGTTCCAAATGATCAACATTGATATGACTAGTCCATTTAAATTATAAAGCAACAAAATTGAGAACAAGTTAAATGGGCTACCAGAAATTGACAAGTACATCAGATTTAGCACTAAGTTGGAACGACCAGATTTGTAATTCATTACTAAAAATACTTGCCTTGACGTGGGTGTGAGTGTCCAGGCGATGGTAACGTGATGCACGTTTTTCTGCGTCAATAGATTGGCGATATCAGTTCCATGGTTATTAACTAATTATAAGACATCAAATCAACCTATCAAAACATTATTAACTAACTAACCTATTTAACGGAATTTGTTAACGACTTAAACTGATTAAGACGGTGATGAAAAGCGTTCTAAATTTTTATATATGCTATATATGCTAAAAATAGTTTTACTGTAAGAGGGAAATTTTTTCTAAAGCTTATAGTAATTTTTAGAATTTTTAAAAGATCAAAAACAATTTTTTTTAAAACTATTTTTCAATTAGTGACGTATTTATTCCACAATTTATTCTGGGTGCAATCTACATCAGAATGTCTCAAGTGAGGTGTCAAAATGACCGTATCGGAGAGTTATATAACATATATTTTTCTCAAGTATTAGTTTACGTAAAAATAAGAAGATACGGATTTTTGAACGAAAATAACGGATTTAACTTATAGGCTTAAAAATTAATTCTGGAAAAACTAAGCGTCGGATTGAGATGAAACTAGCGCCATTGGGTCCAGAATGTCATTTCTGATTTTCTAGAGCTAGTCTCATATTTTTCTGGGCCCTATATTTTTACTTATCAATTTAAAACCATTAATACCTATTTAATAATTATTTAAAATACGAAAAATACGAAAAACGTGATATTTACAAGTTTGCCATTAGTTATATTACCGTTGCCTTCGTCGTGTGCAGCATGGGGGGGGCTGAGGCATCGGACGGCGCTCGACGGTGGCGGAGAGAGACGACGGCGACTACGCCGGTGGTGGGGGCGGTGACCGAGGCGGCAAGGCAGCACGACGGCGGCGGCGAAGGGCGGAGGGGAGCTGACGTTGCTCCGTGAGCTGGGCGGTGCGAGGCGTTGTCGTGGCTGACGTCGGAGGTGGCAGCGACTCGAGGCGGCGTCGGGGGGTCTCGGGGCGGAGGTGAGAGCGGCGATGCGGCTGGCACTCGCCGGAGGAGAAGAGAGCGGGGGAGAGGGCGCGAGGGCGGGGTCTCGGCGGCGGCAGTGGAGAGCTCTCGGAGGCGGAGCGGTGATGGGTCGGAGCTCCGAGGAGGCGGGGGTTCGTCCGAGGTTGCTGCAGCGAGCTCGGAGCGAGGAGCTCGCGGTCGAGCGGCGTGCTGGCGACGTCGGGGCGGCGCTGTGGACGGCGGAGGCGGCGGTTGGTCAGCGGGCGGCGTCGGAACGAGGCGGAAGCGGCGGTCAGCCCTCCGGGGCAAGGGAGAGAGAGAGAACTGGGTGAGTTGTGTTTGAGAGAGGGGAAGGGTTGTTAATTTATAGGGTTAAGGAATAGGCCGGTAGATGGGATTGGGATAGTTAGCTGAGGGGAAGAGTTAGATGGGGGTAGATACGGGTAGGTTAGGTAATGGGATTAGATTAGGTGATTAAGTGGGTAATTAGGAAGATAAAACTCCATTAACGAAAGTCATTAGTGATAATACAAAAAGCGAAAATTACGAAAATGCCCCTACCAGTAAATGTGTCCGAAAAATTACGAAAACATACCCACGGGATCGTATCGTCGCGAGGATGGCGAATACGAAGACCGTTCCAGGGTTTGAGCTACGGAAATGCTAGATTTTAGCCAAAACATTTAGAAAGCGGGTTTACGGGTTCTCTATTGAAATGATCTCAGAAAATTACGAAATTAATGTGGGAAGCCCCAAATGATCATAGGATGCTACTGCAGAAGTTTGAAAACGTTCTGAAGACGTTTGAATAGAAAATAAATTCATTGACCCAAAACTGCAATATCCGAAAATGAATTTTTATCAGATCTTTCAGAGGTATTTGATGAAATTCGATTTTACCAAAATATTCCATAACTAGTCTGGTACTCCAAAATATTTTTATAGGAAATTTTTGAAATCAGTTTAAGACTCCTAACAAACCATTATAAAATACAATTAAAATGAAATTACTTTAAAAACTTAATTTAAATGTATTGGAAAAATACAGGCCGTTACATTCTACCCTCCTTAAAAATAATTCCGTCCTCGGAATTTAAAATATTTTTGAAACAAATAATTGATATTATAAAGAAGCTCAAGCAAATAAATGATAGAAAAGATAGTAATCTTTGTAAATCAGGTTGTAAATAACATGAAATGTGATAAGAAAATATGGGATGTCACTAATATATTTTTTCACAATAGCTACTTCAGATTCTTCAAGTAGGCAAAACATAAAATAATGGCATTACTCGGAAATGATAATGAGGACGATGACGAAATCTATCCGAACTTGGAACATAAGGTGACAAGTCAGAAGCAAGCACACCAAAGAGAAGAACGGAACGTCTAGAATATATAAACGATGATTACATGGTCTCAATCATGTAAATTATCGCCATGACATACAAAAACGTGAGGACTAATCCAAATGCATGCAAGCTGCTACAACGTAACCAGCAGAGCACCAAAGACTTCCTCTGCCATGCTACCAAATTACAATCCAATACCCAGATCGTTACCAAAAGGCAGATATAAGGCCAACTCTCATGGATCAAGATCATTGTCACCACTGCTTCCAGCAATCTCCACCACATCCAACAGTAAGCCATCATCAAAGCTGTCCTCCAAATGAGAGCACAAGACTGGCATCTCATCTCAACACCTAAGGCCAAAAGGAATCCAATACCAAATCCTAAGGATACTGCTTCCCAATACCATTGTTCGATATCTACGGCTAACACCATCAGCCCTAAGCAATTTAATGACCAAAAACTCACGAACCCAAAAACATTAAGGAGCGCCCCTAAGCAGCAATCGAAGCTGGGCAGCTCAAGGGGGAAGAACCAGAAAAAGGAGCTCCCAATGATACCAATGGCGGCGGGTTCCCAATATCCCGACCACACGGCCAAAGCATGGGAGGCGGCGAGGGTTGTCGCCAAGGCCAAAAGTCCCACAACGGAACGTTGATGGGCCATCGGCGGCTGCGGGTCTACGGCGAGGGCTCCGACTGGCTGGCGATCCATGGCGGGGAGCTAGGGCCTACGGGATGGAGCGAAGCGGAAGCTGGCGGATCGGAGATCGGAGTGGCGATGCGGGGTCCGATCGAGCTTGCTTGGGGGAGAGGCCGGGAGGAGGAGGGGGTGATGTCTGAGGGAAGCCACGGGGTGGCTTGCGGAGGAAGGAGCGGGGTTAAAAAGAGGGAAAGGGGGGCACCGAAGTCGGGGTTAGGTAGGGTAGGGTTCGGCGGGCACGAGTCTCGAGGGGGGAAACGGACAAACGAAATAAAGAGGGGGGAGGAAGGTGGTCGGTGGGAAAGGAAGTCAAACCCTTGGAGAGAAAAGACGGGTACAAGATAGAAGTATGGGCTAGAAGAGAAACACTAGCTCAAAAGACGCAAACAGCCTATACTTACACGTCAGGTTTGGCTCGTCTCAAATCACCAGCACTATCCTCCAATACTTCTGAGCGTCCTTCGATTCGCTTCCGTTGTCGAACTCGAACTTCTGGTGATCGAAAATTGAATGCTACCCTCCTTAGAATAAACGTAACTAGAGTTCAGGCGAACTAAAAGCGATTAGGAAGAATTATAAGAATTAGTAGAATGATCAGAAGGCAATCATTAGCTAAAGAAATGTTGCTAGTGATGAAGATCGATGGCGTTACAAAAGCATGGCTCAACCTGCATTGATGCAATGATTAGTTCGTTCGGCTTGGCCCGAAACTTGATAGGCCCAAGTGAACGGTTTCCTCTCATGAATTCAACACAGGATGATCAGGGATTTCAAACACTACTTTCTTGTTGTGACACTCGATAGTAGCGTAGAAATTTCCTAACCAATCCATGCCGAACATCGCATTGAAGTTTGTCATGTCGACTACCATAAAATCTGCGAACAACTCGTATCCACAAATCACTATGGGCAAAATCGACATCCAGAAGAAGTCCTCACTACTCCACTCGCAGTAGTGATGCTCAAGCGATTTGGTAAAAAGTCAACATGAACAGAATGTCTCTCTACAAATCCTCGGGATATGAAGCAGTGAGTGGCTCCCGAATCAAAAAGGGATAGGGCCGAATGAGAGGCTATCAATACAATATCTTAGCAAAAGATAAAAAGTAACTCATGCATGTAATATAAGCACTATAAAAGAAGGGTGTAAGTAATACCTGAAATCACTTGTCCATCCGACTCAGTCCCCGCGGCTGTTATGGTGAAGATTTGACGTCTCGACTGGTTCTGCCTCGCTAATGCGAAAGTCTTCTGTTGTGGAGCCAGAGGTAGTCCATACTCAGTAGTTGTTGGCTTGCTGGTGCGGCGAGTGCAGTCCCTGGTAGCGTGTTCAGATGCTCTGCATATCAGGCATTGCCTCAGCTACACCCGACAATCCTTCTTGACATGCCCCTGTCGGCTACAATGGTGGCGCTTCATCTGATATCAGTTGTTGACTGGAGATGCGGACCTTTTTAAACAGGGCAGTTTGTTTTGTTCTAAGAGCATCTCTTATTGGTTCCTCAGGATGCTTACTCCCTCCAACTTGGGCTGTCTCTCGAAGTTTAACTACATCCTCGTAGTTACGTGATGTTCCCAGTATTTCCTCATCGGGTGTTAGATCGGTAGATGTCCTTGGCGCTTGGGCGTTGTAGATTAAACCTTGACTGGACTGGAACACTTGGTCTTCAGGATCTTCGACCAGATGGGGAGCGAAACGACTGAGCGCAGAGAGTAATCGAGTTTGGAGTTCCATCATTTCTCTTACGAGTCCCACGATCTCGTTGTAGGCGTCACCATTTCCATTACGAGTGTTGGGCTGATCTGCCACGCTGCAATCAAACAAAGTAAATATTTGTGTACTAGTTTGCCCAAACGATCTGGTTAGTAATAATATTTATACTATTTCTGAAGTGTCTCGCAGAGTGCAAGAGGACCTGCGTGGGCCACCACCAAAACCTGTCACGCCCCGCTTCCCAGTATACTTGGGGGCGAGGACGCGAGCGGGTCCGCATGTGCTTAAAGCAAAGAAGGGGTGATTATTTTTTTCTCTCTTCTTTGACTTAAGCACACTAAGCGTTTAATTAGCGAAGGCAGGTCCCTGCACGCGAGTTTCTCAGAAACAGCACAAATATTTATTACATTACATTACCAGCGTCCAAAGCAAATACACAAACAGTTAAGGCCTAGCATGGCCATACAATCTGCTGGAAGCAAACACACCTAAAAATAACAATACAAATAATAAACTGAAATATAAACGTTCCGCTTTAGCCTTCCGCGGGGAGGATCTCAATGTCTTCGTAAATCTGATCAGTGATGTTCACCTCTAAGATGGGATCCTCAAAAGTAGGGTCCTCAAGGTACTCTGTCTCTAAACCTAACATATATTTCATAAAACATTGAAATATATGTCAGCGATAAGCTCGGCAAGATATTTAAAGTAATGAAACGAGGAACAACTATAAGAGGACAAAAGAGCGTTAGTACACAGTTATGAATAATAAGTGCAGAAAAGAAAAGTATGAGCATGCATGGATATTTTTGCAGTTAAAAGTAAAGAAGTTATAAGTAAAGTAAAACAGTTGTATGTTGAGTATTTGATTGTTTGTGCACGTGATAAGTCCATGCCTGGGTAGGTGAAATGTTCTCGATACATCTTATCACCGGTGGTTTTACCGTGACGCTCCAACACAATGGCTGCCTCCACCGGAGGGGCCGTAGTCATGTTCGAGACACACTCACAAACCCTACTGCAATGGACCAACCCCACCCAAAGTGTACCGCCGTATACTGGAAGACGAGCCAGACTAGTCATGTGTGACCCTACTGGAACACGAGCCAGACTAGTCACACATGACCTGACGGGAGTAGCCAACTCGGCTTTTTGAGTATGTTTATTTACTGATTGAGTTTCACCCCATCTGTAGTCGATGGTTATCACATGTGTGTTTGTAACATACTCGTTTTTCCCAATTGATTTATCTTGTTAACATGCAGATAGTAAAACTGTAAAAGCAGTCCAATTTAGTTACAAGCATGTGGAAAATTGTTCCAAATGATCAACATTGATATGACTAGTCCATTTAAATTATAAAGCAACAAAATTGAGAACAAGTTAAATGGGCTACCAGAAATTGACAAGTACATCAGATTTAGCACTAAGTTGGAACGACCAGATTTGTAATTCATTACTAAAAATACTTGCCTTGACGTGGGTGTGAGTGTCCAGGCGATGGTAACGTGATGCACGTTTTTCTGCGTCAATAGATTGGCGATATCAGTTCCATGGTTATTAACTAATTATAAGACATCAAATCAACCTATCAAAACATTATTAACTAACTAACCTATTTAACGGAATTTGTTAACGACTTAAACTGATTAAGACGGTGATGAAAAGCGTTCTAAATTTTTATATATGCTATATATGCTAAAAATAGTTTTACTGTAAGAGGGAAATTTTTTCTAAAGCTTATAGTAATTTTTAGAATTTTTAAAAGATCAAAAACAATTTTTTTTAAAACTATTTTTCAATTAGTGACGTATTTATTCCACAATTTATTCGGGGTGCAATCTACATCAGAATGTCTCAAGTGAGGTGTCAAAATGACCGTATCGGAGAGTTATATAACATATATTTTTCTCAAGTATTAGTTTACGTAAAAATAAGAAGATACGGATTTTTGAACGAAAATAACGGATTTAACTTATAGGCTTAAAAATTAATTCTGGAAAAACTAAGCGTCGGATTGAGATGAAACTAGCGCCATTGGGTCCAGAATGTCATTTCTGATTTTCTAGAGCTAGTCTCATATTTTTCTGGGCCCTATATTTTTACTTATCAATTTAAAACCATTAATACCTATTTAATAATTATTTAAAATACGAAAAATACGAAAAACGCGATATTTACAAGTTTGCCATTAGTTATATTACCGTTGCCTTCATCGTGTGCAGCATGGGGGGGGCTGAGGCATCGGACGGCGCTCGACGGTGGCGGAGGGAGACGACGGCGACTACGCCGGTGGTGGGGGCGGTGACCGAGGCGGCAAGGCAGCACGACGGCGGCGGCGAAGGGCGGAGGGGAGCTGACGTTGCTCCGTGAGCTGGGCGGTGCGAGGCGTTGTCGTGGCTGACGTCGGAGGTGGCAGCGACTCGAGGCGGCGTCGGGGGGTCTCGGGGCGGAGGTGAGAGCGGCGATGCGGCTGGCACTCGCCGGAGGAGAAGAGAGCGGGGGAGAGGGCGCGAGGGCGGGGTCTCGGCGGCGGCAGTGGAGAGCTCTCGGAGGCGGAGCGGTGATGGGTCGGAGCTCCGAGGAGGCGGGGGTTCGTCCGGGGTTGCTGCAGCGAGCTCGGAGCGAGGAGCTCGCGGTCGAGCGGCGTGCTGGCGACGTCGGGGCGGCGCTGTGGACGGCGGAGGCGGCGGTTGGTCAGCGGGCGGCGTCGGAACGAGGCGGAAGCGGCGGTCAGCCCTCCGGGCAAGGGAGAGAGAGAGAACTGGGTGAGTTGTGTTTGAGAGAGGGGAAGGGTTGTTAATTTATAGGGTTAAGGAATAGGCCGGTAGATGGGATTGGGATAGTTAGCTGAGGGGAAGAGTTAGATGGGGGTAGATACGGGTAGGTTAGGTAATGGGATTAGATTAGGTGATTAAGTGGGTAATTAGGAAGATAAAACTCCATTAACGAAAGTCATTAGTGATAATACAAAAAGCGAAAATTACGAAAATGCCCCTACCAGTAAATGTGTCCGAAAAATTACGAAAACATACCCACGGGATCGTATCGTCGCGAGGATGGCGAATACGAAGACCGTTCCAGGGTTTGAGCTACGGAAATGCTAGATTTTAGCCAAAACATTTAGAAAGCGGGTTTACGGGTTCTCTATTGAAATGATCTCAGAAAATTACGAAATTAATGTGGGAAGCCCCAAATGATCATAGGATGCTACTGCAGAAGTTTGAAAACGTTCTGAAGACGTTTGAATAGAAAATAAATTCATTGACCCAAAACTGCAATATCCGAAAATGAATTTTTATCAGATCTTTCAGAGGTATTTGATGAAATTCGATTTTACCAAAATATTCCATAACTAGTCTGGTACTCCAAAATATTTTTATAGGAAATTTTTGAAATCAGTTTAAGACTCCTAACAAACCATTATAAAATACAATTAAAATGAAATTACTTTAAAAACTTAATTTAAATGTATTGGAAAAATACAGGCCGTTACAAAAATGGCTACAGTTTCCTGCACACTTAATGAAATGAGATGTTCTTAGTGCCGTTGGAAAGCTTACTTCAAGCTCTTCAACATGTAGTTTTTCTACCTCATTTTCCGAAAATTCTAATTCTGCCTGTAATTGGTAGAAAAATGGATCTGAATATGACTCAGTTTCTGGTTCTGTATGCTGAAATTATACATGTCAGGAGAAAATTCACCATAAATCACATATGTCAACTGAGTTTATAAAAATTGGTCAGTGAAAGGAAAACACACATATCTACAACTTTCATGAAGGGACCAGAGACCAATTCTGACTGTAGATAGGCTAACAGTGATGTTCTTTCTGCTGTAACCGTTTAGACAGATTCAAATTTTACACTATTGTCATGCATTACTCTTTTATGTTTTGTTCAAATTCAGTCATCATGCTATTATTTGTCATGATTTATGTGATGATTAGTAGCTATGTTCACATGCCTTCCAATTTGTTGTAGTAAATGAAATTGTGTTCAAGTTAAAGTGCATACTAATATGTTTGCTATGTCCAAATAATAGCTAGTATATTATGTTGTGTTTAAAGGACGTCTTATGTCATTTACTAACAAGCAACAAGCTAGTCTACATGGTTGTGTTATTACGCCATTACTTTCCATTATGCTAGCATGTAGCTTTATTTTGATTGAGTATGTTAACTTGAGACATTGCTAGTGTTGTAGTTTCATCTTGATTAGTGTATCATATCAGTGTTGTAACTTCATGTAGAAAGTGAATGGAATTGATGGAACTATGCGATAATGAAATGAAAAGACGATGGTTGTTGCTGAATTACGACATCGGTGAAATTATGAAAGAGATGGAGAGATGAAAAAGCGGTAGTCGAGACCGCTAGATGATTTGTTGACAAACGAAGAAATACTTTAAAAACTGAGAGTGAGGATAAGAGTTTGACATCGGGAGCTCAGTCCATTCTAAAATGGGTGAGACTCCGGATGTAGGTTTGGGGGAAACATGGGTAAACTTGAGGAGTTAATGAGCGGACGTATGAATTATGATTTCTCGCCCGATGTGTTTCCCCAGAAGGGGAGTTGGAGAGGGCTAGAGAGGCCGCTGGTGTGCTCGTGACGCACCATGGCGGTAAATGATGGTTTTCTTCGTTTGTCCGACAGAAAAACCGAGATGAATCTCGCTGTAACGGCCAGTTTTCGTCAACACAACTATTCACGTATTTTCAATTTTTTAACTATTTTATAATGGTTTGTCAGGAGTTTTACGATTTTCAAAAATTTCTTACAAAAATATTTTGAGATATCAAACTAGTTATGAAGTATTTTAGTAAGTTCTGGTTTCACCAAATACCTCTAAATAATCTGATAAAAATTCATTTTCAGTTATTACCGTTTTGGCTTAATGAATTTATTTTCTATACAAACATCATCAAAATGTTTTCAAACTTTTACAGTATCATTCTATGATCGTTTAGGGCTTCCCACATTAATTTCTTAATTTTCTGATATCATTTCAATAGAAAACCCACAAACCCGCTTCCTAAACGTTTTGGCCTAAAACACGTATTTCCGTAGTTCAAACCCTAAATCGGGTCTCGTATTCACGATCCTCGCGACGATACGATCCTGTGGGTATGTTTTCGTAATTGTTCGGATACGTTTACTAGTAGGGACAAAATCGTAATTTTGTTACAAGATTTTGCTAATAACCATCACTAATTACTTTTTACTCGATTAGCTATTTTAATTAACTTTCACCTACCTAACACATACACGTTAGCAACCCATGTGATTCATGCTAACACTTTTTCCACGGGTAGTCATTATTAATCCCCTAATCGTTAGTCAAATCTCTAACCTACTTCCCTAAACGAAGAAAATGAATAACATGTGGTTCGTGTATCTGATTTAAAGTCAAATATCACCACCTACTCCCATTAATTGCTATGGTTATTATTAATTGTTATTATATTTGCTAAGCTAAACCCTATAAATAATTCCCCTAACCCCCTCTCTAACTCACAGCTCTCTCTCTCTCTCTCTCTCTCTCTCTCTCTCTCTCTCTCTCTCTCTCTCTCTCTCTCTCTCTCTCTCTCTCTACTCTCCCACTCTCACCCCGTAACTCTCTCTATCTCTCTCTCTCTCTTTTGCTCTTGGATTCCGCTGACGCCGGCCTCACGGTGCTCCTCGACGACGCCGTCGCTCAGGCGTTTCCCCGAAGCCCACCTCCGTCGAAGCAATCCCCAAGCTCCGAGCTCGCCGTCCGACCTTCACCGTGAGCACAACCCCTCACTCCCTCTCGTTCTCTCCGACCCCGAAAACCCAACCCCCGTTCACGCTGCACCGGAGCTCGCTCCGTCGTCCACAGGCTCAGCTTCCCGTCACTGCTCGCCGTACGCACTCCGACGACGACGACGTGACTCCCTTCAGCTCGAAGCGAGCTCGAGCACGCCCTACCGTCGTCCCGCCGTCCTCGACACACCCCCCTCCTCCGGAGCCACCCTCGTTCACCGCCTAGACACCTCGCCGTTGTCACCTTCCTCTGCATCCCCCGCTTCACCGTGTTCAGCCTGTTCCCCGAAGACGCCACAGCAGTCGCCACTGCTAGCAGCAGCTCCCCCACGGTGACTCCGATCAGCCCCGACCGCTCCCCCGTCGAAACAACGCCGTCTGTACACCTTTGCTTCGGCCTTCGTCGAGTTCTCCGATCAACCACTCAGCTCCGCCCCTCTCCACGTTGCACCGCCGCTCGAAGAAGCGCCACCGCCCCGTGTCGCTTGCTCCGCCACCTGACCCCGCCGTCCGACGCCCTCGCACCTCCGAGCCCCCGACGCCCGACGTCATTGTCGAGATTCCCCTCCCTCAGCGTAGCGGATCACGAAGAAACGATGGTAAACATCTCGATGGCACAATCGTAATTACAATATAATTTCGTATTTTCGTATTTATATTAATTAATAAATGGGTTTTATGGTATAAAATCCATAACTTAAAATACAGGACCCAGGAAAATGTGGGGATATCTCTAGAAAATCAGAAATGACATTCTGGACCCAATGGCACTAGTTTCATCACAATCATATGCTTAGTTTTTCCAAAATTAATTTTTAAGCCCAAAACTTAAATACGTCATTTTCATTTAAAAGTTCAAAACTTCTTATTTTTAAGTAAACTAATATGTGAGAAAAATATATGATATAGTACTCTTCGATACGGTCATTTTGACAGCTCACTTGAACCATTCCGATGCAGATTGCTTCCAGAATAAATGTTTGAATAAATACGTTACTAATTGAAAAATAGTTTTTAAATTATTTTTGAGCTTTTAAAAATTATAAAAATTACAACAAGCTTCAGAAAAATATTTCCTCTTGCAGAAAAATTATTTTCAACATATCTAGCCTATAGAAAAATTTAGAACGTTTTTCGGCAACGTTTCGATCGGTTATAAAAATCAAAATGATCAATTATTTAAGTAGAAAATGTAGCGTTCTTTAACCAAGTATTCTTGTGTTGCATGTACCAACTCTTGTGCACCAACGTCCGTAGAAGCCCTGGAACCAGTTCCGGCTTACTACGTCGATCTTGAAATCTGTAAGTCACGACTAATTCTAAAATTAGAAAATTAGTTAGTGTCCATGTATGAACTTAGGACATCACTACAACCTCAGAACTGTTATTTGACTTGAACCGAACTAGAGACCTAATCTAATAGGGAAGTAATCAACTACAGATTGTTTTGCCAATTTTCAACTTTGGTGGTTGTAACACACAATTATCAACTTGGGTAAATTGTGTGCTTGGACTTGTCTTTATCCTCACTTCGTTTGGCCAACTTGCTTTGGAAAGAAGTTCCGACTCTCTGGGTTTCAATAAGAAAGTCAACCAGTTATCTTGGTTTGATTGATAACATGTGGAACATCTTGTAGAATATCTTATGGAATATCGTGTGGAACATCTCGTGGAACATCATGAAAGAAACATGTACATAGAACACTTGACACTTCACTGGGGTTTTGGGGTAACTCATAGTTTGATATAGTGCGGGAGTGACTGGAGTTCAATCTACATGTCTAGCTGCCTGTGTTTTTGGCATCATGTCTAGCTGCCTGTGTTTCGGCAAACAAAAATATGCTGCATGTCAGCATCCTGTCTAGCTGCCTGTGTTTTCGGCATTCGTCTGGGTCACGCCCAGGCAAGAGATGGACTTGATGGTCACATATTGTACTCTCCGACTTGAGTCACGTAGTGTAGCTACTTTTGCACAGTCACTTTTACTTTACACATTACAGTCACCTTTACTTTACATGTTCCATGCACGTTACTTACTACACCTGTACAGTCACCAGTTCTTTACCTGTCGTACTTTTAGCTACAGCAGTAGTACGTTTCACTTGCTTAGCCTGCTTTACACTTGCACTACCACTGTACAGTTGTTCTCTCCTTTCAGTTCTGTTTACTTTTACTACCCAATTGTGTACAGTTGTTGTTCAGTACTTTACTTTTCACTCTGGTCTGCTTGTACGTAGTTACTTTTGTCATACATGTGCACTGCTTATTTTCTATATTTAGAATTGTTGTGACTTACCTACGGTTCCATCTCCGTGGCACCGCAGACGACGTACATATGGATGTAGATGCTCCTGAGCTAATAGCGCCAGAATTCGACCGCAGCTTCCAGAGTTATTTTCACTATGTACTTTTCTTATTTCATGTATATTTGGGACATCTTGTACAATATGGATTGTAATAATTAGACACTATTTGAGTATTTTTGTACATCTCTGCATCGTGGCTATTTTGATTTCATTGGTAATCTGCAGGACCTGCGCAAATATCAAATAAGTAACGGGCCCCCCGGAGCGGGTCGTTACACTCGCTCTGGTACCTTGACCCGTTCGGGTACGGAGTTACGAGAGGCCCCTCCAGTGCTCGTGTCGCTGGAGTGGTACCACTTTTCACCCACCTTGGGTGAAGTCCGACTCCTTAGCGTCCTACGGTTAACACGGGTTTCCAAACATACTAACCAATAACTTTAATGATAAATGTTGTTATCTCATGTTACTTGTTTTTATGTCACTTAATGCGGTTAACTCATGTCTATTCATTCTATTGTTCATTTTAATATTACAACTGCATGTTCATATGTTCTCTTGATTACCTCCAGCACTTGCATGTTATAATATAGTTCCATATGCATGTTTACAAGTTCTTCTTTAATTCTTGCATGACATATTGTGAACATTTTTGTAAATTACTATGAACCTTACTTGTTAAGACCACCATCCCTAGATATGTAGACCAGTTCTAAAACTGGGTTCTACTAGAGTGTTAGGAATTCTACTGGGTCACGCGTTGACGTGTCCCCGTTAACTTTCAGGTTATGTGAATTGGAGGTTGGAGTTTGCGACTGGAGCTTGGAGTTGGTGGTCAGTTGTAGATTGGGTGGCGAGGGTTATGATGAGAGACTTATACTTTTGGGGTTTCTTTTCCGTGTAGACCTTCTGTACTTTTGGGTTGGAGTTTCTTTTATTGTTGTACCCCTTGTACAGATGGTGTTTGTAAAGATGTACCAATGTATTAAATGAATAAAACATTGTACTTTTGCTTATTTTTCTCAGTGTTTTATCTGTGATGGAGCTTTACTTGTACTTCCCAGTACGTGCGCAGTGACCTGCAGTGTTCTTTTACTTTCTTCTCTTCTCTCTTTCTACGTAGCACTCGTTGATATAGGAATACGTTGGACGGATTCGCACTTCTCGGGTATCCTGAAGTACGGGTCGTTATAGTTGGTGGCCCATGCAGGTCTCCGCACTGTGGCGTGCGTAAGGATAGTACGGGTAATGCTCCATAGGGGTAGTTGTGTCCTAAGGTGGGTAGGTGATCAGTCTGAAGATTAATCCCTGGTATTAGGAGAACCGAGGTATAGAGCTTCCTGAGGGTAAGCATGGGTAGTTGTTTGTATATATGTATATATGCATGGTTGGGTATGAGTTTACATGGATATAAGAGTATTGCAGGTATATTGGCATGTATTCCTATAGGCATGTATCTATAACTATACTTGGATGCACACTACATTATAGATACTTGTATGACTATTTGTACGCATCCTTATAAGCTATATTGTAAGTGTTCGTATATGGACGAACTATGAGGTGTATGTATAGAAATGTTGTTTATATGAATTGAGGAGTAGATAACATATGATGTGTAAATCTAAGTGTAATGCATACTATCTGTGTAATGAAGTATTGTGTGTCGTATATAAAGATGTGCTAATATACGTTTTATCTGTATTAAGTGTATATGATTTTTTGTATAGAGTTGTAAGTATAAATACTGAATTATATTTAAGGGATGTAAGGAGATATATTTGTATATAGATATCTAGTGGATGTATATATACATATACATATGAAGTATCTATGAGTATAAATATTGAGGTATAAACAAATTTATGATTTATGTGTTGGTATATCGATGTTGATTGTATGTCTACGTTGATGTACATTTGGAGGTAAAAGAATGTATGATGCTATACATGAAATAATTATATATATATGCTACTACCTTAGCTACTGGTGTGACTATATGTTGGTATGTGATATTATAAGTATATGTGTTCGTATGTGGTTGCACCATCAGAGGTAGGTGCAATAGAGTGATTGTATTGGTTGAGATTTATGTAGTAAGTGTGTGTATATAAATATATAGTGTGGTGTATACACCCATGTATGTGTGGATCCAGGGATCCATGTGTCCCACTCATGTATGAGCTGGCATACTCTCGGAATGTGAGTATATTTTGGTTGTTTATTGTGCTGTATATGCATACGTGGTGATATACGTGATATGTATATAGTTATATGTATGGTTGTAAGCGTCATGCTTATACATGTGTATATACATATGTCATTATATAGATGTAATGTATAGTGGCTATATACTGTATGTGATATATGCATATGTAAAACGTGCAGATACATGTGTGGATCCTTGAGTTCCACACATGTATGTTTGGATATGTCTTAAGAGTATTAGTGTTATGAGTTGATGTATGTGATGCGTATATAATACATGTATGGATGTAAGCTGGTACGCTTACGACTGTGTATAGATGAATATAATTTTGTATGGTTATCTATGTGTATTGATATTGATATGTTAGATCTTGTGCAATGATACATCTCTGAATGTTGGATGTGTAGTAGGAGACATACATGATTGTATGTCTGAGTATAGAGGTGCATGCGTATATATGTTAACATATGGTAACCTATGAGAAGTGTGTATCATGGACCTAGATAGCTGTTTGAGCTCTAGGTGATGTATAGATATGGTATACCATTTGTATTTGTAATATGTAGTGTATATGTACATACTAATTATGTAAATCCATGTGCGGATCTTTGTGTCCCACTCAAGTATGAGTGGGCATGCCCTAGGTGTACTAGAGTTGTGTGTTTTATACATATATGAACGATGTATATGGTTGCATGTCTGACTGTAAGCGGATACGCTTACACCGGTGTTGGATGGATATATCATTATGTGAATATCTGTGTATTCTGGTATTATACGAGACTCTATGTGATGACGTGTATGTGTATGCATACTAGAAATGTGGTTGTGAAAATTGATATAGTGAGATATGTATATAGCAGTATAACTACTATTGGATGTGTATCATAAGTAGTGTGTGAAATATATTGGCTAACTAAATGGTGTGTATAGATATACAGAATTAGGTATGTCAAGTTATATAATATTGGTGTGTACTTATATATTATGTGATGATATGTGAGTGTAACATGTGAATGAGATTTATATATATATATATATATATATATATATATATATATATATATATGTATATATATATGTATGTATGTATGTATGTATTGCGTATACAAGTGTGTGTATATGTATTCATATACTGAAATGAAATAACTCTTGTGCTATAGTTTACATATATAATGTTGTATGTATGTATATACTGCATTGAATATATGTTACATTGACGGTTTGTATGTAAGTGTATTTGTGCAGTGTATATGTGGTTAAATATAGATTTACGTGAGTGAATATTGGATATGAATACATATGAATGTATACTTGCATATATAAAGTGAGCGTGTACTAGAAGGTTGATATACTATGCATACATACTGTCAGGACTATTTACTATAGTAATATGTACTGTGTGTATACTTGTCTACGAATTATTATATATAATCGTCTATATAGTTGAATGTGTTTATACTTACATGCTTAAGTGATATGTTTATGTATGGTTACCCACTGGATATATGGTGCATCATATCGGTGTGTAAAGTATTGGTGTAAGACTATCTACTATAATTGTATCGATATTTGGATATACCTATTTGCATATGTATGTTAGTGAGGTTGTATGCATATTGGATGTGATGTATATAGTAGTATGTGTATCTATAAATGGATGTATACTTGAACTATACTCTGATGTATTTAGGTATACCCATAGGTATGTGTATGTGTAAGTATGCTAGCTTTATGACTTATGAGCAGGGTGTGTTTAAATATCATGTGAACATGTATGTATGAAGATATATAAATACAAAGAGTGTGTGATTACATATGAAGGTGTATGTATTTACACACACACACACACACACACACACACACACACACACACACACACACGTATCCATGAAATAGTATACGTCTTTGATCATATTCTTGTGTGAATCTTTATGTAAGTACATATGTGTTGAGTGAATAAGTGAATAAATATTAGTGTATATATTAATGCCTTTGGTCTATCTATACATATTTCTACTTGTTGCTATGTACGACATTGATACGTGTGTCTGTAACGGCCTGTTTTCTTCAACACAACTATTTGCATGTTTAACCTATTTCCAAATTTTTTGAACTATTTTATAATGGTTTGTTAGGAGTTTTAACTGATTTCAAAAATTTCCTATAAAAATATTTTGGAGTACCAGACTAGTTATGAAGTATTTTAGTAAGATCGGATTTCATCGAATACCTCTAAAAGATCTGATAAAAATTTATTTTTCAGATATTGCCGTTTTGACTCAAAGAATTTATTTTCTATACAAACGTCTTCAAAATGTTTTCAAACTTCTGCAGTAGCATCCTATGATCATTTAGGGCTCCCCACATTAATTTCGTAATTTTCTGATATCATTTCAATAGAGAACCCGCAAACCCGCTTTCTAAACGTTTTGGCCAAAAACTAGTATTTCCGTAACTCAAATCCTGAAACGGTCTTCGTATTCGCGATTCTCATGACAATACGATCCCGTGGGTATGTTTTCGTAATTTTTCGAACACGTTTACTAGTAGGGGCAAAATCGTAATTTCATTACGAAATTTTGTTAATCCCCTTCACTAATTACTTTAGTTAATGAGGGTTTACCTAGTATTAATTACCATTACCCTTTCCTAATTACTTTAATTACCCCCCTAATCCCTAACCTACCCGTGACTACCCCATCCACTCATCTCCTCAACTAACATCCCAACTACTTTTGTTGTTGTTGTTTATTTAACATTATACTTAATCCTATATAATTCCACCCCCCACAGCTCTTCGTTCACACAACCCAGGCCAAACCACAGCATCACCCTCTCCGTTTCGTTTTGAACCCAGACGATCCCCCGCCCTTCCTCTCTCTAAACTAACCCAAACCCTCGCTCTCTCTCCCATGCCTCCGCCCTCGCCATGCACATCGCCGACTGCAGCTCCTCCGAGCTCGCCCGCCGTCGCCTCGAAGACCACGCCGTCGTCGCCTTCGTTCCCCTCCGACGAGCAGCTCCCGATGCCCAGCTCCGTCCGAGCGAAGCCCCGCCTCTGCCAACGTCGCCCTCGCCCTCCGACATCGCCGCCGGAGCTCCGACTGCAACCCCCGTGCTCTGCTCTTCGCCTTCGCTCGCCGTCACCTCGCAAGCCCAGCTCGACGCCGATCACACCCGCCTGAAGGCCGCCGTCGCCGCATCTCCGCCGTCGTCCGCTCGTCGCCGTCCTCTCTCCGACGACAACCCGATCTCTGCCGCCCGCCGTCGAAGGGGCCGCAAAGCACAAGGAGAAGGAACGAGACCGGGGTATATTACAATGGCATTTTCGTAAATTTCGAAAGTAAATTCGTATTTTCGTATTTTAATTAATTAATAATTGGGTTTTATGGTTTTAAATCCATAACTTGACATATATGCCCCAGAAAAATGTGTGACTAGCTCCAGAAAATCAGAAATGACATTCTGGACCTAATGGAACTAGTTTTATCTCAATCAGACGCTTAGTTTTTCTAGAATTAATTTTTAAGCCTAAAATTTAAATCCGTTATTTTCATTTAAAAATCCGTATCTTCTTATTTTAACGTAAACTAATATGTGATAAAAATATATGTTAAAGTACTCTTCAAGGCGGTCGTTTTGACACCTCACTTGCAACATTCCAATGCAGATTGCATCCAGAATAAATGTTTGAATAAATATGTTACTAATTGAAAAATAGTTTTTAAATTGTTTTTGAGCTTTTAAAAATTCTAAAAATTAGTATAAGCTTCAGAAAAATATTCCCTCTTGCAGTAAAACTATTTTTATCATATATAGTCTATATAAAAATTTAGAACACTTTTCGACAATGTTTCATCCAGTTATAAAAATCAAAACGATCAGATTATTTAAATAAAAATATAGTGTTCTGTAACCAAGTATTTTTGTGATTGCAGGTACCAATCCTTGTGCACCAGCTCCTCTAGCTCCAACATTGTCTTGCCACGACGAGCTCGAATATAGTAAGTCACGACATATTCTAAACTTAGAAAACTAGTCTACTGTGCGTGTATGAACTTGTGACACTTCACCTATAGCCTCGAACGGCTATTTGACTTGAACCAAACTAGAGAACTAATATGAAAGTAATCAACTAAAGATTACTTTGCCAACTTTTAACTTTGGTGGTTGTAGCACGCAACTACCAACTTGGGTAAATTGTGTGTTAAACCACACTATCACGTGCTCGAAGCACGGAAGTGACAATTTTTGGTGTTGGACTTATCTTTATCCTACTTTCTGGGTTTCAATGAGGAAGTCAACCAGTTGGCTTGGTTTGACTAGTAACATGTGGAATATCGTATGGAATATCATGTGTGGAACATCTGGTGGAACATCTGGTGGAACACCTTGTGGAACATCTCGTAGTAGATACACATCACTGGGGTTTGGGGTAACTCATTGTAGAGAGAGTGTGGGAGCTATGACCGGGGGTTCATCTACTTGCATGCCTGTGTCGGCAAAAACTACAAGGTCTGCCTGCGTCGGCAAAACGCTCCCTGGCAATAGATGAACTTTATGGTTGCACATCATACTCTCCTACTTGAGTCACGTAGTTCTAGTGTAGCTTGCACCGTTACTTTTCTTACAGTACATGCAGTTTACTTTGCTTACCGGCACAGTCACCGTACTTTACTTGTCGCACTTTTAGCTACAGCAGTAGCCTGTTACACCTACACTTTACTTTCTACACTTGTACAGACACTGCACCGTACTTTACTTTCACTTTGGTCTGCTTTGTCATACTTGTACAGTACCTCTCTTTCTTTATTTAGAATTGTTGTGACTTACCTACGGTTCCATCTCCGTGGCACCGCAGACGACGTACATATGGAGGCAGATGCTATTGAGTTAATAGCGCAGACTTCGACCATGAGACCACAGCTTCCAGAGCTATTTTCAGTTGTGTACTTTCTTTCTATCATGTATCATTGTTGGAACATTTGTACGGTATGGATTGTAATAATTGGACACTATTTGGGTATTTTTGTACATCTCTGCATCGTGGCTATTTTGGTTTTACTGGTTAACTGCAGGACCTGTGCAAATATCAAATAAGTAACTGGCCCCCGAGAGCGGGTCGTTACAGTGTCCATGTGTATATGTGTACTAGTATGTGTGTACATATTAGGCTGTATATATATGTGAGTGTTCTCATGCAATATAGATATATTTGTGAGCACATGGAAGGACGTGGAATGTATAATACTATGTATGAGTTGTGATGATTTGTCTTTATACATATATCCTTCGATAAGAATGGGTATGTATATGTGTGTGATCTATAGTATAGTGTAGGTGTATATGAGTATGTAGTATATCCATACAACGTAGTATGTATTTCGTGGGTAGGGAGACCCTTGGACTATTTTTAATCTCCGGTCAGTCCCTTAGCATATAAAATCCGAGGGCGGACTTTGTTTTAAGGTGTGTAGAATGTAATACCATGAATCCATATATACGTATATATGTACGTATTTTTGGGCGTGGATGCATACATATAATTTTTGAGAGTATGCCCGTATTTTTCTTTAATTATTTTGGTGAAGGAATTATTTTTAAAAGGTTTTAAACCTATTATGGATATAAGAAAATAAGGGTATTTGGAAGAAATACTATGTATTTAAGAAGTATGGTGTATTTCACCATGTATTTTTATTTTCCTAAAAATTTTATTTTTAAATTTTGTTGTCATGACAACTAACATGGCTATGTGTCATGTTGTTAGCTTTAATTAGGACACATGGCTCACATCTTAACTAAATGGATGGATGAGAGGGTTTTGGGGGTTCAAAAACTTATGCAAAAGAAAAACAAAACACAAAAAAAAATCAAGAAAACTCACTCTCCCTCTCCAATTTCAGCTTGGCTGAAAATTTGCTCCCCTTTTCTTCTTTTTTGCTTCCTCCTACCTCCTCTCATCACCACCATTGCTCCTCCTACTCCACCACCAAGCACCCCCATTTTCTTTATCATCCTAACTCCAAAAATTAGCCCAAATTAGCCCAAAAATCCAACATTTGGAGACCAAAAATTGGAGCTTGAAGAAGGAAGATAGGGAGCTCTCCATCAAGGACTAAGAAGGGCCAAAAATCATTTGGAGGATTTTTTTGAGGTAGTAATTTCTAACAATCTGTTAGGATTTAGTTTTAGGATTGGATTAGTAGGAATTTTGATGTAGGATAATTTGTACAGATTTCCTGAAACTTGAGTAATGAACTGTTCTTAATTGGCTTCATGAAATTGCCTGGAAAAAAATTATGTTATGTATTTTGATGTCCTTAACAACTTTCGTATTCACAATTTTTCCTAATTCCAACTGGAAGTTGGGTTAAAAATTCAGTCTTTAAAACTGGTCTAATTTTAGTTAATCTGTACATGTCTCAGTAAAATGGCTACATTTTCCTGCACACTTAATGAAATGAGATGTTCTTGGTGCCGTTGTAACGCTGACTTCAAGCTCTTCAATTTGTAATTTTCCTTTGTCATTTTCCGAAAATTCTAATTCTTCCTGTAACTGGTAGAAAAAAGGACCTGAATATGACTCAGTTTCTGGTTCTGTATGCTGAAATTATACATGTCAGGAGAAAATTCATCATAAAGCACATATGTCAACTGAGTTTATAAAATTTGGTCAGTGAAAAAAAACACTCATATCTACAACTTTCGTGAAGGGACCAGAGACCAATTCTGACTGTAGATAGGCTAAAAGTGATGTTCTTTCTACTGTAACCTTTTAGACAGATTCAAATTTTACACTATTGTCATACCATGCATTACTCTTTTATGTTTTGTTCAAATTCAGTTATCATGCTATTATTTGTCATGATTTATGTGATGATTAGTAACTATGTTCACATGCCTTCCAATTTGTTGTAGTAAATGAAATTGTGTTCAAGTTAAAGTGCATACTAATATGTTTGCTATGTCCAAATAAAAGCTAGTATATAATGTTGTGTTTAAAGGACGTCTTATGTCATTTACTAACAAGCAACAAGCTAGTCTACATGGTTGTGTTATTACGCCATTACTTTCCATTATGCTAGCATGTAGCTTTATTTTAATTGAGTAAGTTAACTTGAGACATTGCTAGTGTTGTATTTTCATCTTGATTAGTGTATCATATCAGTGTTGTAACTTCATTAAGAAAGTGAATGGAATTGATGGAACTATGCGATAATGAAATGAAAAGACGATGGTCGTTGCTGAATTACGACATCGGTGAAATTATGAAAGAGATGGAGAGATGAAAAAGCGGTATTCGAGACCGCTAAATGATTTGTTGACAAACGAAGAAATACTTTAAAAACTGAGAGTGAGGATAAGAGTTTGACATCGGGAGCTCAGTCCATTCTAAAATGGGTGAGACTCCGGATGTGGGTTTGGGGGAAACACGGGTAAACTTGAGGAGTTAAGTGTTGAGTATTGGTGTTTCATACCAATCTTATTTTGATGATGATCACAACATTATGTTGTTGCTAATGAATCTCATGTTTTAGTCTATCAGTTTATTTCAAGGATATCTTTCCTGGAGACTAATCACTTGGTGTAAGGATGGACATCATGTGAAGAAGAGCCAAAGTTTGGACTCAAGGAGTGCCAAAGCTTGGAGATTATGGAGAGCAATCAAGGCATCAAGATTGTAGACTTAGATTCTTTTGAAAGCATTGTAATCCATGTAATTTACTTTATTGCTTTCTCTCTCTTTTGAGTCTAGGGTTGATGTAATGCCTTACTAGATGGTTTGCTCATTCATGCACATGCATTTAACCATCTTAGTGAACCTTAGGATTATCATAGAATCCAACCCAATATGTTCACTCTTTTCGTCAGTCGCCTGTTGAGGGAAACACAGTCGACTGGGTGATTTCCAGTCGCATGTAGATCCTTCTACAGTCGCCTGATATGCACTGCTCAAGTCATCATTTCTATTGACTCAAACTTGAGCTTTACGCACAGTCGTCTGTCGATCGGTTTCCAGTCGCCTGTATATTTATAGTCACCTGGATATTGGCCAACAGTCGCCTGTCTAGCGTAAGTGCAATCTCTGCATCTCTCTGCCTTCTCTCCATACTTTACAGTAGTCGACTAATGAAGAATATACCGTCGCCTGACTATTCGACAGTCGACTGTAGTATTAACATCAGTCGCATGTGCGAAGAATTGGAGAAAGTGTGCAGCTCTCTGTTTCGATCCATCCCCTGCAGCAGTCGTCTGCTGAAGGATTAACAGGAGCCTGTCCTGTTTGTCAGTCGACTGTATTGATTTCGTCAGTCGACTGTCCTGGCTCAGATTATAGCCGTGGGATATTTTCTAGCCGTTGATCAGTCGACTGTCTTATGATCATCAGTCGACTGTTCCTGTCGTTTTCACCCAGTTTCTAGCCGTTGCAGATTTGATTTTTTGGCTGTTTCTTTGGGTTTTTGGGCTTGATATAGGATTCCTATATATATGAGTGTGCTGCCTTTCTTAAGAACTCTTGACAACATTTGATAAACTCTTGACTCTATAGAAAATCTCAAGAGATCAATAAGCCACTCTCAAGTTCCCTCATTTCCCTCTATTGAGCATTCATCTTTCTTCATGCATTGAAGTCCAGCTCAAGGGAAATCATCCAAGTGCTCTCAAGCATATTCCAATACTTGGAGATCCTCTTCCATGCCTTGCATTCATTCATGAGTAAGCATCTCAAGGCATAGGTAAGAGTATTTACTTTACAGGGTGTAAATTGTTTTCCTATTTCTCTTTGTGGGATTAGGACTTTCTCTCTTTGTGGGAGTTTCTCTCTTTGTGGGAGGTTGTCTCTTTGTGGGACTAGGGAATTCTCTTTGTGGGAATTAACTCTCTTTGTGGGAGTTCTAGTGTCCTAGTGTAGGGCTAACCCTAATTCTCTGAGTGGGAGTTAGTGATTCTCTTGGTGGGAGTCTTGACCCTTGTGTAGGGTTGGTTGGGTCCTTGTGTAGGGCAAAATCCTCTTGGTGAGGTCTCTCTCTTTGTGGGAGTGTATCCCTTTGTGGGATTTGTATTCACTTCTCTTTGTGGGATTATAGTGAATATTGGTGTGGCTGGATGTACCCAAGTTTGGGGAACCAGGGTAAAACTTTGTGTTAGCGTTTGGATTGATTGTGCCATTTAATTCCTCTTGCATTTATAATCCGCATTTGCAAGTTAAATTTTATTTGGACAATTTTATTGCCATTACACTATTCACCCCCCCTCTAGTGTGTGTTGTTAGTATTGCAAGGGTTAGACGATCCCTACAATTGGTATCAGAGCGAGGTTAAAGCATACTGCAACGATGGCATTCAACACCTCATCCGCGTCTCATGAAGAAGATCACTCAACCGTTCGACCCCCGCTCTTCAACGGAACCAACTATCCAAGTTGGAAGATCAGAATGATGATCTATATGGAGGGTCAAGACCTATGGGACATCACGGAGGTGCCATTTGAGAAGCCCACTACTCCTGCGGCTTCAAGGACAAAGGCGGAGAAGGACTCAATCAAGTTCAATGTGAGAGCTATGAATGCATTACATTGCGCTCTCTCTGCTAGTGAGTTCAACCGCATCTCCATGTGCAAAACAGCGAATGATATTTGGCACACCTTGGAGATTTGTCATGAAGGGACAACGAAGGTAAAGAAATCTAAACAAACTGTGTTTAGATCTAAATATGAAATGTTTAAGATGCAGGAAGGCGAAAACATTTCAGAGATGTTTACAAGGTTCACCGACATCGTGAACGCTTTGGAGGGTCTCGGGAAGACGATTTCCCAAGAGGATCGTGTAGAGAAGATCCTAGACTCTCTCTCACCTTGTTGGGAGTCAAAGGCCAACGAAATTTTGGAGTCTTATGACACGTCCAAATATACCGTTGAGGAATGCATTGGAAATCTCATGACGTATGAAGTAAAGCTTCAACACAAGAAGGAGATTCATCCAATAAAGCCCGAGAAGCTAGAAAAGCAAAAGGGAGTTGCATTCCATGCCAAGGAGGAGCCAATCAAGTGGAGGAGGAAATTCCATCGAGAAGCTCCTAGCGAAGAAGATGAGCAAGAAGATGCAAGTGGAGAAGAAATTGAGGAACTTGCCGAGCAATTCAAAGCTTTCCTCAAATGCAAGCAAGGTAAGTCTTTGTCAAAGTTTGTCTCCAATTCTAACAAGGTTCCTACTTGTTACACTTGATGTGGAAAAGGTCACTTGTCCACCGAATACCCTTCCA
Source organism: Scilla litardierei (assembly GCA_030789695.1). NCBI lineage: Eukaryota > Viridiplantae > Streptophyta > Magnoliopsida > Asparagales > Asparagaceae > Scilla > Scilla litardierei. The sequence goes on along the minus strand of CM061134.1, from coordinate 211,266,535 downwards.
AACCCATTAAAGAAACTTACAAGGGTAAAGGGAAGAAGCATGGGAAAGGAAGGTCCAAGTCCAAAAATCTCAAAAAGGGACTTGTCGGGACCTTTGATGATTCGAGTGAGGACACTTCTAGTAATGAAGAAGAGGATACAAAGGAGGATGCTCACGCATGCTTTGTAGCCATAGATGTACCTACTCCTATCCCCTCCGGATTAAACGAAGAAGAGTTGGATGCTTGGCTTGACGCATACAATTCCTATGAGGAGTCGCGCCTCACGGCTATGGAGGAGAAGTCGTCATCAAGCTCTTGCAAGGATGATGATGATGTTGTTGAGATCGAGGAAGAAAAGATCTCACATGCGAAGCTCAAGTTCAAATTTGACTTGGCCTTCGAAAAGGCTAGTAAGTGCATCAACTCCTACAATAAATTAAAAGAAAAATATAAGAGTGCTAAGAGTAGAATGCATAAACTAGTTATTGCAAGTGTAGTTCATGATGAAAGGCATGTTTATGACACTTGTGAGAAAGACACACTTCTTTCTCAAGTTAAGAAATTGAGCATTTCTAATGAAAATCTCATTGCTCAAAACCTTAGCTTAGATGCTCACATTCAACAACTTACGTTGAAATGTGAAGAGGAGTCCCGGAAGCTCATAAGCTTTGTGTATTCTAGGGATTCACTCCACGATTTGTTGGAAAAACAACATCCGGTAAATCATAGAGGAGGTTTGGGTTATGTTCAAAATGTGGTTCCCAAACCCACCTCTAATTCTTCTTTTGGTGCAAATTCAAGAAATATTGCTAAAGCACCTAAGAAGAATCAACATGCTTTCTTGTACAACAATAACACCAACAAGAAGCATGTGGATCACAAGGTGATGAGGAAGAATGAATAATCTTCATTTTTTGCTAAGAAGCAAAATCCTCATTCTTTGCATGCTAAGAAATTTGTTTCTACACCTAAGCATGCCACATCCTTCCCTCTTGCTAAGGCAAAACCTTTGCCTAGGAAATCCTTAAGATTATGGATTCCCACTAAGGCTAGTGTGCAAGAGAGAGATAGTTACATCAACTCTCTAGTTAGGGATGTGATCACCTCGTGTGATTATGTTAGAAAATCAAACTCCTCTTGGGTTTGGTTACCTAATGTTTAGGTTCCTCACACATTTGCATATTGCATGGGTATTATGCTTCTATGTTTATTTTATGCATACCCATTGATTGTGTGTGTTTCATGATTTTGAAAATATTTTTCAAATTTATTTTTTTTCATGAAAATTGGGACCTTGGGGCTTTTTTGACATGCATGCATGATCCATGTGTATGTCAATGGGGGAGTTAATATATTATATGTTTAAATTAATTTAAGACATATTTTAACTCTCATTTCGAAGTTTTTTTTGAGATCATTATTTATATTTGGTTATTTTGGGTCTCAAACCAAACCTCTTGTTTATTGCCAACTTGTTTCATGTCTCATTGTTTTTGGCAATATCCGTGTGTATCTTTGAAGCTTGATTTTTCATATCTATTGCTTTGATACACTTATTGGCCCATAGCTCCATTAATTAAATGGTATTAGATCCTAGAAGTCAAAAGTTGACCATTTCTATGATCTAGGGGGAGCATGGGATAGTGAATTGATACCCACTAAATTTTATATTTGGTATCATACATATCTTTCTTTTCTTGCATATTGTCACATCTTGGTTAAGATGATAAATGGGGATGTTTTTTATGTCCACCTTTTTGACGATGTCAAGGGGGAGAGATATATACATTATGTGATCATATCTATAGGGGGAGAGATATATACATATGCATATGAGGAGAGATATCTCTAAGGGGAGAGATATATGTGTTTAGTTAAACCATTTGTGTTTGCATGCCTTTATTCTTTACAATTGGTTTATGTAACCCATGCCTATTATATGTCACCATGTTGTTATTGGTTTATGAGTATTTACCTTTGTGTAGCTCATTATTTAATTGGTGCATATAAGTAGGGGAGATCATTAGCTTTGTGCTTTAATTTTTTATGATTTACATAATGTGTGTCATCATCAAAAAGGGGGAGATTGTTGAGTATTGGTGTTTCATACCAATCTTATTTTGATGATGATCACAACATTATGTTGTTGCTAATGAATCTCATGTTTTAGTCTCTAAGTTTATTTCAAGGATATCTTTCCTGGAGACTAATCACTTGGTGTAAGGATGGACATCATGTGAAGAAGAGCCAAAGTTTGGACTCAAAGAGTGCCAAAGCTTGGAGATTATGGAGAGCAATCAAGGCATCAAGATTGTAGACTTAGATTCTTTTGAAAGCATTGTAATCCATGTAATTTACTTTATTGCTTTCTCTCTCTTTTGAGTCTAGAGTTGATGTAATGCCTTGCTAGATGGGTTGCTCATTCATGCACATGCATTTAACCATCTTAGTGAACCTTAGGATTATCATAGAATCCAACCCAATATGTTCACTCTTTTCGTCAGTCGCCTGTTGAGGGAAACACAGTCGACTGGGTGATTTCCAGTCGCATGTAGATCCTTCTACAGTCGCCTGATATGCACTGCTCAAGTCATCATTTCTATTGACTCAAACTTGAGCTTTACGCACAGTCGTCTGTCGATCGGTTTCCAGTCGCCTGTATATTTACAGTCACCTGGATATTGGCCAACAGTCGCCTATCTAGCGTAAGTGCAATCTCTGCATCTCTCTGTCTTCTCTCCATACTTTACAGTAGTCGACTGAAGAAGAATATACAGTCGCCTGACTATTCGACAGTCGATTGTAGTATTAACATCAGTCGCATGTGTGAAGAATTGGAGAAAGAGTGCAGCTCTCTGTTTTGATCCATCCCCTGCATCAGTCGTCTGCTGAAGGATTAACAGGCGCCTGTCCTGTTTGTCAGTCGACTGTATTGACTTCGTCAGTCGACTGTCCTGGCTCAGATTATAGCCGTGGGATATTTTCTAGCCGTTGATCAGTCGACTGTCTTATGATCATCAGTCGACTGTTTCTGTCGTTTTCACCCAGTTTCTAGCCGTTGCAGATTTGATTTTTTGGCTGTTTCTTTGGGTTTTTGGGCTTGATATAGGATTCCTATATATATGAGTGTGCTGCCTTTCTTCAGAACTCTTGACAACATTTGATAAACTCTTGACTCTATAGAAAATCTCAAGAGATCAATAAGCCACTCTCAAGCTCCCTCATTTCACTCTATTGAGCATTCATCTTTCTTCATGCATTGAAGTCCAGCTCAAGGGAAATCATCCAAGTGCTCTCAAGCATATTCCAACACTTGGAGATCCTCTTCCATACCTTGCATTCATTCATGAGTAAGCATCTCAAGGCATATGTAAGAGTATTTACTTTACAGGGTGTAAATTGTTTTCCTATTTCTCTTTATGGGATTAGGACTTTCTCTCTTTGTGGGAGTTTCTCTCTTTGTGGGAGGTTGTCTCTTTGTGGGACTAGGGAATTCTCTTTGTGGGAATTAACTCTCTTTGTGGGAGTTCTAGTGTCCTAGTGTAGGGCTAACCCTAATTCTCTGAGTGGGAGTTAGTGATTCTCTTGGTGTGAGTCTTGACCCTTGTGTAGGGTTGGTTGGGTCCTTGTGTAGGGCAAAATCCTCTTGGTGAGGCCTCTCTCTTTGTGGGAGTGTATCCCTTTGTGGGATTTGTATTCACTTCTCTTTGTGGGATTATAGTGAATATTGGTGTTGCTGGATGTACCCAAGTTTGGGGAACCAGGGTAAAACTTTGTGTTTGCGTTTGGATTGATTGTGCCATTTAATTCCTCTTGCATTTATAATTCCGCATTTGCAAGTTAAATTTTATTTGGACAATTTTATTGCCATTACACTATTCACCCCCCCTCTAGTGTGTGCTGTTAGTATTACAAGGGTTAGACGATCCCTACATTAAGGAGCGGACGTATGAATTATGATTTCTCGCCCGATGTGTTGCCCCAGAAGGGGAGTTAGAGAGGGCTAAAGAGGCCGCTGGTGTGCTCGTGACGCACCATGACGGTAAATGATGGTTTTCTCCGTTTGTCCGACAGAAAAATCGAGATGAGTCTCGCTCTGGTACCTTGACCCGTTCGGGTACGGAGTTACGAGAGGCCCCTCCAGTGCTTGTGTCGCTGGAGTGGTACCACTTTTCACCCACCTTGGGTAAAGTCCGACTCCTTAGCGTCCTACGGTTTACACGGGTTTCCAAACATACGAACCAATAACTTTAATTATAAATGTTGTTATCTCACGTTACTTGTTTCTATGTCACTTAATGCGGTTAACTCATGCCTATTCATTCTATTGTTCATTTTAATATTAGAACTGCATGTTCATATGTTCTCTTGATTACCTCCAGCACTTGCATGTTATAATATAGTTCCTTATGCATGTTTACAAGTTCTTCTTTAATTCTTGCATGGCATATTGTGAACATTTTTGTAAATTACTATGAACCTTAATTGTTAAGACCACCATCCCTAGATAGGTAGACCAGTTCTAAAACTGGGTTCTACTAGAGTGTTAGGAATTCTACTGGGTCGCGCGTTGACGTGTCCCCGTTGACTTTCAGGTTATGTGAATTGGAGGTTGGAGTTTGCGGCTGGAGCTTGGAGTTGGTGGTCAGTTGTAGATTGGGTGGCGAGGGTTATGATGAGAGACTTGTACTTTTGGGGTTTCTTTTTCGGGTAGACCTTCTGTACTTTTGGGTTGGAGTTTCTTTTATTGTTGTACCCCTTGTACAGACGGTGTTTGTAAAGATGTACCAATGTATTAAATAAATGAAACATTGTACTTTTGCTTATTTTTCTCAGTGTTTTATCTGTGATGGAGCTTTACTTGTACTTTCCAGTACGTGCGCAGTGACCTGCAGTGTTCTTTTACTTTCTTATCTTCTCTCTTTCTACGTAGCACTCGTTGATCTAGGAATACTTGGGACAGATTCGCACTTCCCGGGTATCCTGGAGTACGGGTCGTTACAGTTATCCTCGCCTTCGAGGACCTATTGACATCAACTTAACGGATTCAGCCTAACATGGCCTCAGCGCAGCTCTGTAGGGCCGACCTTTTCTAGGACGACCTAGCTACTCGAAGTCAGCCCCCTCAGTTCTTCTGAGACGACCATGTTACTCGGAGTCGGCTCCCTTTGGCAGCTCCTCTCTACTAGACGATCTCAGCGGCCACACCCACGGTTGGCTCCCTAACAGATATACTTTACATGGACGACCTCCACGCATGTCGGCTCCTTAACAGCCACACTCCACACGGACAACCTTAGCGGTTACACCCTAGATAGGCTCCTAGACAGATGCCCCTTTATAGATTCGACCTTGCTACAGCCACACTCCACACGGAAAACCTTAGCGGTTACACCCTAGATCGGCTCCTAGACAAATGCCCCTTTATAGAGCCGACCTCGGGTAGCGAGGTCGGCCACTTCAGTCAAGTAGGCCCGAGTGCCTGTCCGGCAAGATCAGCCCGCTCCATCCATGCAGCACGATACCTGGCGCACTAGATACGTTCTCTCCAGGCTATCCACATTAGCGAGCATTCATTCTACATACACACGGCCATTACTTCATGCCTTATCGGCCCACTCGCCTTATTTGTGAGAGACGGTTACACCTAAGGATTCACAATCTCCATAATTACGTGACGCGAAATATTCTCCCCAAGCTCTATATAAGCACTCCATCATATCCATCATGAGAGAGATCGAAACAGGTAAATCTAAACCCTAACTCGACATTTTAATGGATATCTCACACGCCTCCACATGCACATGCTAGGTTTTTTAATCATGTATAACAAAATTTATACGCAGCTGAAAAATAGAAAGCTACCAATACAAAATTTATACGCAGCGGAAAAATAAAAACCTACCTAAGATTTATGCGCTGCAATTGATTTAATTTATTAGCCTTTGTTGACTGTTCGAAGAATCGGACTGCATGTGCTGCTCGATGAACGCCCACCTTATACCAATATCCACACACAAGCGTCACGATCGGAAGTTGCAAGGGTGCTAGCTCCTTATCCGTAACTAGGGTTTTCTCTCACACTGTATTTTCTCAAAAACGGTAGGGCGTATATAATTCTGAAAAAAAATCTATATCTCATATATATAGTACCATGTTAATCCTTTAGCGTGTTTCAGTTACGCATAGATATATTAGGGATAATATTTTAACAAGATACAATATCTGACAGTTAAGATATATCGCCTAATTTCGAATTTCAAATCAGATTTTAAGTTCGTAATCTCATTTAAAACTCTATCACATCCATTACGTTCTTTATGTGCGATCCAATAGGCTCATATCAAATTGGCAGTGGGCCTAATCCCATTATAAGCCCGCAAGTCATAATTGGTCTCTAGCAAGATATTATAACTACACAATTAATATGAATATCGTTAGTCCGATATTAATCTAACTTATAAAACATGTCATAATCCTTTTGTCACACGATATCTAATTTGAACATAAGTCATGTACAGTGTCATACTTATATTGTTCAAACATTTAATTTCACGATTACTAAATAGACTGTTAAAATCGAATGACATTGATCATGTATCAATTCACCTGAGCACGACCATGCAATTCTCTGTCCTACTTATCAAGTGGCATATTAGCTATCTCTCTCATAAAAGAGGGACAAATTCCATCTTGTTCATTCACTTTCCTCTGCATAATTCTCATCATTTTCAATCATAACCTTCATTATTATCTGATTAAAGATAACATTTGGTTATGTCAAAACATGATGTTTCTCATGTAGGAAGCTGTGATGATATCATGTCTAAGGATTCTATGACATGACTATTATGAAATCATTCATGACACTAATCCATGCAATGATCTCATAGCGAGTCTATCCAGTACTTTATTCTCCAACAAGTACCTGTAAGTTTGATTTGTATCAACATACATATAATTATCGCATAATTTTCAACCAAACTTATACTAGTCTTAATTCATCACTATACCTTTATTGATGAATGACTATGGATATTTAGAATAACATTAAACAACTATTCAAACATTATTATAATGAAACATGAAGTAATATACTAATAACATTAAGAGAACCATTTTATAATGAAAAATGACATAACATAAAGATCCAAGTAATTGGACTAGGGCATAACCACTAATAGCACAAGCTATCTTATGACCACACGTTCTTCCCTCCACCATCGTTTGACTTAGGCATCAGAGTGTAGTCGGGGGTCTGCCCCACCGACTCGTGTGGGTGGGGGTTCGTCCCCTGGTCCTCTGACGTCTTTGCCTCTCTTTTTCAAGTCCCAGAGAAGGAGGACGGACCGACGAAACCGTCTTGTCCAGGCTCTTTATTGCGTGAATACTTGCATCAACGGTCTAGTCCCAAGCATCCGACGGCCTGATCCGGACCACATTAGATTCCATGCATCAATAGTTGATTAATCTCGAAACCGAGAAGTACATACTTAAGAATATTGTATAACATAAATTGTTTTAATGAATTCAATCGATGTTAAGTGATGCGAAAAAGTAGTGGTCACTAAATTTATTAGATTAATTTAGTTGATTTTTTGTCTAAATCCAATTTTCTATTTCTAAATTAAAGTACACTTTTCTTTACAATGAATCAAAAAAAATAAATTAAATTTTAGTGTATTATGGTCACTTTTTAAAACAGTTTCTAAAATGATATAACATTTTTGTAGCTTTTTTTAAACAAATTTGTTAAATTTATTAGTGATTTTTGGTATAGTACCAATCCCAATAAGCGCGACGACATCCCAACTCAATTTCACTCCCATTAGTTTTTATAGAATTTTTTGGATTACCGCATTTAAATTTATAAGTAACAAAACCCTAATTTTTTATACCAACATGAAATGAGAGAGAATGTCATCCGAGCAATTGCTTGTTGGCACAAAGAACTAATTTTAACTGTCTACTTCTAGTAAAAACCATTAACGATGTTAACAGAAATTTAACATGACTGGCCACGCGTTAGTCTCTCACAAGAGATAGGGTAGAAAGGTTAGACATGACTTAGAAACTAGTTTATTGGAATTTATAAAGTTGATTCCGAGGGGTTGGCTGAGTGGGAAGTGCATTCATCTCTCCTGAAGAGGCGAGGAATCAAGGAACGAGGGCTACATCGCTTAATTCTCTCGACTACCCTGGTATGCGGGTGTGGATCAGCCTTGCATAACCCCCGATTCGGTGCCTGGCTGTCGCGCCCCGTTCCCCAGAATACCCGATAGTAAATTTTTTTCATCAAGTATCTTGAAGAGTGAGGCTGAAGAGAGAGGAAAGAGAGAGAGAAAGAAATAACTGACTACGCAGGCCACTGCGCACATGCTGAGATAGTACAAGTGCAGCTTCATTAAGATATCAACTCATAAATAGCATAGAACAACAACAACAAATTTATATAACTTTCATTTACATACATAGTCCAAGTGCCCCACTACACACACACTGCCACTCTCCACCTCCCAAGACAACCATGTCACACTATATAGCTACAACTCACACCAAATTTTACTCCTGAGATCCAACTCCAAGTCACCTCTAACCACGTTGTCCCTTCTACCTGAAAAATAGAGAGGCGCACGTCAATGTGTGCCCAGTAGGAACCAACTTGGATTTGGTACATCATTTTAAAGTTATTAATCCACAAGGCAAGGCAAGAGAAAATAAGGCATGCAAACTAAGTTACGTAATGAAAAGTAAATATCTAAGTAAGGGGATCATACCTATGGTCCAATGTCGAGTTACTGCAAGAAAAGGGTTAGCACGAATAATAATATTAAGGTCTATACACATCTCTTTTATCACAGAACAATGAATTATACATACAAGGCACAAACATATAAATATACATATATTGCACAACACACAACACACACACACATTGCATATATGCAACACATCACACATAATGGATATAATGATACATGATGATGCACATGATGCAACATGAGATGCAATGCAATGCATGAATGAGCCGGCGTGCAAGTGTATCGTGATATACTCCTTTCTCGCTCTGTGGCAACTACCAATGGAGTCAAGAGGTGCCTACACGGCCACAGTCCACAGCGAATTCCCCCGCCTCCTACTGTGGCTCTCACTCCATGTAGTGCCATCCGTGTCCTAAAACATTGCCCATTCACATCATTTCTCATATTACAAATATATACATGCCCATTTCGCATGTTTCTCATTTTCATATCGTTGAGGCATTTCCCCTAAGAACTTGGCGGGCAACACAACCATGATCATCGCAATATCAACAATTTCCATTGATAATTGCATAAATAATTTATATTTCAAGTAACAGCAATAATCATAAATTATAGAGAGTGAATTAGCAATAATACTCAATTCATGACATCACTGTAATGTTTCAGCTTGCTGGAATTTGCAGAAAGTGGCAATACATGGGCACATATCATCAGTTTGCAGTGAGAATTTGACAAATTGTCCCAAATGAAAGTAATAGATATATTAGTTCTGGATTCACAGATAAAGTTTCATGCAAAAATATTAAGTATTCGATTTATGGTGAATTATTTGGTAAAGTGTGTCAAATCTGTTTTTCAGACAGATTTTAGGGCCTGTAAAGATTGATGTTTTTGAGCATGTTTAAGCCAGAATTTCGAAATATAAGCACTCTGATGAAATTAAAGATAAACTTATTACCTTTCCAACGAGAACAAGAACATCAAATTCCATTGTGTGTGCAGGTACTGAGGTCAATTTTACTAAATTGTGTCCAGTGTAACCGAATTCCAGACATGTTGTAAAGATGGAATTTTTACTCCTAAATTCTAAATTGAACATGTATCAAATTTTATATGATTTTGAGGTAGAACTTGAAGTGCTACATGAATATTTTTTTCAGAATTTAATTCTTGATAAAACTCAGAATTACTCACCGTGCACAACCATACAAATCTCAGATTTACTCAACACACAAAACCATACAAATTGCAGAATTGCTCAACGCACAAAACCATGCAAATTCCAGAATTGCTCAACTCACAAAACCATACAAATTCCAGAATTGCTCAATGGACAAAACCATACAAAATCTAGAATTTCAAAGGTGATGATTTTGCTAAAAATTTCAAAGGGAAATTTGTGAAGTTGAACCATGACATGTAAAATTTAAATATCCTTATCACATATTGGGTAAAAACATGATATAAAACTTGATAGCAATAATCAATTTAATGGAATTCCAAATCCAAGAGGATTCCTACCTCAAAATTTAATCTTTCCTTCTCTCCTTCTCTTTCTCTTCATTACATCTCCTTTCTCCTTGAAGCAAGCTTGAATTCATTTCATTTGTGAATGGGAATTAGGGCTTTCATTTGGAAAATAAGGGGAAAGTGGGGAGAGAGATGGCCGGTGTCACGCCCCGCTTCCCATTAGGCTTGAGAGTGAGGACGCGAACGGGCCCGCTTGTGCAAGTCATGAGGAGATACTTTTGCTTTTCTTTCCCCCTTGACTTATCACAATAAGCGTCTGCGTAAAAACTGCAAGTTCTTACTTGCATTACTCAAAAACAACATAGATAAATAAAACATTATTACAGTCACAACCGTCTCAACGGAATTACAACAAATGGAGAAAAGAAGAGTGAGTCTTATGACCCGTACAACAAGTGAAAAGAAGTGCAATGAAAGTTCTCTACTTTGACAGTTCTTGGTCCATTGGTTCAGCTATCTCAACTAGTCCTCCTGGTGCTAAAGCTCGGGATCTGACATACATCTAAAAACATGAATATATGTCAGCAAGGGTCTGCAAGTACAGGTTAGAACCCAAGGCAAGGTATGCAAAATTATACTGAATTTAAGAGGCGTTAATGATTTAAACAAGATAATGACAACATGCTGATTTAAAATGAAATAGAGTAAAAATACTCCTAGCATGCAGTTCTAAGTAGTTTAACAAGTAAAATAAATCTGCTCATTGGTTCATTAGCATGTCAATATAACTGAGATAACAAATCCAAGTTGCAAGTTTCATGTTAGCATTTCACGACTGTTAGCATTTCACGATTGTTAGCATTCACGATTTGTTAGCATTCACGATTTGTTAGCATTCACGATTGTTAGCATTTACGATTGTTAGCATTCACGATTGTTAGCGTTCATGTCTATAATAGGGTTCTCGCCTTTAGGTCGTGATGAGTGAGTCGTTCTTCTCACGGGGGCTTACCGTGATTGGCGCTAACCCACCGCATACGGGTGGTGCCCTTGAAGAGAGTACTCGTTCATACGCCTAGCAGCCGCTCAACCCTTACCCCACCCAAGATTTGTGTTGGAACACGAGCCAGCCTAATTCACGAATTACAAGCACGAATTTGGCAACTTAATGACATCACAAAAGTCACAATTTCGCCTTTGAGGCGCACGATTTCACGATGTCTCACATTTGATAATCATTCTAAGACATGCAGCAATTTAATAGTATGATCATTTACTTTATACAGCAATTTCCATGTTTACAATAGTGCCAAAACAGCATTCACGATAATTTAACAAAAAGGGTGAACATGAGAGTTTAACAATTTTGAATAGAAAGTTAATTTTTCTTGTTATTGTTCTAAACTAAAGTATATCAAGTTATATGCCGTTGGATCACATTTTTAGTCACGGATGTCATGGTAGTAATATCACGCGTCATTTCACGTGTAAATTTTGAGTTATGCAACTTTACGTATAAAAGACTAATTGAACATCCAACTTCAAAAATACACTATAAAGTGTATACTTGCCTGATTTCAGTGATTTTGGTGCCGTTGGGTTCGTCTCGACGGACACTACGTGTCGGTACTTCCGGTACTCTGTTTTGGTTAGACAAATCACTGAATTAGATATATCGCGAGATAATCAAAGTATCGGGTTAATCCTTAAAGTGGGTTTGTCTAATTTTACTGAGTTCTCTGGCTAGGGTGGCGTTTATATTGTGTTACACTGACATGATACGCCTTATTTTATTCTGATATTGTTAACCTAACATTATTTAATAGTCATTCATCATGTTGAAATTAAACTAACTAGTTTCTATTAAACCTATCACTAACACCCTACTAGTTCTAATTTACCCTAAGCAAATTACATAGTTAACATGAGTTTGAATTACATTAAAACTTCACCTACCTCCACCTACTACAACCCTATTATAATATATTATCTTCTCTAATTAAAACTCCCTTTCATTTCTTTATTAAAACAAGGCTGTCACATGCCATCAACTCTCTCTTTCATATTTCTAAGGCTCACCTTTAATAACACAGGCTCACTTTCTTATTGACATTTTTTAATCATTCAACTCTTTCTCTCTTTCTCTCCTGTCTTTCTTTCGTTCTGTTCTTTGCTTCTATCTTTTTTTGTTTGAACTAGCAGCAAACCAAAAATGCAAGGGCATCACCTTCACGCGACGACGGAAGGAGGAGAGGGACTGAGGGAGTGCCGGTGCAGGGGGCTCCGGGTGGCGGCCGCCGGCCAGGTGGCGGCTCCGGCGTGGCCGCCGGCCAGGCGACGGCCTGCAAAACGCGCGCGCGCGTTCAGCTGGGCGGCTGCTCTTCAGGCGGCGCGCGCAACCTCCGGCAGCGGGTGGAGGGCGCAAGGTGGTGGGTGATGTGGCCATGGGAAGAGGAGGAGGAAGAAGAAGAGGAAGAAGGAGATGTTTGATTTGGGTTTAATTTGTAAGATTCTGAAATTATTTCCAGATTTCTCTTCTTGTTCTTGGTTTCTGGTTTCAAAATCAACTTGGGGTTTTTGGTTTGGGAAGAAGATTTGGGAGGAAATTGTTCGGAGAATTTGTATTGATTTGAGGAAGATCTGTTTTGAGGGCTAAAATTGATGGGAGATTTGGGTTGATGAAGTTTGGGGGGCTGATTTGATGGCTTGCTTGCTGAAATTTGATGAATCTGATGTTGTTGAGATTTCTGAGATTTGTTTGATTGGAGCTGATTTTGGGGAAGCTGAAATTGTTTCTGGTTGGTTTGGTGAAATCGGGTTGCAGAATTTTTTTGGTTGGAGAAGACGTCCTTAAAAAGTGTTTAGCAGGGAACAAAGATACATATTTGTCAAAGATTAGGTTTGCGATTTCGACAGACTTTAATGTAATCCTTTGACAAATTGCAGAAACGTGTATGTGTGTGTTGTTTTGAAAGAGAAATCTTGACTAACTGTTTTAGGGGGGAACCTGGTTAAGAGAACATGTATGTTGTCGTTTAAGCAGGGGTCAATATAATTACGTAATTAAGTAGATTTAGATGTAATTATTAAAGTATCAATAAGTAATTAGTAAAAATAATTAAAGTGGTGAAAAGATAAAGTAATAAGTAAAATAATGAAAGTGATTAGCAAGATAATTAAGTTAAATTATTTAAGTTAAACTTGATGGTAAATAATTGTGATATACGGTAAACATGAAAACAGTGACGTGCTCGCGTCGACACGTACGGACGAAAAGTTATCTGGATGACAGAAGTAAAATACTGGTACACACAATTCTACACACGTCTAAAAATACAGGCCGTTACATTCTACACACCTTAAGAAAAAATCCTCGGAATTCTTATCAACTAAGGAGCATGAAAAGATGGATAACTCCCTCGTATTTCTATGAGGTAAATTACGACTTGAAATACTTCGAGACTGGTTTGGAAGAGACACAAGTGTTGTGGTTAAGATTGAGTTTCAAAAACAGGTTCGAATGACTCAGCACCATCGATGGCCTTAACCGTCAATAGACAAGCAAGATAGCTAACGATGGCTACCAGCGATGTGTAGAGACAAAGGTGAGAAAATAATAAAATACTCCCAATTGCAACCCCAATTTTCCAACACATACTTTTGTGCGAAATTGCCCAAGAGTTTGTCCTATATGGCAATGTGCCAGCACCCAAAAAAAACCACATTAACACCTACGTATATAAACATCCAAAGTCCCACCTAAGAGCCCAAAAACAAAAAAAAACCCAAAAACAAAAAAAAACCCAAAAACAAAAAAAACACAAAAACACACCCCAATCAAAAATGCCTAAAAATCCTAAGACCATGCCTACACTCACACCCACTCCTTCCATTTGCATCCAGTTTTGCATCCCATCAGAACTCCTATCTGGTGTCTACGTCCGGATAGTGGGGAGGTTTTTTGGGTGCTCGTGCAATGTATGCATAAGTTTGTAATAATCCGTCTTAAAATTGCCAATACTATTTCATCTACAAAGCAAAATCGAATCAAAAGCAAGAAACATTTCTCCAAATTCTACATTATTCGAAATGATCTACAAAGGGAATTTGCGTTCTCACGCTTCATAAATCTTCTCAAATATTGACAATGCAAAAAGAAGAAAATTATACGGCGTGAATACGCACGACCAATCATCTTCGCATAAAGACCAGGAAGCACCGCAGTGCAATCACGGCGCTCCGACCTCGACACCCAGGCTCCCGCCGGGGCGATTCGGGTCGGTGTTGCACCCTGCGGTGCAGCCGTTGGTGCATTCCTCGAGGTTGGAGCCGTCGTTGCATCTGTTGATGCAGTCCGAAAGGCAGGTATAGTCCACCAGTGCCCCGGCGGCGTCCGCCGCCGGCGCTGCCGTTGCCTCCGCCCCTTCCGGCTCGCTGTCGGGTCGCGCCGCCGCCAGCGTCGCGAAAATGAGCAAGAATGCGACCGCCGTTACCATCGTCCTCGCTGTCGCCATCTCTTGCAGTTTTGATCCTGGGAATTTCGAATAATCAGATGCTCTTTCGTTTGCATGTATAATGCGAGGGGAGGGAGGGAGTTGGTATTGATTCTGGTGGCTTTTATGAAATGGCGGGAAGTTGTTGGTTTTGTTTGATTTGCTTTATTTGGGATTTTCATTTTCATGGTTTTAATTTTTTTAAAATTTTCTTTTAAAATTCTCATCCCCGTCACTATTATTATATTAATATTAAGATCCGATCAACGTTTGGATTCGTTTTCATCGAATATAAGAAGTGATTTCAGTATGCTAACGGTATCGACTTTCTTACCAATATCGAAAAAGAGAAAACAAATGCAAATATAATACGATATTGGTATCCCAAGCGGGTCTATATTTGTTTGCCCGACCCGCAAGCGATCGAGTGCGAACTGTAGAAAACCAAAGTCGGCAAAACGGCGGAGCGAACGCCCGTTTTAAGTCAACAACGCTGACCAAAAGCTTTGAAAACGGTCTGCTGTACCGGCGGAACACCCGTACTCTCGGCTGGCACGTGCGGAGACTTGGAACGGGACTCGTGCGGAAGGCGCAGAGCTGGCACGTGAAAAGGTGACGGGGTGTAAAATTTGGAATCCAATGCTTGGATACATCATACAGCTCCTCGGAAAAAATTTGTTTAGGGGTAAGTGCGTCATTTAACACCTGTCCTTTGCATAAATGTCCTTGCCAATTATTTTATTTGAGTTAAAAATAGTTTTTAAGTTTTTATGGTTTAATTTCGAAACCAAATTCATACGGGGAGAAAGTCTTACTTTTCTAAGATTATTTATTACCACCCAAACATTTGCTATTAAGTCTATTTGATATTTCATTTTAGCATCGACATCAACAATAAACAAAATTTGTTATATAATTTGCTATTTTATATGTCCCTATACTTTTGTGAGATATGTGTGGTGTTTATGTTATATATTTGCGTCGTAAAAACAATTTACTAATTTATCAGGGATCATGTTGTAAAAAGTTATCACTGGCAGAAAAAGGCCAAAAGGTACAATAATAATCTTGGGAGCTGAGCCGCTTCGTGCCTCAGGCCCTCAACTCAGTCCCCCTGCTCGGCTGCTCCCCTCTCTCTCCCCCCATCCCCCTCTCTCTCCTCATTTCTTCTTCTGCTTCTTCTCTCTCTTCCCATACTGCTCTCTCAAAATCCCAACGGACACGGAAACAAAAAAACAAGATACAAAACTAAAGCAAGAGAGAACGATCGTCTGTCTCTCGTTCAATCTCACTACAGTGAAGGGGGGAGCTATAATCTCTTGGTTGCGATCAGAGGCTCAAATTCAGCAGCTCAACCGGTAATGATGCCTACCCCATTTTGAAACGGGGAAAAGAAAAGACCCCTTTTTACTTTGTCCCAAAAAAAGGAGGTTATCCATGGCAGCGCACGTTAGCCCGAGCTGTGGGATGCTGAAGCTCTGTCTCCTGCTGCTGCTGATCTGCTGCTTATCTTACGCCTCCGCCGGAGCTCCCGACGTCTTCCGCCAGCGGCTGGCGGTGCGCAAGCACGTCAAGCGATTGAACAAGCCCGCCGTCAAGTCCATTCAGGTCAGGCGCCCAAATTCCCCATCTTTGGGTTTAAATATCCGGTATATGTCTCCTTTTCTGAACAATTTCCATGCTCAGCTAATTCTAATGGTGCATTTTAATTATTTTCTTTCCCCATTTTCATTTCTCACACACATACACGCAAACCCTCAATTTGGGGCTTGATCGATATTTTTTTTCCCGCTGTTCGTTGGCTAAATCAGTGAGATTGTGCATTTGGGCATTATTCGGGTTTGCAATTTTAAGTTGCACATGAAAAATGGATTTTCCCCCCACCCTTTTTCCTTTCTCACAAAATCCATTTCCCATAAGATTTGTTCATGTGGGCATTAGTCAAAGTTGCAAATCCATGTACATGATTTTTTTTTGGTGTCTTGATTCTTAAAGTCTTCGCGTTTATTTCTTCTTTCTATGATGCAATGTTAACTATCTATTGCTCAAATTGTTTTTCATATTACTAAAATTTGTTGTTTGTATGAAATGCAGAGCCCAGATGGAGATATCATAGACTGTGTTCATGTCGCTCGTCAGCCGGCCTTTGATCACCCTTTCCTTAAAAACCACACTATCCAGGTCCTTCCTCTTCTCACTTTCCCTTCATTCCATAAAAAATCCCAACTTTTTTCCCATGTTAGCTCAAAAACTTTAATGGGTTTCTTTCTCTTTTCAAAACCTTTTCAGATGAGGCCAAATTTTCACCCAGAAGGCCTCTATGACGATAACAAGGTGGATTTAAAGAGGGAAACAAACTCAATTACTCAGCTCTGGCATCTAAACGGCAAGTGCCCGGATGGCACAATACCCATCAGAAGAACCAAGGAGGAGGATGTGATGAGGGCCAGCTCAATCAAGAGATTTGGGAGGAAGAATCACAGGGCAATCCCAAAGCCAAGGTCAGCTGATCCTGACCTCATCAACCAAAGTGGCCATCAGGTTAAAAAACTAGCTTTATTCTAAAGTTGCAGCCTTTCTTACTTTTTTTTTGGGGCAAAAAAATCTTGATTATTGGGTGTGTGGGGTTCTTCTTTTGAGTAGCATGCAATTTCCTATGTGGAAGGAGATAAGTATTATGGAGCAAAAGCTACCATCAATGTTTGGGAGCCAAAGATTGAACAAGCAAATGAGTTTAGCCTTTCACAGCTTTGGATTTTGGGTGGTTCTTTTGGGGAGGACCTCAATAGCATTGAAGCTGGTTGGCAGGTAAATTTTTATTGTTTCCCCAAAAAAATGATTTTATCATTTTTTGGGGGTCACTATTGAGCTTATACTTGTCTGAAAAATTACAGGTTAGTCCTGATTTGTATGGGGATAATCACACAAGGCTGTTCACATACTGGACTGTAAGTTCCATTTGTGTTGTTTGAGCTTCAGTTTTGCGTGGGGGGAAACTTGTGGTAATTAATAAATTTCCATTCAAATTACAGAGTGATGCATATCAAGCAACAGGCTGCTACAACTTGCTGTGCTCTGGATTCATCCAAATCAACAGTGAGGTAGCAATGGGGGCAAGCATATTCCCAATCTCTGGTTATGGTGGTTCCCAATATGATATCAAGATTCTTGTTTGGAAGGTAAATAAGGCCAAAGTTCACCACCCCAACTCACATGCAATTACAAGACAAATTATACCAATTCAGAAGAACAAGCATGCGAATCTGACACCTGTTCTTATTCTTGCCTGCCTGCCTGCCCTTTTTTGCATATGTCCTCCTCAAAGTTGTTCTTTCGCTAATGGTATAATAGTTTGCCTGTTAGTTTTCAAAGCCTTTTAAGATCATGGATATGTTCTTAGCACATTCTCAATTATGTCTCTAGTTGAATTTGCATTGCAACTTAGTTAACTTGTAATGCTAAAAGTAATTTTAAATTTCTTTTGGTGGGGGAATAGATCAAGCTACTTTTAGTTTGATTAGATTTTGATAATGCAAAAGGTTTATATATGGCGGGCCACACGCATTATTGTCTTTAAAGAGGTGCTCCACTATGCATTGACAACTTAGCTTTTTGATAATTAAGCTTAATGGTTGTATATAGAGGGCCATATCCTATTAATGATGCATAATTTATCCTTTCAATACCCCGCCCCTAAAACAAACGGTAAGGTGCAATATTCTAAGAGTGTATATCACACTACAACTGTAATTAGAATTTCGACGGTTGGTTTAATTGTTCCGTCTTGGATGGGAAGCATAATATTGATCACAACAACTGAATGCGACATATAATTCCATGTATTATATAACCATTAAGCATAATATCACACTACAACTGTAATTAGAATTTCGACGGTTGGTTTAATTGTTCCGTCTTGGATGGGAAGCATAATATTGATCACAACAACTGAATGCGACATATAACATATAACATGGGCGATTTCTGTGTGTATTAGTACTCCCCTGCCAACGGAACATGGGCGATTTCTGCAAAATGTTTCTTTTGCCCAAAGATTACGACAATACATGGCACATTTGGCACCAATACATGGAATTTTACTTATCGTTTTGTTTCTTTTTACCGATGAGTAGGATCCGAAGGAGGGGAACTGGTGGATGCAATTCGGCGAGGACTACGTATTAGGCTACTGGCCGTCCTTCCTCTTCTCCTACTTAGCAGACAGTGCCTCCATGATTGAATGGGGAGGGGAGGTTGTGAACTCGGAGCCGGACGGGGAGCACACATCGACGCAGATGGGGAGCGGGCATTTCCCCGAAGAGGGCTTCGGCAAGTCTAGCTACTTCAGGAACATACAGATTGTTGATGAGTCCAACAATCTGAGGGCCCCTAAAGGGGTTGGCACCTTCACAGAGCAATCCAACTGCTATGATGTCCAGAACGGCAACAATGGAGACTGGGGGAGCTATTTCTACTATGGTGGCCCTGGGAAAAGCTCCAATTGTCCATAAAAAGAACTTTTAATAACAAGCACCCAAGGGCTTCACTTCTTTCTTCTCCTTGTAACATCCAATATAACTTCTCTCAGAGGCCTTTAAATTTTCTCTGCTGCTTGGGTAGTAGTGAGATGTTGCTTGTGTCCTAGTGAAGTTCTTTTTGTCTACTTTTAGTTTTTACATTAACTTGGTCTCCCATAAGTGTTGGGGGGAGAGAGAGGTCAAGTTTCTTAAAGAAACATGCCTCCTACCTTGTTCTATGTACTTGCTTGGTCTTAATGTTCTTTTTTTTTCTTGGGGAGTGATTTTGTCTAGTTCCTGTTTAATTAATGGGTGAATGGAATTGCCATGGCCAATCTCTGTGCATGTGGTAGGATGAAGCGTGGGAATTTGTGTGTTTGGTTCTTGATTATTAAAATTGAGCAGTTGAAGATGTCAGTAGCTATTTTTCTTGATTGACTACTGATGATCATGGCTGAGAATCTTGACCATTAATCAAACCCTGAAGAGGGAGGGTTTTGGTGATTAGAAGAAGGAAAAGGATGAAGGTGGGCATGTCGGTAGGTGACAAAAGTCTTTCATTAATCAGCTCCAAAGATTCTTCCTCACACCACATGTTTTCTCAGTAGACTCCTTGTTGGCTTCCACCAAATGAATTATGCCCATCCTCATCTCAACAACCTTTCCCCCCTCAAAACTGAATCGATAGCTAAAATTCATTTATTTTGTTGTAAAAAATGAAGTCTGTCAGCTTTTGCACTTAATTAAATTAATGGCACCGTAACACAAACCAACTTTGAGGCTCACCATTAATGTGGAGTCCGTGTACGAGCGCTTTAAAATGAAGGGGGATAGAAATGCAGCAGAAGTTTCTGATCATCCTAATAAAGCTTCCGCTTTTATTGCTTTAGGAGTTACTATGCAGACATAATTGATACTCACACAGACCACTTTACACACGGGTAAGAAATTACAGTTTTTTTTTTTCAATTTAGCACCTGACT
Source organism: Scilla litardierei (assembly GCA_030789695.1). Classification (NCBI taxonomy): domain Eukaryota; kingdom Viridiplantae; phylum Streptophyta; class Magnoliopsida; order Asparagales; family Asparagaceae; genus Scilla; species Scilla litardierei. The sequence goes on along the minus strand of CM061134.1, from coordinate 211,246,327 downwards.
TTTTCCCTTTTATTCCCGACGATATGTACGTACACCCACACTTCTCGCTCCTTCTTGATTTCGTCCATGCACCGCAGCCTTTCTGTGTGGGTTTTTTTTTGATGTCGAGTAATTCTACCAAGTGTAGTAATGCTCAATCAGACACTAAATCTGCTGGTCTGGGGACATGGCCCAAGCGAAAGCTAAGAAAAAACATGAAAGATTTTTTGTAGATTAAAATCTTTTTTATTTTTTTATTCTCATCTAACCAATCAAACTAGGAGCATGCTGAGCATATTTCATAAACAAAGCAAGCAATGCAAAGGGGTCAGAAGAAGAAAGTTGGCATAGTATTGCTAAGACGTAACCAAATCCAACTGACATTATGTGGAAAATTTTAGTTAATTTCCTTTTTACTGTTTAACTCCAAATTTTTAATGACCTCTGGTCAACTAAATTTTCTTGAGGTAAGCAGGATCTCAGTAGTTTTTTTGTTCTATGCGCTTTGCTTTGTCCTCATGTTTTCTTTCTTGGGACTTGCAACTTCCACCAGTGGACGATTAGTATTTGTTACTGTACATTTTGAGCATGTAATTGGATGTTCTGTCATTTTGGCAGACATGAAGCATGGGGTTTACTGTAATTAAATGTGTATTAAATTTAAATTTAGAGAGCATCAAGGTTCATTTTTTAACTAGGAGGTTTTTTTTAAATAAACGGTATCATATCACATATAAGGTCAGGTGCGGCCTCCAAAATCCACCATTTGTTATTTGTTTGGAGGGTTAGAATCGTTTATTTTCATGGTGTCAAACCGGCCCGGCCGGGCCGGGCCGGCCCGGGCCCGGCCGGCCCGGGCCCGGCCGGGCCCATTCAAAACCCGGGCCGGGCCGGCCCAGCCCGGATGGGTAGAACCCGGGCCCGGCCCGGCCCGGCGGCCCGGGCCTAGCCGGGCCGGGCCGGGCCGGCCGGGCCGTTTTCTGTATAAAAACGGCCCCGGGGCTGTTTTTTGCCCAAAAAACCCGGGCCCGGCCGGGCCGGGCCGGCCCGAGGCCGGTTTCCTCGGCCCGGCCCGGCCCGGGTACGGGCCACCGGGCCCGGGCCGGGCCGGCCCGGAATCCGGGCCGGGCCGGCGGGCCGGCGGGCCCCCGGGCCGTTTTCACACCATGAGTTTATTTTGATCTTCTCGGTCTAACCTTTCAAAAGTTTTTGTCCGTTCTTCGATCCGTTACAAAACAAGTATTTAATTTAGATGCAAGAGTTGCGATTACAGCATACTTTTTCTTCTCATTTAGGATGAAATAAGTATGTAGGGAGCGAATTTCTCAAGTTTACAATGCATGAAGTCTACAAACGATATATAATAATTGATTTCGGGGTGGTCTGTAAATTTTAATTTTTAATTGTTATTATAAATTATTGCATGGGAATTTTAATTGAAGATGACTATTTACACCTCCCCTTCGGTGTGGGGAGGTGACATTTTGCCAAATTTGTAAAGAAATTAAGAGAGAGAGAGAAAGAAGTGACAATTGATATAAAAATTTTTGCAATTTTTGGTAAGTCAGTCATCTCCATACACCGAACACTCGGTGTATGGAGCAATACTCTTTTAATTAATCAAGGAACAATGTTTGGGGGGTGCTGACCGCTGACGTGTCTCGTACTGTTCGCAGGCAGAGATTTTGTACTCACCTGCCTGACTATGGACGTCCTGTCTGGATTCCTACTTCTGCTGCATCTGATCTGGGTGCATGGATGGATTCAGAACTTTTATGAGGTAAAATTGTCATAGAATTACTATATACACCGGTCGGTATACAAGGGCTTGTTCAGAATTGGTTTTGCGGAAATTTGAGGGTTCTTCAATCTTGATGTGAAGAAAGTTGTGTTTTGTGGTTTTTTTTGGAAAGTGGATTGGAAAGTTGTTTTGAGAAAATTTTGTGGTTGTGTGTGTTTTTTTTGAGAAAGATGGATGAAGAAAGTGTATTAATTGATTAGTTGGATGAAGATAGTGGGGTCCACAAGCTTAAAATAATAAACAATTAAATTAAATTTGTTAATTGATTTTAGTGCGGTTTTCAATTCAAGTTGCATTTTAAAGTTGGGTTTTTCTGATATTAGTCACTTAAATCTTGCATAATTTGATATTAGTCCCTTAAATTTTCGTATTTTGAGTTTAATCTATCAAATCATTAATTATAAGCAAAATAGTCACCCACTCTAATTTTCTGTAAAAAACTCCGTTAATGCTGACGTGGCTGTGAGTGCTGACGTGTCAAGTCTGTTCGCGGTGGCAGTGACGGTGATGAGGGGGAGGAGGAGGAGGGGCGACGACGGTGAGGAGAGGGGAGGAGGGGGGAGGGGGGATCGACAGCGGGGAGGAGGGGGGAGGAGGGGGAGGAGGAGGGGAGATCAGCAGCGGCGAGGAGGGGGAGGAGGGGGATGAGGCGGCGGGGGGAGGGGGGAGAGAACGGTGGCGGGGAGGAGGGGGGAGGAGGGGGATGAAGTGGGAGGAGAAGGGGAGAGCGGCGGTGGGGAGGAGGGGAATGAGGGGGATGAAGGGGGACGAGGCGGGTGAGATCGGCAGGGAGGAGGAGGGATGAAGGTGGACGGGGAGGTGGCGATCGGCGGCGGGTAGGAGGGGGATGAGGAAGAGGGGGGAGATCGGCGGTGGGTAGGAGGGGGGACAAGGGGGAGAGCGGTGGCTGCGAGGTGGGGAGAGAATGGGGAAGAGCCGCCCCTTCCCCTCCCACACCGCTCCCTCCCCCTCCCACACCACCCCCTCCCGCTCCCCCGCCTCCCGACTCCTCCCTCTTCCATTAGGGCTTAATTCTTAGTTAATTAACACTATTTGTTAATTAATCTAACTATTTAATAGAATATAGGATGGGTGGACTATTTAGGTTAACGGCTTAAGATTTGAGGGATTAAACTCAAAATACGAAGAATTAAGTGACTAATATCAAATTACACATAATTTAAGGGACTAATATCAGAAAAACCCTTTAAAGTTTTAAATGTGAGTGGGGTCCACATGCATCCTCTTGGGCGCACGAGAACCAGAGCGTGGGAATTAGGAAAAAATTAATTAAAAACTCAAGATATTGTGCATTCCTCAGTAATAAGACAAAAAAAATCTCACTGGAAGTTGCTGGTTCGATTTTTTTATATAAAAACAAAACGAAAATCGCTGCGTTGATTGGATGAGACACTGTGGGCACCAGCAAAGCGAGAATCTTGCCCGTAATCGTCGAAATTTCCGGAGAAAACAGTTCGATAATTTTCAGCTCCACAGCAGAGCCACATCCGCTATTTTCATTCGCATTTTCCTCAACGAAAAGAACAGCACACGAGCAAATTGATTGAGAAAGTGGAGAATAGTGGATGAATAGTGTCATGAACAGTGTCAATTCCCAACTCTCCACTCCATTCTCAACAAAAAGAACATGCCCTAAGCTATTAAAGGCAAAAAAGTTAAAATTCACATTCCATCCGCAATCATTCTATCCTCTCTTTCTCTTGTACTTTTTGTCATTTTGGTCATTGCATACACCTGTTTGCATACACCTTTGATATATAACGCGCAACCCAATCCTCGGTTTTCAAGTTTTTAATTGAATTGAGCCGCTTCTTATTTTGAATTTAAAAATCTAAATACTAAGAAAAATTCCCCCTTTGACAGTGATATATGTTATATATGTAAATCATAAATGGGAAAATAGGCATAATTCATGCATGAAAGGGAAAGGGCGGCTCAAATTGTCATATGCTACAAGTCAGTCTTTGCTCGATTGGCATACTTTACCTTATCTCTCGTGGGAGGCGAGTAATCGAGGACCACTGCAAGCACTTTAAAATGCTTTCTGATGTATTTAAAAAAAATTGTGTCTAACCCTTTTAAATGTGACAGTTAACTTACCAAAAATCTTACTTCCATAATTTTAGAGTTCTCACCGTCAGAACTGGACACCAATTCGTGGGGTCTAAGTCATCGGCATGCCAGTTGTACCATCCATGGGCGACAGATACTCTATCTGTCAATACATACACGTATGTGCTCTCCTCCATCATCAATGAGGAAAAAACCCCATCAAAATACCAATAACATTCAAAACGTTATGAATAGGCTCCCTGAGACCTTTCATATATCCACCACTTCATATTCCTCTAGTATATTAATATATAAGTGATGCTAGGAAACCCATATCCATCACTCTTTCTTGGAAACTCTTCATCTAAATAATAAATTTCAATTTTTTTAAAAAATTTTAAAAAAAGAAATCCAGCCTTATGTCGCTCGGGCAGGCCGGTCAGCCTGCTCGGGCTCCTTCCCTCCAAACTATAAATTCCACTTCTTGCCCCCTCCATCTCACCAAAAGCTCTCTCGATTTGCATAAAAATAAATTTAAGGAAAAGGGGGAAAAGATATTCTTATCGAAGATGGAGGCAACTCAAAAGAGGAGGCTCTTTGTTGTCGTCGTGATGGCCATCGCGACGATGTCATCGATGATTGCCAAGGTTGCAGCCGCTGATGATCCCGCACCAAGCCCCACATCGAGCGCAACAGCCTCTGCTCCCGTGGCTGCGCTTGCAACCCTCTTTGTCTTTGCATTCGGATTCCTCTTCTGTTGAGACTGAGATCGACTAATTGGATTTATTAATACTGTTGAGACTGAGATCGACTAATTGGATTTATTAATACTCTCTTGATGGTAAACAACATTTTCTTTCTTTACGGAGAACAACACGGACGGACGGTTCCGATTATTCCTTGCTCGACATAAGAAGATTCAGAACGCTAAGGCTCATTTTTAGCTTCGGAACATGCTGGTTGAGCGCTTATGGCAGATGCACGACAAATGAATAAATGTATTTTTATTAATTTAATCTATGCTTGTTATTGTATAAACATGTGTCATGTCAATGAAGATGTGACGGCACGTATCCATCAGTACACGTAGATTCGTATTCTACGTATTTTTATACTTTGAAGCTATTTTGAAATGGTTTGTCGGGAGTTTTTACCAGAAATGATTTCAAATCACCCATATAAAAATATTTTTGTATCATCATACTAGTTATAACATGTATTCGTAAGTTTAAGTGTCGTCAAAAAGTTTAAATAGTTTATATAATATTTTCTACTTAATTGTTAATGATATAGCCATATCAATTAATTTTCTATATAAACGTTATCAAAACGATTTCAAACTTCTACATTATGATTCTATAGTCATTTTGTCACGCCCCGCTTCCCTAAAATGGAGGCGAGACATGAGAAGGTCCGCACGAGAGTGGAGCTGTGAAGCCCCAAACCAGATAAGCGTCAATAAAACATAAGCAGGTCCCTGTAACCACAAACGGAACAACAATAATAACACAAGGAGAGAAAGAAATAAAATCTCAGATCTCAGAGTTTGTCCAACATGAAAATTAAGTTCAACATCCAGAAAAGCCACCAGGCTAAAAGAAAGAGTCTAAAGGCCCAGAACAAGGCCAACAAAAGGAACAACGTAACAAAGTATAGGTGCTACGCACCGACAACAAAACAGCAATCTAAACAAAAAGGGAAAGCTCAACGGAGACACTAGGACTGGTCCCCAGTGTCCACGTACTCCTCGCCAAATACAGGCTCGGGCTCGGCGTCAGCAAACACCTCGTCCTCTACAATGTACTCAGGTTCAGGATCTAACATGTGTCACCCAAAAGAGTAAATGGGCACATGTCAGCAAGTCTAAAAGACTTGGGCAAGGAAACTGAAAGTAAGGCAAACTAACAACCTAGCAGTTATAGTATGCATGACATGGCAGTTATAACATGAGTGCACAAGTAAGACATGGTGAACATTAAGTACAAGAGAACAATTTATCAGGACAAGTCAAGAGTAGCCAAGCTACTAATAATCTCAATCTTTTCACTAGTCACGTTTTCAAGTTATTGTAGATGTTTACGCCTTACAGTTGAACTGTTTGACGTTCACACTGAGTGGACGCTTAACACAAGTGACGCTTCAAGTTGTTTGTAGATGTTTACGCCTTACAGTTGAACTGTTTGACGTTCACACTGAGTGGCCGCTTAACACTACCCCAGAACTCAGAGTTTACGCCTTACCACTGCAGTTGCTGATCGGGCAGACTCCCAGTTGATTGGCCGCTTAACTCTTACCCCAATACCCACATGTGGACGAGTCAGGGTCCCTGCACACGAGCTCAGTAAATGAGCCAGGGTTGCCCCGCACAGGAGCTCGCATTCTAGTTCACGATTCATAAGTATTTGGCGTAGGGTGCACCTAGCCGGAAACAAGTAGATCGGGCATTGGCTATCAACCAACACATGGCCCGCTTCTAGAACACGAGCCAGGAAACACAAGTATTGTAGCGTGTGCTACGAATGCGACATTCAACATGGATGGCATGGCTTGCAGTAAGGCGTACAAATAAGGAATTAAACATGGCAGTTTAATATGCATGAACAACAAGTTAAAAAGGTTGGATCTAGCTTCGTTGTCAAGCTAGATCAATTGAGGTGACGGATCTAGTTTCGTTGTCAAACTAGATCAATTGGCGTCTAGGCGGCTATCATTTCACCGTCTAGTCTCTTTTACGCTACAACAAGCAAATGGCCTAAAACATGGCCTAAACCCTAAGTGGCAAGTTTCACTTGCCTAGCACCGAGGATGCCGATCAACGAGGGTTCGTCCCACGGACGCTAATCTACGGGGAAGTCGCTGTTATGGAGAAACAATCATCAAAACAACATTCATTTCATTAGGGTTTCACAAAAACACAAATGTGTTATGAGGATATTAAGAGATCGAGTTATTACCGTATAGGAGAGGAAGAATGATGCCGAGCAAGCACTGCAACGGAAGAAACGCCCCGAGGAACCTAGGATTCATATATGGAATGGATGGGGAAAATCTGGAGAAATGGGGGGTTTGGGGGATTTTGGGGGTTGGAGATGACCGAGGGCATGGTGGTTGGTCAAAATGAAGAGGGGGGGAGAAGCTCTTGATGAAGGAGGAAGGCTAGAGGAAGGTTGGGGAAGATCAGAGGTCAAGGGGGAAGGAAATAGGTCAGGAGAAGAGAAAGAAAGAAAAGAAACGAAGTGGGGTATTTATAGAAAATGACCTGGCGGCTGCCCAGAAATTAGGGTTTCGACACTGATTAGTCGGTCAAAGAAGGTTGGCTGAGGAGAAATGAATGAAGAAAAGAAAACGTTTGGGGGGTTTAAATAGGAAGAGCTGGCGGCTGCCCAGAAATTAGGGTTTCGACACTGATTAGTCGGTCAAAGAAGAGTTACTGACCGACTAGTTTAGCAACTAGTCGGTCGGTCGACCAACTGTGACCGACTAGAATCAAACAGCGAAAGAAGGGGAAAATCTGGGAAGTGAATTAGTCGGTCTGTGAAGGCCCGTCGACCGACTAGTTTGGAATCTAGTCGGTCGGTGAGTGTTCATGAACCGACTAACGAGGAACAGTAGCTTAGGTAAAATTAATCAAAGGAACTAGTCGGTCTGAGAGCAAGTTCTGACCGACTAGTTTCACATCTAGTCGGTCGGTGGTTGTTCTTAGACCGACTAAGAGTAAACAGTAACTCCTGTACAGTAGATTTAAAGAACTAGTCGGTTGGAGAAAAGTTCCTGACCGACTAGATTGAATTCTAGTCGGTTGGTCCGCCTTCTCGAACCAACTAAGATGCACTAAAAATGCCGATTCGAATCGCGGAGCTTCGCGAAGATTCCTATGGCTTCTAAGATCACTCTAACTCTAAGATATGAGCGATTTGAAGCTCGTCACGAATGACTTACTCCGAAATCGACGATCGAAGGAAGAAGCTAGAAAATCACGACGAAATGATCGAAAGTGAAAGCTACGACGACGAAAACCACACATCCAAGGAGAAAATCCACCAAGCATATATTTTAATATGGATAATCCAATTACACGAAAACCAGTCGTTACATCCTACCCACCTTAGAATAAAGTCCGTCCTCGGACTTTCTAACATATCTAGTCGCCATATTAACTATCCCAAAACATTTCACGTCATACTTTAAACCAAAGGTAGTCATTACATGTGCTTATATATATACGCACTAGATAGTCAAACATTATTACTGCTAACACGTTTTCATTCACACACGTTATGCTCTTATACCTATCACAGTTATTCGTACTCATACATGTATTTCAATCATTTATATACCTCCATTATATAGCTACTACTTACCTAGCACAGACAATAGTTCAGATTTTCACAAAAGATTTGTCTCACACTTAGCAAATACAACCATCGCTTTACGTGTAGATAGCTACCTATGCAACAAGCAACCATGGGTATATTACTCCCTAATATTTCCTAGTATACATCCAATACCAAACACATCGACACATGTAGTCGCACCACGCCATTATTCAAACAAGTCTTACTATATCTAATACACATTCACCATTACTATAATTTCACAAATATAGCCATTCAAAGTGCATGTAAATATTTCACCATATCTTCACATCACATACGGCCCTATAACTATACTCACGACACGCCAAACATATCATAGTCACCAAAACTTATAACTAGGCACATACTTACCCGTGCATGGTGCACACCCATACACGCTAACATTTCATCCATGTATACCAATCATACAATTACAAACTCAGTACATTGACACGCTTAGTTTAGCTAGCACACATACGTTCACACGGGCAAGTCCTTAGTAAATATCTATACCACAAGACCAACACCTATAGCTATATACTGGTTAGTGACCCCACAATCATGTGCGTAACACAACCGGAAACAAACAATCCAAACATTATACATACATCATCCATCACTATACACCAACCACATACAAATACACCAACGTACATAGAGTATACCCACTCAAGCTTGAGTGAGACTCAAAATCATAGCAGAATAATTCCATATACATAACATAGCATCCATACATATGCCAATACTATCTAATGCATGCACGTCTACCAACATAACCACATACATATCTAAAAGTTAACACCCTTAATATCTAATCAGGTAATATCGCATATTTCAAACACTTCATATACCATGATATTATTACAAACATTAACACACCTATAATTACAATATTCCCCCTAATAAATACAGTCATCGTATAGTCACATACATGTATCATATATTCATACCATATCCATCCATCTATAATTGGCACACCAATACACTTACTTCATCCATTAGTTAAGATATGCAATAGCCGGGTATACCTCATGGCATACACGCACACAACATCCATAAAAGCAAGCAATACCATTCAAAATTATATTTCTACTACCACAGGTATATCAGTTATATACTCACGCAGCAAGAACATAACTACTTACGTCTAAGCGCAATACGTAACTACGTACGAGCACACACTCACGCGTACAACACATAGGTCACATAATAGGCCTACCCACTTAACTATACGTACACCTATTATTATCACACCCAGCATACATATAGTTTCACCAATCATATTATTTCAACCATCATAAGTATCTCCAACTACATACACTCTATTCAGACATTCCAATACAGAATCTTATATACATAGACGACCCTAGAGTGGTATAGCTATCCTCGCACATATCCATAAATATTAACACACTTACAATTTCATAACATCATGAATAACTCTGAGTATGTATATATCACACAATAGGCAAACATTATCATGCTATAGGGGGTACACTCTTCAAGCCTACATACTCAACTTAGGTACATGCGCTACGACAACATCACCAAAAGTCTAAGGACCCACTACTAAACTGGCGCGACGTAAATAACGGCAAACACTAGTGGGATAACTAAGCAGAAGGAAGGAAACCAAGATCAGATGGCGTAACGAAACAAGATCGTAAAAATGGGTTCAGGTAGGGCGAGGACAAGGAGGTAAATAGATCAAGTGGAACTGAGATATAATTGTGGATGTTTAGGCGGGGAAGAAAGACGCAAACATTACTCTCATAAGTTTTCGGAAATGGTACGTGAATAGCGAAAGTCAAAAACACTAAAAGTATAAAACGGTCATATTTTGAAAAGTTGGAGTTCTCCTCCGTATAAACGATATTTGAAGATCGATAAAATAAGTTGTTCGAAATAAGTTTGAGTTGAATACACATAATAAGAGGAAATGATTTATTGGCTTAACGGAAATCATTATGAAAGGAAGTGAAGCGTTCATACGAACATTAAGGACGTAGTTTTAGAAAATATTATACGGCAGTGATTTAACAATGTTGGCAAAAGTTTCGAAACGAAATTAAATTAATGAAAAAATTTTAAACTCGTGCTAAATACTTTCAAAGTCTTTAAGCCAGGAAACAGCTTAAATAATCAATATTGAAACCACCTTTTTGTGTAACCAGGATTCACCAAAAGAAATCGTTTTACACAAAGCTTTTAACATACGGGCTAATGAGCCTAGCACGGATATATAAAAATATTTGAAATTCAATTTAGGTTAGAAATCATTCTAAAAGCATGTATGGTGAACGGAAAACTTAGTAGTAGGTTTATCAAAACTCGTAATAAGCTTTTAAAACCAAATTATGGAAGGTCCAGGTCAGAAAATGGTTACGAAAACGTAATTTTCCAAAAATTGTAATAGAGAAAATGTTGAACATATCGTTGGTTTGTTGAAAGCTAAAATCATGTGTGACTCGGAAAGTATATTAAGGGAGCGTGATTAATCATTTGAATGGCATAAATAAGAAAGGAAAAGCTTATAAATCGAATTGGGAAAAATAGAAATACGCTCAGAACTAAATTGATATATGAAAAGGGATGAGATATTTAAATACGTATGAAATTAAGGGCTGGAAAAACACTATAAACAGTAATCAAATCTCGTCAAAACTTTCGAAATTCAAATAAATAAATAAATTTAAGTCAAAGAAGGGTATGAGGTATAAGTATACACATTTTAAAGTTCCGAACAAATGTAAACTTAGGAAAAAGGAAGTCGAAAGGATACCTTCAGAAAAGTCAAGATTTGCAACGGAGAGGTTCGAAAATAATTTACGGCAGTAGCTTAATACAATACTTCGGCAGAAATGGAATCCGATCAACTATAGTGTGAAAATTTATGCCCATGCTAAGTGCTTACAAGTTTTAAAACTGAAGAGAAATTCCAAATAAATAACATTTAAAATACTTTTTAGAGGGACCCGGATTTGCCAAACAACTGATTTATACAAGACCTTAAAGTACGAGTACAATGAACCTAGTACTGATATATGAAAATAATTGAAGTTCTATTTATCTTGGAAGAGATTTTAAAGTGTGTATGCTATGCGATTAAAATGGATCTCATAGTTAGAGAAATGGTATGTCGAATTTTTCAAAATAGTAATAGAGTCTTTAAACCGAAATGCGAAATTATATATTAGAAAATGGTTACGAGATAGCAATTATAATTACAACCATTAGACTCCGAAATCTACAAGGAATTGACTCAATCGAAAAGTGAGAAATTTAAGTATATACGTAGCGGGTTTAAAACAAAATTTAAACTTAGCGAAAACTTTAATAAGGGGAAATCGAAAAATAACTTTAAAAGAAATTAAGCCTTGCGAATGGGGACATTCGAAGGATCAACGATTATCGAAACGTGGTGGTCATGGGAATCGAGGCAAGGGATTTGGTCGGATGATCAAAACATAAATACGCCTAGGTTATGACTTAGGAAAATATACGGAAACTCCTACGGTCAACCAACTAAATATTATGGAACTAAGCGCTAAGACTCCCTAAGGGCTAGACAGTGATGAAATGAGTTCAACTTGGTCCGAAATCGATGAACCCAAGCGAGAGACCAAAGAATTCTAGAAGTCTATCCTAGTCAAAGCTAGACAGGAACCACTAAGGTAACTCCTACGACGAACAAATCAACTCATAGCGGCGAGTCTAACTAACAATTAGGGGCCTCTAACTAGCAAGCACAGACGTCTAACTAAGTCTTCCTACCACCTTGTGACATAGGAAAACTACTAGACTCAAGGCTATAGACTCAGATGTTGCAATTTATTTAATGGACATTCCATAGTTATTATCGTTGTTCCGATAATTCGCATTTGCAAATGGACCTGCATGGGCCACCAACAAAACCTGTCACGCCCCGCTTCCCTAAAATGGAGGCGAGACGTGAGAAGGTCCGCACGAGAGTGGAGCTGTGAAGCCCCAAACCCGATAAGCGTCAATAAAACATAAGCAGCTCCCTGTAACCACAAACGGAACAACAATAATAACACAAGGAGAGACAGAAATAAAATCTCAGATCTCAGAGTTTGACCAACATGAAAATTAAGTTCAACATCCAGAAAAGCCATCAGGCTAAAAGAAAGAGTCTAAAGGCCCAGAACAAGGCCAACAAAAGGAACACCGTAACAAAGTATAGGTGCTACGCACCGACAACAAAACAGCAGTCTAAACAAAAAAGGAAAACCTCAACGGAGACACTAGGACTGGTCCCTAGTGTCCACGTACTCCTCGCCAAACACAGGCTCGGGCTCGGCGTCAGCAAACACCTCGTCCTCTACAATGTACTCAGGCTCAGGATCTAACATGTGTCATCCAAAAGAGTAAAGGGGCACATGTCAGCAAGTCTAAAAGACTTGGGCAAGGAAACTGAAAGTAAGGCAAACTAACAACCTAGCAGTTATAGTATGCATGACATGTCAGTTATAACATGAGTGCACAAGTAAGACATGGTGAACATTAAGTACAAGAGAACAATTTATCAGGACAAGTCAAGAGTAGCCAAGCTACTAACAATCTCAATCTTTTCACTAGTCACGTTTTCAAGTTATTGTAGATGTTTACGCCTTACAGTTGAACTGTTTGACGTTCACACTGAGTGGACGCTTAACACAAGTGACGCTTCAAGTTGTTTGTAGATATTTACGCCTTACAGTTGAACTGTTTGACGTTCACACTGAGTGGCCGCTTAACACTACCCCAGAACCCAGAGTTTACGCCTTACCACTACAGTTGCTGATCGGGCAGACTCCCAGTTGATTGGCCGCTTAACTCTTACCCCAATACCCACATGTGGACGAGCCAGGGTCCCTGCACACGAGCTCAGTAAATGAGCCAGGGTTGCCCCGCACAGGAGCTCGCATTCTAGTTCACGATTCATAAGTATTTGGCGTAGGGTGCACCTAGCCGGAAACAAGTAGATCGGGCATTGGCTATCAACCAACACATGACCCGCTTCTGGAACACGAGCCAGGAAACACAAGTATTGTAGCGTGTGCTACGAATGCGACATTCAACATGGATGGCATGGCTTGCAGTAAGGCGTACAAATAAGGAATTAAACATGGCAGTTTAATATGCATGGACAACAAGTTAAAAAGGTTGGATCTAGCCTCGTTGTCAAGCTAGATCAATTGAGGTGACGGATCTAGTTTCGTTGTCAAACTAGATCAATGGGCGTCTAGGCGGCTATAATTTCACCGTCTAGTCTCTTTTACGCTACAACAAGCAAATGGCCTAAAACATGGCCTAAACCCTAAGTGACAAGTTTCACTTGCCTAGCACCAAGGATGACGATCAACGAGGGTTCATCCCACGGACGCTAATCTACGGGGAAGTCGCTGTTATGGAGAAACAATCATCAAAACAACATTCATTTCATTAGGGTTTCACAAAAACACAAATGGGTTATGGGGATATTAAGAGATCGAGTTATTACCGTATAGGAGAGGAAGAATGATGCCGAGTAAGCACTGCAACGGAAGAAAGGCCCCGGGGAACCTAGGGTTCAGATCTGGAATGGATGAGGAAAATCTGGAGAAATGGGGGTTTTGGGGATTTTGGGGGTTGGAGATGACCTAGGGCATGGTGGTTGGTCAAAATGAAGAGGGGGGGAGAAGCTCTTGATGAAGGAGGAAGGCTAGAGGAAGGTTGGGGAAGATCAGAGGTCAAGGGGGAAGGAAATAGGTCAAGAGAAGAGAAAGAAAGAAAAGAAACGAAGTGGGGTATTTATAGAAAATGACCTGGTGGCTGCCCAGAAATTAGGGTTTCGACACTGATTAGTAGGTCAAAGAAGGTTGGCTGAGGAGAAATGAATGAAGAAAAGAAAACATTTGGGTGGTTTAAATAGGAAGAGCTGGTGGCTGCCCAGAAATTAGGGTTTCGACACTAATTAGTCGGTCAAAGAAGAGTTACTGACCGACTAGTTTAGCAACTAGTCGGTCGGTCGACCAACTGTGACCGACTAGAATCAAACAGCGAAAGAAGAGGAAAATCTGGGAAGTGAATTAGTCGGTCTGTGAAGGCCCGTCGACCGACTATTTTGGAATCTAGTCGGTCGATGAGTGTTCATGAACCGACTAACGAGAAACAGTAGCTTAGGTAAAATTAATCAAAGGAACTAGTCGGTCTGAGAGCAAGTTCTGACCGACTAGTTTCACATCTAGTCGGTCGGTGGTTGTTCTTAGACCGACTAAGAGTAAACAGTAACTCCTGTACAGTAGATTTAAAGAACTAGTCGGTTGGAGAAGAGTTCCTGACCGACTAGATTGAATTCTAGTCGGTTGGTCCGCCTTCTCGAACCAACTAAGATGCACTAAAAATGCCGATTCGAATCGCGGAGCTTCGGGAAGATTCCTATGGCTTCTAAGATCACTCTAACTCTAAGATATGAGCGATTTGAAGCTCGTCACGAATGACTTACTCCGAAATCGACGATCGAAGGAAGAAGCTAGAAAATCACGACGAAACGATCGAAAGTGAAAGCTATGGCGACGAAAACCACACATCCAAGGAGAAAATCCACCAAGCATATATTTTAATATAGATAATCCAATTACACGAAAACCAGTCGTTACACATTTAGTGCTCCACATATTAATTTCGTAATTTTCTGGAGTCAAATCGACCTAAAACCAGCAAACCCGTATCCCAAAAGTTTTGGCCTAAAACTCGTATCTTCGTAACTCAAAATCTGAAATGGATCTCGTATTCGCGATCCTCGCGACAATATGAATCTGTGGCTATGTTTTCGTAATTTTTCGGAGTCGTATGCGAAAACGGCATAGTATTACGTCATTTTTATTAATTACAATCACTAATGACATTTTTACTTTTACTAATTACCCAATTACCATTTACTTTACCCCTAATCACTCTCCTAACCTTCCCCCCATTATCAGCATCCCCTAGCCGGTGAGATCTAGAATTTTGGGATCTCAACCATCCCATTTAATCATATTGTCTACAATAATAACAATAATTATAACAATATATTCTCTAAACCTATATAAACTCATCCCTCTCCCCTCTCAACTCACAGACCCAGGCCCTCTATCTACCGAACCCATCTCACTCCACGCACTCTTTCGAAACCCACCAAAAAAAACAAATCCCCCGATTCTCTCCACCCTCCGCCCTCTCTCCTCCCCTCTCCCCTCTACTCCGATTGCCACCCCGTAGTGATGCCGCCAACGCTCACCCCTGCATCCAACACCGACGTCCGCCTCCCCCAATCCCCCTCTCACGCTATCTCTTCGCAGCACTCGATAGCTCTGGCGCCACCCTCATCCAAGAGCACCGTCGCCCAGCTCCCCTTGCTGTCGCCGCTCTGCCCGCAGTCCGCCACCATCACCATCACCCCCCTCAGCAGCGAGCCCGCCCTCTCGAGCAGCGCCGCTCCCCCACTCCCCCCACAGTTAGCTTCCCCTCTCTCTTCCCTTCCCCGTTCTCTGACGACCACACGCCCATCGAAGGCCGCCTCGCCGCCGCAGAACAACGCCTTCGACCCCGCCCGCTCTCCCTCCGCTTCCCTCTCCGACTGCACCCCGTCGAGCGCCACCGCTCCCCTCGCTCACGTTGCTACTAGTGCTCGTCGTCGGTGACTGCCGCCTCGGCCCCGAGCCTTCCGCCGCCGCCCTCCGCTCCCCTCCGACAGCTGCAGCACGAGCACGAGAGAGTTGCAGCGAGAAGAAGAGAAAGAGAAGAGGTATACGAGATACGTATTCTGTACGTATTGGTATATGTATTAAGTATATACGTATATATATATAGACTGATTGGTTTTAAATTAATTATAAATTGTATATGTGTCAGAAAAATACGAGACAAGGCCTAGAAAATCAGAAACGACGAAACGGACTCATTGGCGCTAGTTTCATCGCCAAAAGGCAAGTATATCGCCCACAATAATTTTTCAAAGGTAAAACTAAATAAAGCTAAATTCTCTTTAAAATTCATATCATGAGATTTTCATGTACATTGACGTACAAGAAAAATATATGTTGTAGCACTAGTTAATATGGTCGTTTTGACCTCTTATTGGAAGAATCCTGACGTATGGTTTGCCCTAGAGAAATCTTTGAAAAATATAATGAAAAATCGTTTTCTCGTTTTAATTATTTTTTGTGTCATATAAATTAAGAAAAATTCCCTTTAATTATTTTAAGATCTTGAAAGATGTATACTAGCCTTAGAAAAATATTTCAAGCTTAATTAGACACATTTGCTCAGTTTGAATCATTTCTGTGCTCATTTCTTTAAACTATTGCAAATGTGTATTTTCTACATGTTTTTAAATACCGTTTCATTTATGCGGCACCAAACTTCACATGTCACCTGTTGTGTATTGCAAGATAAAAACCCACGTGTGTGCGTGTGGACACTTTAATAAGTTAGTTGAATATGCCTTGTGAATTGCAACATTCTGGATTTATATGGATTTCTTGAACTACTGGAAAATCATAGACATGCGGGCCGGTTTGGCTAATCATAGATATTGAATGCCAAGATTTGGCTATTCCCGTTGGCCAATTTGGCTAGTCTGGCTTGTGTTCCAGTATTACAACTTTTGATGGCCGGTTTGTCTGATTCTGGCTTGTGGTTCAGAAAGTACACGTGGGTGGGGTTGGGTTCGCGGACACTAGTCGAAAGTAAACGGGTCAACTTCGGGGGCACTTGAAGGTAGATTCACTTGCTTGCCGCCTAACGACGTGAACCTTAGTGCACTAAATTTAATACACTCTTGAACATCTTGAAAATGTTATTTCGAAAACGTACGACATATAGAATTGTTTCTGTTTTCACTTAAATAGAATTGCCATGTTTTCACTTAAATAGAACTGTCATGCTAGTATAATTTCTGTTCATACTGCTTAGAAATTATAATTGTTGTTACTACTTTCACTTTTAATAAGACTGACATGCTAATGTAATTTCTGCTTAGAAACTATAATTGTTCGTTTATTCATAATTCTTTAAACGGCCATGCTTTTGAAAATCTTGCCGATGGTTAGTGTTTCTAACATTTTATATCTTGCTTAGCGACCCTCGTTGACATATATTGTGAAATATATGTCAAGTTTGAGGCAAAGGAACATACCTTGAGACTTAGCAGGTTGAGTACTTTGACGCTGAGATTCCTTGCTGAGGAACAACATGCCTTCGATTCGCTGCTGTAATTTAATATTGTTATTGTAAACTCATTCAGGTGTATTTCGACTTTGTGTAACTGTTTCTAATGGCCAAGCCAGGCCTTATTTATGTACATGTAATCTGGACATTGACTTGTAATAATGATATTTTGCTTTGCTCTGAGTTCGCATGCAAGAACCTGCAAAGCTTAATATACAGACGCTTATTGTGCTTAAGTCAAAGAAGAAAGAAAAAATAAATAAGTACTTCTTCTTTGCTTTAAGCACATGCAGACCCGCTCGCATCCTCGCTCCTAAGTATAATATGAAGCGGGGCGTGACAGAAGAAATGTATTTTCCTGTTCAGGTAGCCACAAATTTTATGGAAAAAAACGCACAAGAATCGCTCGAGAATTACTTCAAAAACCTAGCCGAAACACCACTTATATAGCTACCGGGTATGTTGTTAGAATCGGATCTGAATCCTACTCTGAATCGGCATCCAAACCCACTCCACCCTCGCTCTGCTCCCGCAGCAGTTGGATTTTAATCCGGATTTATTAAAGAATTCGATTCCGATTTTAATTCGGATGGAAAAAGAATCAGATTCCTGATTCCGATAAATCGGAGGCCAAATAATCAGATCTTGGTTTTGGAAGAGAATTGTAGACCCCAACTACATTCCGATTCGGTTGGGGGTGGGAGTTCGTTGCACGTTACTGATTTTGTTAAACTGATCCCAAAAGGCTAATTTAAACGCACTCGTTATTCAATGTTATGGCGGATGTGGGACTAAAAAAGCCCATCCCAACAGCCAAGTCCAAATAGAATTGAGAAGCATGACGTTGTTAATGTCATTTGGCAGGCGTCCGAGAAGCATGACGTGGAGGACGCTGAGGTAGCAGCACCGCCGCGACCACAACAAGGCAGGAGGAAGCTGAGGCGGAGGAAAAGGAGGAGGAAGAGAGAGGGGAGTGGGAAGGGGCATAGGCCCCGTTGTCTGTTCTCCCTAGCAGCTAGGTTGAGACTCATATTTAGTCCCACATCGGTGTCAAAAAACAAGTCCCGTTGTTTAACGTAGATTTGTGGGTCTTGCATCGTGACAATTAAGCCAAAGATGTTGGCTTTGGAGGTTGGGCTTTTATTTTATCTTGAGTCTTGACTAGTTGATTGAATACGATCATGCTTGTATTGTTGATACTTAGTATTTGGAATCGGGTCGGTTTGGAATTATTATCCTCGGTTCTGGCTTTCGATTCTGAAACAATCGGTTGACTTTTTACACCCGAATCCGATTTCGATTTCGAACTGTCCGAATTCGGAACCGTATTTTTCGTCCATCCTCGTTATGGACATAGCTTTCTCTGGCCAATGTTCTGCAGCTATGACTGTGGGCACACATTTTTAGTTGCCATATTTCTTAAAGAGTAAAAAAAGTGGGAAAGAAAAAAAGTGAAATCCATAAAAAAAACTTAGTGAGGAATATATATATATATATCTATTATACATTTGACAGCGATTTTTGAATTCTAGGGCTGATTAGGACAAGATAAAGAGTGGCTGAGATTTGATCTTGGTAAATCAATGGTTGAGATTGGATTTTGTGAAAATTTTAGTGGGAAAACTTAAATTGGGGGGGGGGGGATATCTTGGGAACCAAAACTTTAAAATTAAAAGTATCTTGAGAAAGATTGTGGAGATTAAATTTGAGGGGAAAAGTGTTTTGGGAATCTAAACTTTGAAATTAAAAGTGTCTTGGGAAAGATTGTGTAGAAGCATGATCCATTAAATTAAACAAAGTAAAAAAAATTAGCGTAAAAAAATTTAGCGGAACAACAAATTAGGGTAAAAAATTTAAGTTAATACCCTCAACTAAAAATACCCTGAGGTTTGTTGTTCCGCGACGAAGGCGCCCGCTAAATTTTTTTATGCTAAACTATTGTTCTGCGCCGAAGGTGCCTGCGCCGTATTTGTTGTTCTGCGCCGAAAGCGCTCGCGCGTTGTTCCACGCCAAATGCGCACATGCCGAATTTTTTGTTCAACTCCGAATTTGCTGTTTCATGCCGAAAGCGTTCGCGCTGAATTTGTTGTTCCGCGCCGAAGGTGCTCGCGCCATATTTGTTGTTCCGCGCCTGCGCCGTATTTGTTGTTTTACGCTGAAGGCGCTCCGCTAAATTTTTTTACGCTAATTTGTTGTTCCGCGTCGAAGGCGCACGTGCCGTATTTGTTGTTCTGCGCCAAAGGCGCTCACGCGTTGTTCCGCGCCGAATTTGTTGTTCCACACCGAAGGCGCTCACGCCATATTTGTTGTTCTGCGCCGAAGACGTCCACGCCGTAGGTGCCCGTGCCGCTAAATATTTTTACGAGAATTTGTTGTTTTTTAAATTTTGGCTATGGAAATACTTTTTTGGAGAATAAAGATTTCGCGGGGGGAAATCTTAAACGAACCGTGCCCGCGGGCATAGGTTATGACTAGTGTGTGTGCATATATATATATATATATATATATATATAAATACAATTCACGAACTTTGTCCTACATGGCAGTTTTGTCCCACGTGGCAGTTGTGTGTGGTTCTGGACTTGGGGTTTGGGATGGGATTTTGGTGATTTTTTTGCGTTTTAGTCTCTGCTTTTCCTCTTTTTGCACCTGATCCTCCCCTCTCACACACATCCACGCTTTTTTCACTTTGGCGACCGCTTCTCTCTGCATTTGCGCCCAGACGACAACTGCCTCCGTACCCTCTGGGCACGGGTTATGACTAGTATATATATATATATCTATCTATTATACATTTGACAGCGATTTTTGAATCCTAGGGCTGACTAGGACAAGCTGACTAGGACAAACTGGTTGATAAAAGACGGCCAGGATTTGATCTTGATAAAATCAACGATTTGGATGAAGCTTTGTGGGTCCCATTTGAGTCCCATTTGTTCAATATTAACTCAGCCTTTTTATTTGCGTGACCTGGGGAAGAGTATTTGCGTGACCTGGGAAAGAGTAGTAGTCTTTTTTGGGAAGGGCAAAAGGCTTTTTTTGGGGGAGAGCAAAATCGCTGCCGAGATCTGCTACTTTCTCATTATCTGGGTCTTCTCGCAAGGTGCAAGGAGCATCATTTCCCGAAGGGTCTTCTCGCAAACAAACAGGCTGAATTAAAATTTTAAGGAGATCATCTAATCCAGGTTTGAAACTATTCAAATCTTACTGTTTTGTGCTATAAAGGGTACTTAATTCATTTGCGAAGCATTCAGATCACCCATATGATACTATAATTTATATGTGCGTCGCAGGCAAAGGAACATTCTTCATCTCAGAAACCGCCAGTGGTTGCAAGGGTGTCGATGGTTTCCGATGGTTGCAGGGGCGGATGAAGAATTTGGATAGTGAAGAATGGTGTCGATGGTTGGAAGGGCGGCTGCCTGAAGTTCTCGGGGTAGCGGTTCCATTTCCTCACCTGACCGAAACTGCCATTTCCTCACCTGGGTCGTTGAGAGGACGAGAAAGATCACAGCTTTGTGCGAGAAGGAGATGCGAAGATGGTATCGACGTTTGCTCGAGTAGCGGTTTCAGACCTGTTTCCAAAGACTGTCATCAACCTCAATCGGTGAGTGGCGCTTTATTTTTCTTTTGGCCCTTTTTTAATCTTGGAAAGTTAAAGGTTTGATTTTGTACGAAATTTGGGATTTTAAATGGTAAAAATTTGACTTTTTTGTGTTTAAACAGTATAGAATTTAGAGAAGATGGAGATGCTGGGATGTTGAAGTGCAGTTATTGGCTAGGACTTCTTTATTTTTTGCATTTAGTAGAAACGTTCTGGACCCAAAAATTCATAATTGCAAAAATTATCTAAGTTATTTTTTTGAATTTTCAAAGCACATATCTACATTGATGAGTTATATTCAGTGATAATGTATTTAGTTGTTATTATCATCAGTTTAGTTGTTTATTTCATTATTTATTGAATTTGGGATTAAATCTGCAGCATGCACACAATAACAAGTGGAATTGCAATTTTTTAATTTATTTGCATATATCATGTGAGTAAAAGTTTTGATTGAGATCAAACAAAAACATAAGAGCTGATATCAATGATTGTGTGCAGTGGTGATCCAACCATGTTCCAGTCGTTTTGGCGCACAATGGGGTAGCAGGGGACTATCGTGATCCCAGGGTGGCAGACGATGAGCTACTTCTCGGATGTCGACAACATTTGCTGGTTCCTTGAGCCCAATTTCGCTTATGAAATCCGTAGGCTCCATAAGTTGGTCGGTAATGCGACCATCGTTGGCACGGGGTCAACTCAGTTGTTTCAGGCTGTGCTTTATGCCCTCTCACATTCCCGATGCTAAGGAGCCCATGAGTGTTGTATCTGCAATTATATGTTAAATCAAGCTTCATTCATATAGTAAATGCATATAACTAGCAAATGACACCCTTAATAAGGGTATAAAATATGACAGTGAATATTGCATTCTGCGTACCAAATGCTTATTGAGTTATTGTCTAACTTGAACGGGAGTAAGGCAGTGTATTTGAAAGGTTAAGTGTGTGATTTAATAATTATATGTTTCTAAAGTTGGTTATGAGAAATTCGCTATCATATCCTTCATTGTATTCTATAGATTATCTTTATTGGCCTGCTGCATTGTGTGCTTTCCTCCAATCTGTCTCCCACACTATCGAGAGGTTGATCGCCTGTCAGTGCCAATCTGTCTCCCACACTATCAAGGTTGAAGAAAGTTTGGTAAGCGCCGCGTGTCAGTGCCAACACTCTGATCTATGTTGTCGCCTGAATTTTAGCCTAAAGTTTGTTACTTTTTCATTGCTAGACCGAGTTTAACCTCAAAGTTGGGATTTTTAATTAGGTTTTGGAGTTGGCCGGAAACATCGTGAGAGACAACACTAAGAGCAAGATAATATCAAGGCGTGTGCTACTTGCAGTGAGGAATGATAAGGAGTTGGGGAAGCTATTTGATCAGAATCCCACCTGCCCTTAGGTTTGCATTCTTTCTCATATGTAACTTTATTGATTCAAAAACAATGTATTTATTTTCCGGCCCCAATCTCAATTACATTTTTTTAAGAAACAGGGGCACCCCTCTTCAGATTGAGCTGAATTTTTCATTTGACACCAACGGCATCCTGAACCTCAAGGCCAAAGACAATAGAATTTGCAGTCTTAGATCACCATCACCAACGAAAATTAGAGACCGAGGAATTCACAGAGGAGGGCATTATGGTGATGTTGAAGATCGATGCATGCAACCAGTTTGAGATGTACGTGTACAACATAACGAACACGATCAATGACAAGGACACGCTTCTCTAAAAATAATGTTAATTATTAAATTTTTGCTGTTGTTGAATATATAATGTACGAATTTGTAATTAACGCATGTGTGGTTTGTTTATAATTATTACGCTTTAGTTAGGATGAACTATAATTGTGCTTATTTAAAGATCTTATCCTGGATTGTGACATTTTTTGAGCACTTATATTATTTTCGTGGTTTTAAAACTATTTAGAGTAATATAATAATTTTTGTAATGGTGGAATATTTGGGATGAAAGTGTAAGGTTAAAATAAGTAGTAGATAAATGATTTGAAATGAAATTTTAAGGTTAAATTGGTTGTGGATAAATGATTTTTAGAATTTGGAAGATTATGTGGTTTTTTTGGGTAAAACGATTAGGGGATCCAAGATTTTAAGGTGGGATATTTTAAATGAACCGTGCCCTTAGGGCACATGTTATGACTATCTATATATTAAAACACAACTGTTTTTGAATCCAAGGGCTGACTAGGACAAACATATTGATAGAAGGATGGTTGATATTTAATCTTGGGAAATCAACAGTTGAAATGAGAGTTTGTGAAAATTTTAGGAGGGAAAAACATTTGTTGGGAAATGAAAGTTTATGGGAAAATGAAATTTTTTGGGGAATAAATGTTTCTGGATAATAGTAGAGTGCAATTAATGCATTTGGGGAAAAAACTTTAACTTGCACTCAATGCTGCAGATCGAATGATGTGCAGATCGAATGATCTCTTCCTCAACGCGCGGCCCACCGTCTCTTCGACGCATGGGGCAACAAGATAAGAATAATTTCTCGCGCCGAAGGCGCCCGCTTTTACGATAATTTGTTGTTCCGCGTCGAAGGCGCCCGCGTCGAATTTGTTGTTCTGTGTCGAAGGCGCCTGCGTCGAATTTGTTGTTCCGCGTCAAAGCCGCCCGTTTTTACGCTAATTTGTTGTACCACGCCAAAGGCGCCTGCGCCGAATTTGTTGTTCCGCGCCGAAGGCGCCCGCTCTGTCATGCTTGAGGGAAGGCGTACCCTCTTGCTTTCGTGAAGCTCTTCCCTGCGAGATGGTGATGCGAGATGAATGAACAGCCGCCTTTGGATTTGCGAGATGAATTCCGTTCAAGAGCTTGCCTTGCGAGATGGATTTGCGATGAATTGACGCCACCTAACAGCGTAATGCTTCCCTAGACGACGCTTGAGCTTCCCTAGAGACGCCTGGGAGAGCAAGAGACGTCCAATTTCCAAAGCGCGCTGTCAGTTTAATAATCATGTGTACTCTTTTTACCCACGAAAAAAGTTGGACCCACAAAAATTTAATCCCAACCGTTAATTCTCCAAGATTTAATCTTGGCCCTCTTTCTATCAACCCCTTTGTCCTAGTCAGCTTGTCCTAGTCAGCCCTATGATTCAAAAATCGCTGTCAAATATATAATAGACTAGTCATAATCCGTGCCCGCAGGCACGGTTCAATTAAGATTTCCCCCCGCAAAATCTTTATTCCCCCAAAAATTATTTCCACGGTCAAAATTACGTGGAACAACAAATTTGCGTAAAAATATTTAGCGATATGGACGCATTCGGCATGAAACAACAAATTCGGTGCGGAACAACAAATTAGTGTAAAAACATTTAGCGGGCGCCTTCGGCGCGGAACAACAAATTAGTTTAAAAATCGGCGCGGGCGCGGTTCAAGTAAGATTTTCCCCCGCAAAATCTTTGTTCCCCAAAAAATTATTTCCACGGTCAAAATTGCGCGGAACAACAAATTTGCGTAAAAATATTTAGCGACATGGACGCATTCGGCATGAAACAACAAATTCGGCGCGGAACAATAAATTAGTGTAAAAACATTTAGTGGGCGCCTTCGGCGCAGAATAACAAATTAGTTTAAAAAAATTTAGCGGGCCCCAAAAATTCAATTCCACCATAGAATTTAGTTTCCCTAAAAATTTTAGTGCTCCCCAAAATTTAGTTACCTCCAGATTAAGTTCCTTGCAAAATTTTAGGGAGAGAGATTTCGAGAGAGTATGAGAGAGGGAGGGAGGGAGGGATTTTCAGCCAAAAGTTCGGTTCCACCCACAATAATTATTTTTTTATTTTTTATTTTCCATCATCATTTCAACTTCTAAACTTGGGATTAATGAGCACTTTCCATCTTATTTAGGCACTAAGCTATCCCTGAGGAACTCATAACAGGCGTAAGCTTTGCATCCGGGAGAGCTGGATATGATCCTCTCATGGCAAAATTCACGGTGTTGTTAATTTATCATTGCCATTACCATCAATATTTTTTCGTAGATTCGATGTGGTTAAGGGATTTTTAGCCAAAAGTTTGGTTCCACCCACAATAATCATAATACAATAATGTTATGAATCAACTACTGAGGGGAGAGCCCTCAAGTCTATATTTATAGCCAAAGGGGAGAATACAAGTGGGTATGGGCCCAACCACTTAGGTTGGCCCAATAACTCATCAACCCAGTAAATACCCATTCACAACACTCCCCCTTATCCAGCCATGGTTGTGGACCCCGCTCATGAATACTTCAGGATTCTGAGCCTGTTTGGGTCTCACATGGGGTGGATACTTCAGGGTCCTGAGTTGGTGAGATTTGCCTCGTTAAAACCTTTGGCTATGGAAAACCCAGTGGGAAAAACCATAGTTAAGGAAAAAGAGTGCAAACGCTCTTTAACTCCCCCTGATTTGTACAAGTGACTCTGCTCATGAATACTTCTGGATTCTGAGCGTCACAGAGGGGTGGATACTTCGGGATCCAGAGTTGATTTGATTTGCCTCGTTAAAACCTTTGGCTATGGAAAACCCAGTGGGAAAAACCATAGCTAAGGGAAAAGAGTACAAATTCCCTCAACTCCCCCTGATCTGTAAAAGCTCTTAGGCTTTCAGATCTCTTAGGCTTATCTCATCACTCCTATTTACAATATTCCGAAAATGTACACAAATTACAAATTTTGTCACCATCAAGCAGCTGCTGAATCCAGGGACTCTGAGGAGGTTGCTAAGTTTTGTCGCCTCTGATGTGGTCTTCAGACTATATGGTTAGCTCCACAGAACCAGCCTCTATCCCAGTCGTCACTGGGATGTGATGTACCACCAGGCGCCCTCAAATACACCATTGGTGTGATTCTGGAATGGTGAGGATCTCGGAATGATAAGATGATGTTGCCTTCATAAGTTGCTTTGCAGATCTGCAGGGGATGGCCATCCCACTGTGGGTACCCGTTCTGTGATTTCTCAGCATAGGGACTGGACCTGAAACCTGCATTTGCATAAACATTGGAGGATGCTACTACATTTTGTAAGTCCGAATATTTCGACCCTTGGAGTAAGCGCAGAAGGCTTAACTCAGGTCTAATGGCCCTTTTTAGGTGCCAACTATCTCTGGCTAATGAGTTTACTGCAATTGTTATACCGGGACAGATGCAGTTAGCCAGGAGTGCATGATTGCACTAAGATAAGGGACTTTAGGACCAGTTATATCCTCCCCCTCTTCCAGCGATCGGAAGGGTTCTTTTTGTTCATCCAGTAAGTGTACCACCGTAGGTGTACTTTGGATGACAATGGTCCTGTTAATATCTCCAACGCACTTCTGGGCGTTTGTAACAGGATTCTATGAGCCATGACTTTATATTTGCCTAGGTCTTTTTTTATTTCATGTTTAAAAGTCAGGCTAGTACATTTATTTCGGTTTTCTCTTCAGGAGATCCGATGAGATGTTAGTTGTCTACAACTAAGATCTCTAATCCTGTTCTTTGCATAGATGCAAAAACAACCTTCAGTAGGAATCATTGACTTCTCAAGTGATTCTCTTGGTTGTACATTTATTTGTTATACTTATATTTCTTCATTTGAATAGACGTCCCGAAGTCTATTCAGGCATTTTAAGGAAATGTGGAAATTATCTTTACAAGATATCCACGAAGGTATGCCGTCACAACATCCAATAACAGCATATCCAAAATTTTCCTTCGCCAAATCGTAAGGTATCCGCTTTTGATAACTTAGGGAGACTGATGCATCATTTATGAGACATGCTCATTTGAATTTGTTCGATCCCTAGTTTCAGCGAAATTTTCCTTGGGCTATAGGTTGTACCGTATAGCATACGATTTTGTATCTATTTTTCTTATGTTTGCAATACTTTGTTTTATCCACAGGTTTGACACCTTTTGGTGTCTGGACTTCAGGTCCGAACATTTCTCGTTTCATAAGTGAGTCCAGCTCATCTTCTATTGCCACGTTCCACATTTTGGCCAATCTCTACGTTTTCCTTCTAGCAACGGAGTGTGGAACGATAATTTACAAACATCATCGCCATTGCGATGTATATGGCAATATAATACGTGAATATATTGTCGACAATTTATGTTCTATCTGTCCAACACCTCCCCAGTACGTACAACATTTACTTAATTTCACTTTTTCCCGGCAATTCCTCTGCAGTGGATTCCGGGAAGGGTGATGGTGTGGACAGGAGCTCATTGTCCTGTGGTAGTATTGTCTTAAGGTCTCCAGGAGTTTCTGTCCTTGGAGCCTGGTGGTCTGCCTCTTTTCTGTTGAGGATCAGCCACTTCTGCTGCTGGTGGATTGCATCCATTCTCGGGGATGTCAATCCTAGCTGGAGTTTTTGCAGCAGGGATGTGTGATCTGACAATCTTCTGGTTGTCAATAAATGATTCCGGTAATTGGTGAACAGTGTTCTGTGTGTGGAAGATCTTCTGGATCTCATCTACACATTGTATTGTTACCGGATCATAGTGGGTCAAGCTGTTTGTATCCCACGTTATAATTTTCTTCGCGCCAGATTTTCCAGTATCTGGGCCTATTTTTGGGAAAACTCGTCTCATCGAGATCACAGTCTTCAAGATGTGCCTTAAATGCGTCCCCCGTTTGGGGTTCTAGGTATCTTATAAGTGAGGGTGAGTCAAATCCTGCATGGATACCTAGGCGACGCTGAGTACCGATTTGGTCCTCTTTGGTGGTGCAATGGGGATTTAAGACTGCGCGACCGAAGATTCTCAGATGAGAAATGTTCGGTGGCATTCCATATGCAAGTTGCATTGGAGACTCTGACCTCCAGAGGGTCTTATTTTCATTTACGATGCAGCATGCAGAGTTTGCATGTCCCCATGCATCCATAGGCAATCGGGATTTAATGGACGTTCAGTCCATTGGAGTCTACTTTTCAGTGACTCTGCCGACCCATTTTGGGTATGAACATGCGGCACTTGTATGTTCATTTTCAATTCCCGTTGATTGGCAATACTCTTGAAAAGACTGGGAGGTATATTTCCCAACATTAACCAGACTTATTTACAACATTTTATTGTCTGGGAAATGTGCCCGCAACATTTTTATTCTTGTGCCAATAGCTTTGGAAAAGCTAAGTTGCGGGTCTTGTAGTAGACATACGTATGAATATTCTGAGGATGCATTTATTAGTACAATGAAGTACCAAAATAGCCCACTAGGGGTGGTGGATTTTATCCACATCTGTCTCCTTGTATTCTTTTTTGAGGAAGCGTGGAGATTCTTTTTCAACTTATTGTGGAGATGGCCTTGCAATTAGTCTTCCCTTATAGTAAGGGATGCGAGGGAATTTTCCCTTCTGAAGAATCTTCTGGTTCTTCAAGTCATACCCATAGGATAAGATGCTGTGCATCACAAATCCAGGGTGGCCAAGTCCAACATGCCAGAGTGAAAACTTGGCTGATGTAGGGCACTTCAGGTGCTCCGTTTAATTCTGCTTCCTTTCTCCGAATCTTCGTATGATAGAGGCCTATAAGGCTCTCAAAACGTTCAAGTGTGGATTTTACTCCTTTTTCTTGAGACGTTGCATACGGTAATTTTTCTTTTACATTTGCTGTTTCCAAATGGGATCCGTTGAAACGGATGTCCTTGAAACTTAGAAAGTTTCTTTTTGGAATTCGGAGGGATTAGTGCATCCATTATTTTTGTGTCGTTTGGGGGCAACTGTGTTGCATTCCCTGGATCTTCAATATAGCCCTGATATTGGGCTTTGTATTGATAGAAATCGTACGTGTTTATTGTCTACTAAGCATTTATGAGAGCAGTTTCAAAAGATGAAACGTATCGGCACATGCATATTTAGATAAACATTTTCATTTATTGTCTACTAAAATTTTTCAATCAAAACAGATTGCGTAATACAAAAAGCTCTCATAACAATTTGCTAAGATAAAAGTAAAAGGCTAGTTAAGCATGCCATTATTTTCGAAGTCGTCAGCTGAAAAACTTAACTGGAGCATCAGATGTCATCAGGTTTGTTTCAGCTTTATTTTTCTTGTTCTCTTTATACAAATCCTGGAGAAGATGCGGAGTTCGGCACAGTCTGGACCAGTGGCCTTTCATGCCACAATTTTGGCACTGGTCTTCCCATTCCCTCTTGGGTGGGGGGATATCATTTCTATTTTTTGTGCCTCGTGAACTTCCGCTTACTTTCATTATTTCGCTGCTGCTGTACATGACCCTTGACATTTTTCTGTTGACCCCCCTTTTATGGTCTTTCTTTTCTTTTATTATCTCACTTCTTTTTGAAGGAAGAGGAATAGTGAGCTTCTGGTGGGGGGCAGTGCCGGAGAGCGTATATTGTGAGTGGAGAGAAGAAGCTCTCTGTTTTGCTCGGCCATGAGTAAACATGACAGCAGCTCGGAATACTTGGTGAACTTGCGTTCACGGTATTGCTGCATGAGTATCGCATCTTTTTCATGGAAGGACGTATACGTCTTTTCCAGCATGCGATTTTCTGAGACTTTTTCACCACACAACTTCAGGCGTGCGGTGGTGCTAAAAAGTGCTGAGTTGTACTCAGCAATGGACTTAAAGTCCTGTAGTCTCATGTTCTCCCACTCATATCGTGCCCTTGGGAGTATAACATCTTTCTGATGTTTATACCTGTCCTCAAGGGCAGTCCATAGCTCAAATGGATCTTCGACCGTAAGGTATTCAGCCTTTAAGGTCTTGTCCACATGGCGGCGAATATAGGTGATGGCTTGCGCCTTCTCTATATTGCTAACATTTTCTTTTTCAGTCACAGCAGCGATGAGGGACTTTGCCCGCAGGTGAAACTTTACATCTAGCTTCCAGCTTAGATAGTTTCTCTCTGATGCTTCCAGTACTTCGAAATTAACGCTTGCAATATTAGCCATTTATCTAGTAGAGCACAATTATGCATGAATTAATAATTAATTCAGAGAAAACATTTTCATGTGGAGGCAATATTTAACGAAAAGCTAAATGTGTGGATCGGCCAGTCCCACAAGAAAGAGTCCAAAAAAGTCCACAGTCCAAATTATACAAATTTGCAGCTTAAAGAAAATGAAAATACAACTTTGGAAACCCCGTGGGTCCCATATGATATCTCCATCTTCAAGCGTGGCCTCCGTCTTCGTGGAAGTTGGTCTTCTTTCTTTGACATTTACATAAATTCCTCACTACAATTTCTCTCAAAAATAAAAGAAAAGTGCGGGAAATAAACTGTGGGACTAAACGGCCGATCCAAAAACCACATTTAGCAATTCATGCAGAAATATTGTGCTCATCAACATTTTCATCAGACATTTTCATCACAGGCATCACAGGCATTTAATATTCGCAGAGATGGATAGATAATTTAAACACTTAATAATTATTGGACCACTGGGCAACGTCATACACCGTTAGGTTACTAACGGCAGAGCGGTCGCAGGATCTTTCTAATTATTAAGTTTTAAATACAATGCACAACCACGCATATAATATCCAACAGAATATACCAGAGATGCAAAGCATGTAAATATGATTTTTGCAGAAAAAAAAAATCATTACAATGCAAAGGTTGTAAATTGAATGGGTTTAATCAATTAAATTGATTAAGAGCCCAAAATAAACATTTTCTTTGTCAGAGGAAAAAGTTTTCCTCATCATCCCAAAAGCCCCCTCCAAGAATCCCCAAAAAGTCCTCGCCTGCCCGGTATTTGTCCCGTAATTTACCGTGATTTTTCACGAATATTTTGCCCTTAAATCCCCATTTTAAATTAATTTTTAGGCTAATAAATTGCCTTTTGAGGCAAATTTATAGCCCTTTGCCTCCCCCTTTTTTTTTCAGATAAAACAACATGCGGGTCTGAAGCCCGCAGTCGACCTGTGGGCTTCGGGCCCATAGGCTTTTTTTTTTCCTTTCTCTTCTTTCCTTTTTTTTTTCCTTTCTCTTCTTTCCTTTTTTTTTTTGAAATCTGTGGGCCTGAAGCCCACAGATCTGCTGTGGGCTTCAGGCCCACAGATCTGGAATTTTTTTTTTTTTTGAATTCTGTGGGCCTGAAGCCCACAGATCTGCTGTGGGCTTCAGGCCCACAGATCTGGAAATTTTAATTTTTTTTTTCTTTCCGTTTCTAGGGTTTCTGGGGGGGCGGGCGCCGCCGCCGCCCCCTGCGGGTGGGGGCGCGGCCGGCGCCGCCGCCGCCCCCTGCGGGGGGGCGGCGGGGGCCGCCCCCCCCCCCCCCCCCCCCGCAGGGGGGCGCGGCCGCGGAGGCCGCCCCCCCCCCCTGCAGGGGGGGAGCGGCCAAGGCCGCCCCCCTGCAGGGGGGCGCGGCCTCGGGGGCCGCCGCCCCCTGCAGGAGGGGCGGCGGGGGGGGCCGCCCCCCCTGCAGGGGGAGGCGGCCGCGGGGGGCCGCCGCCCCCTGCAGGGGCGGCGGCAGGGGCCGCCCCCCCTGCAGGGGGAGGCGGCCAAGGGGGCCGCCCCCCCTGCAGGGGGAGGCGGACATGGGGGCCGCCGCCCCCTGCAGGGGCGGCGGCGGGGGCCGCCCCCCTGCAGGGGGAGGCGGCCATGGTGGTGGGGGGGGGGGTTTTCCGGCGAGGGGAGGGTTTTGGGGGGGGTCCGGTGACGGGTAGCCGCCGGAGGGTTCAAAATTAGGGTTTTAACCCTAAAAATTGAGTTTTTACCCTAAAAATTGGGTTTTTGGGATGAAAAATCCGTCGTTTTCAAGGCGACGATGAATCCCCATGACGATCTTGTGAGATCTAGGGGAGGGGTAATCATACGTATGATTAAAAATCTTGTTTTTAGAGTTTTTACCTCTATATCCGTCCTCCGGATATAGCGACGGTTGCTCGAAGCCCTACGCGGATGACGACCCTTGATGGAGGAAGCCTTGCACCGCGCTCGTGGATCTACCGTCTCGCCTTCGCCTTCGCCTTCGCAACGAACGGAAAAATTTGTGGAAAAAAATTTTTTAGAGACTCGTGCTGATAACGTGTTATGAATCAACTACTGAGGGGAGAGCCCTCAAGTCTATATTTATAGCCAAAGGGGAGAATACAAGTGGGTATGGGCCCAACCACTTAGGTTGGCCCAATAACTCATCAACCCAGTAAATACCCATTCACAACAAATAAAAATTTGTTGATCAGACCGTTTCATTCAATTCATGTTTAAGGAAGTAAGAAACTGCAAAAAATCTTCAGTAACCATGATCTATACATGTTTTTTCATTAGATATCAACAGAACTTAGTCTCTTGCATTCTAGCCAATTCAAATTGTATACAGATAAAGCCATCAAAATGAAGTATGCAACAATTGATGCCAATCAATTCAAAATGAATTCATAGGGATTCTGATTAACATCTCAAGGTTGATCACATGATGTGGTAACATCTTAATATATTTCTTCCAATGAGTTTACATCAATGACTCTCTTCATGATCCTTCTCATTCTCCCCCTATTCATGGCTGTTTTAAGATGGTGAAAGGCAATTCTAAGATAAGTGGTCTAGAAAACATAGTGTACATAACCAATGAGTACAATTAACTAAGATAGGAGAATGAAAAGATATTCCTTGTTCTACTAACTTTTGCTTGCCAGTGCTTAATAATCCAAACATCCAAATAGAAACAGTTACAATAATACCAATTTGATAACACACCAATAAATCTCATTTCCCTACACAATTCTTCATAGCATAACTTTCTGACACCGAAAGGACCAAAACTACAAAATTTGATCAGGCATGTCCAGAATTTGGGTACAATTGAAATGATTTGTTGATGAAATGGCGGCAAAAAAGATACTGAAGAACAAACCATAATTCAAATGTATTGCAAAAATTACCAGAAATTGATGATTATTGCTGAAACAATAGCAAAACTATTGGAAAAGTTGTATTAGTCAGTTAAAAATGATAGATCATATGGTCAAGTGTCACAGCTCAACAATACATAGGTTCATTGTCATTACATTCTCCCAATTTCTAAACATTAGAATTAACTTTGGTTCTTGGGAATGGGATTACATCTCTGACATCTTCAATTCTGGTGGCAAACGTGACCAACCCCTCAAATCCAATGCTGAAACCAGCATTCTTGATAGTACCATGCCTCCGAAACCAGCGTCCTTTGGTGCGATGATATCGAACACCGTCCTCATATCATCTCTTGCACGAACGAAAAATGGCTTAACCTCCTTCGGGTATTCATATATGATTATCGACCGGTTGAATACCTCATCAGCCAAATATCTGCCACAAAGATCGTGAGAGAAATACGAAGATAATGTAAATGATGCTTATGGAAAAGATTATACCTTTCATGGTCTCTTGATAGACTAATTCCCCAGTCCGCTTGTTCTCCAAATTTCTTGTTTTCTGCTTGCAATCAGTTTCAATTTTTGTTTAGTCTTACTTTTCTCAGACCAATGGGTGCAATGCATCAGTTACCTTCTTTAGAATCTCCAGCGCTTCTGTATAAGTAATTCTTGCGAAAGGTGAAGGATCCTGCCAAAACAGAGTTAGGATCGATAATATGAAGTTTAGACTTACGCTTACGTATGCGGCACGGTAGTCTACGAACTTCGCCTTCGGATTCGCCACGACGGATCGAGTCTTCTCACGAACGGAGTAAGGCTACTAAATCCACAATCTAAATCTCTACTTTAGATTAAGAACTTGGATAGAAAGAGAGGAAGCATTTCGGCAGAGCTTCGCTAGGATGAAGATGCATGCAAGAATGCCATGCAAAATCTTAAGGAAAATGGCTAACCCTTGGGTCTTATTTATAGCCCCCAAGGTAGTTATTTTAGGATCAATTGTTCCTTTGGAACAATTTAACTAAGGTGTACCATCGTACATGGCATATTATAAGCTTAAGTTGTACCATATGCATGGTACAATATAAGCTTAAGATATTACCCCTTTATTAGCCATATGTCGCATGCACTTATGCACACATAATGCGACTTTCCCATCAATCTAGAGATCCTCTCCGCAAGGGAACATATTCCCTTTGCGTACGACTTTGTGTACGCGACGTTCGAGGTCCGTATTCCCTCGTACATCCCCTACAAGGGTGTACTAACGTCTTCCATATCCAACATCTCCCACTCACACTTGAGGGGATTGTAAGAGAACGTCTTTCTCTTAGTTCTTTCATCTATCATACCGAGAAATAGACCGTGCGACCGTCATGCGCGTAGAGTCTGTTGTTGTGCACTTGTTAGAGATACACAACGACCTCGAAGGTGCAAAGTTGAGTAGTTCAACGCATGCTTTACCCTAGATTATTTCTTCACATTTCTTATACTTTATATTCAACAATTGAATCCCATCTGGATTACAATTGGCTGGCCAGCTTTGAATCATTTAAAGTCCAAATGTGAATATGAAATCAATCTTCCTCTTCTTGCGAACCTTTTGATCTTGACTTGATTCGCTTTTCTAACGTGCCCCGCCGAGCCGAATTACCATAGCCCATTAGCAACACACTAAGATAGCGATCATCTCGTCAAATCTAAAGGAACCAATTGGAGTCCTTGAGGGTAAGAGTTAAGACCCATATGGCCTTTGAGTCTCACATAATAGCAAACATTATTGCTACTAACTCAGTGGTCGAAATGCATACGTGGTATGAACACGTATTACAACATCACTCCTTTCCCATGGAGAGTATGTCTTAATGATGTTGTACGGATGAAAGATCAGACACCACAGTGCCTATCTTTTGAGTCCCTTTACTACTCAGGAAATATTCCCGGACTCTCATCCTGCATAAGACAGATAGGATTAAAAAAATCCAATGAGATCTTTTTATCCTTGTGATACAGATCTCAGATCTTTTGTAAGCATCCATATGATGCAGATCTTTCATTCGACTATCTTTGTTAAAGTCATGACTCTAAATCATTCGTCTAATGATTTTGACTTTAAACTAGTCTCATCTCTATCTTATCCATCTGATAAGATAAGGCGGTTGCTCATGTGAGAGAGCCAACCTTAATCTGTCCGACATACACACAATTCAGCTGAGATTTCAAAAATGTACACAAACATTTCTTTAAGAAATTCATATGCAATGTTTGAAAAAGAACTTATTCTTTTATTAAATTTGATCTTTCTCAGACATGGGAATATATATTGGTACAACTCAGCTCTTACGCAATCCTTGGGATGATAAGTGTTTATAAAACACATTTCTGGGGATCGCTTTCGTAAGCTGATCCTCTATCATCTCATGCGTAGATATGTACCTTATGTCTACCTTCTTGGTTTTATCATAGTCTTTTGCAAATCTGCAGTTCCTTTAAGATACTGCATTATCCTCTTAACCGCTTTCCAGTGTTCTTGCCCTGGGTTGGATTGGTAACGACTTACCATTCCAACGGCAAAACAGATGTCCGGTCTTGTATGCATCATAGCGTACATAAGACTATCAACTGTACTGGAATATGGAACTTTTTCCATAATTTCCTTTTCCTTTTGGTTCTTTGGACATGATTTCAGATATAAATTATCGCATCTGCTTATAGGAGTATCAATTGGACTTGCCGTCCTACATATTAAACCGTTCTAGAACCTTCTTTATATAAGTCTCTTGTGAAGGAGAAAGAAGTTTCTTTGAACGATTCCTTGAAATCTTAATTCCAAGGATATATGTGGCTTCCCCAAGTCTTTCATCTCAAAACTGATGAAAGTCAAGCCTTGATATCCATCACAAAGCCTTTGTCATTTCTGGTTATTAAAATGCCATCTACATATAGAGACATAATAACATGCTTGCTTTTAAATCCTCTTGATATATACGCAGTTATCTTCATCAAGCATGGAAAATCCATTTGATAAGACAACTTCTTGAAATCGTATATACCATTGCCTCGAGGATTATTTAAGACTATATATGGACTTACGAAGTTTACAAACCTTATGTTCGTTTCCTTCTTTTACAAACCCTGTTGGTTGTTCCATATAGATCTCCTCGTCCAATTCTCCATTGAGAAAGGCATTCTTTACATCCATCTGATGTAGTTTGAGGTCTAAGCAAGCTACCATTGCCAGAATCATGCGAATCGAGGTAAAACGCACAACAGGTGAGAATGTCTCTTCGTAGTATATCCCTTCCTATTGCGTAAAACCTTTCGCGACAAGGCGAGCTTTATATCTATCTTATAGATCCATTAGCCTTATGCTTGATCTTGAGAACCCATTTGTTCCCAATTGCTCTACGTCCTCTGGGTAAGTTAACTAAGTCCCAGACTTGGTTAACTTTCATGGATTTCAATTCCTCCTTCATCGCTTCCATCCATTTGTCTTTTGCAGGGCATGATACGGCATATTTGAGGTTCTTCAAGTCCTTGTTGACTCGAATTTAGATCAAT
The DNA here is from genome assembly GCA_030789695.1 of Scilla litardierei. NCBI lineage: Eukaryota > Viridiplantae > Streptophyta > Magnoliopsida > Asparagales > Asparagaceae > Scilla > Scilla litardierei. Next base: position 211,209,957 of record CM061134.1, on the reverse strand, counting down.
TCTAATATCACTCCCACTTGAAATGTCGTTAGAATTGCTCCCACTTGGATCATTATTCCCGTATGGAATAGGATAATCGTCATTCGTATAATCCATTGGTGAAGGTTTGAAAAGTATTTTCGTTTTCACCAAGAATTCTCCCACTCGAATGAGGTAATCCATCTTGATCATAAATCTCAAATAGAGATAAGTCCTGGCTTATCTCGCCCTGTCTTGGAAACTCGTTTTCCAAGAAAGTGACATCCCTCGACTCAAACTCAATTAGCCCACCATTGTCTTCTTGACTAACAAAAACATAACATTTGGAGTTTTCTGCGTATCGTATAAAGATACATTTCCTTCCCCTTGGCCCAAGTTTGCCATACTTATGGGAGAAAATATGTGCGTTGAATGCACAAACTCAAGGTTTCAAAAATGTTTAAGTCAGGAGACCTTTGGTTCCACAACTCATAAGGAGTGGAGCTAACTGATTTCGAGGGTACGCGGTTTAAAATTAAAACGGCCGTCAATAATGCATCACCCCAAAAGGTGATTGGTAAGTTAGCTTGAGCCATTATTGAACGGACCTTTTCCATTAAAAATCCTATTTCTCCTTTATGCAACACCGTTTTGTTGAGGAGTATAAGGCATAGTTACCTGATGTACTATGCCTTTGTCATCACAAAGTTCCTTAAAACTTGTTGATTGATATTCACTGCCCCTATCGGTTCGCAAGATCTTAATTTTGCGATCTAATTGATTCACCACTAAACTCATATAGTTTTTAAAGCAAGCCAAAGCTTCACTTTTGTGGGATATCAAAATAGATATGTCCGAATCGGGTGAAATCATCAATAAAAGTGATGAAATAGGATTTTCCGCGTCTTGTCTAGACATTCATCGGACCACATATGTCCGAATGGATAAGCTGTAATGGAACCTCGGCCCTTGTGCCGGTTCCAAACGGCTTGCGACAAGATTTCCCCACAAGGCAATATTCACAGGTCGACATTTCAACCTTTGAAACATTGGATAGAAGGCCACATTTGGTAAATCTATCCATACGCGTTGGTCCAACATGACCAAGCCTTGTGTGCCAACAAATTATATTAGACTCATTAGTCAAAGAATTTGTCACAAGGAAATGAGAAATCATACATTGTACTTATTACAATGAATCCTTTAAATACATAACCCAGAACCAATAAAGGAATTATTATTACAAAATAGGTCCATATTACAATCATGAAGGAACCAGCTATAATCAAGACCCATTATATTGACCACAGTTATAATATTCCTTTGAATATATGGAATGAAGAGAACATCATGAAGTAGGAAAGTGCGGCCGTTGTCCAAGACTAGCTTGCGAGTCCCAACGCCTTTCACTTCAACACGTGTGTTGTTTCCTACATTGATCCACTTCATTCCTTGGGGTATCCGGTGATACTCCACGAAGGACCGTCTGTCCTTTGCTATGTGGTCGGTGGCACCTGAATCAATTATCCAAAAATGGATTAGATTCCACAAGAAATAGTGGACTAGAAACACATATGTAACTAGTATTACAAGTTACCTCATCACTTCCACTCGTACACGAACGAGCATAGTGACCGAGCTTGTTGCACTTGAAGCACTTGATCCTTTTCAAGTCTTTCTTCTTGTGCCATTTCTTGTGCCCACCCTTATGTTTGGGTTCCTTGGTAGACTCAGGTTGCTTATTACGTTCATTAGAAGACTTCGAACGATCTTTACGTTTCTTTCCCCCGTGTGAGGAACTAGCAACCATGTGCACTTCTGCACTTGGCTTGGCAGCCGCAAGCCGCTCTTCCTCTAATTCGAGGTGATTGGAAACATCGTTGAAGGTCTTGATGCTCTCATTATGAGTGAGATGCATCTTCATCTGATCCCACCCATTTGGTAGGGAACGTATGACTGCTTGGATTTGTTGCTCATTTGTGAGCACATGACCTGCATCCTTTAACTCCGAGATAAGGTTCGCCATATGTCGCAGATGTTTCCCCATGGAATGATCTAGACGTTTCTTATATGAATCGAACTTTATAGTTAAGGAGCGAAGTTTGGACACCGATGTGCCACCGAACTTCTCCTCTAGCTTGGACCATATGTCCATGGCTAGGTCATGTTCTCGGAAGATGTGCATTATGTCATCAGCCATACTGCTTAATAACGTAATGCGCGCTATCTTGTTCTTCCGAGACCAAGCATCAAAGGCTTCCTTGTCTCGTCGGTGTTGGGCCGTAGTGCCCAACTCGGGTTCAATCATAACGTTCTTTAGAGTTTCGAGCACTTCTTGCTCCTCTAGAACGTATTGTATCTTGATGGACCAAAGTTTGTAATTATCGCCGTTGAGTTTTTCACCTTTGTTTAACTCAGCGACGATATTCTTTGAAGCGGAAGACATTTTACTTTTAAAATGCTGCAAAAGACACAAAAACGAAGGTTTGATCAAAACATTGCATAAAATTTCTTAAAATATAACTCCCACTTGAAATGATAATAGAATATCCCATTTGGATAGTTCTAAAAATTCAAATCCCACTTGGAATTATATTGTATTTGATAAGTTACTTTCGAAAAATATTGAAGATGTTGTTCTAGAATCGAAAAGGTCTCTATGATTCCAATCACCATCTAGAACAACCTTCAATATTCCCCCATCACTTATCAAACAATCGTACTCTTATAGTACTTCGCAGCGGAAAATCAATTTTGAAAAACATATCTTTCAAAATGGAATAGGTGAGAGTTTGCGCAAAGAATTTTAGCGCAACAATTGCCAAGCCACGAGACCTGTTCTACACACCCATGGGTTAGATAACCATGGCCGGATCGTGGTAGGACTTGGAATTCTAAATTGCGCTATCCCGATTAAGGACGGGACATCACCTATTTGAAAAACACCTTTTTCAAAAAAATTTGAAAGCACGTTGGCTAATCTCCGTAGAGTAGAGCACAACGTCATAAGTACATTGGCTAATCTCCGTAGAGTAGAGCACAACGTCATAAGTACATTGGCTAATCTCCGTAGAGTAGAGCACAATGATATGGCTAATCTCGCATGAAATATTACGGCTAATCTTCAAGGAGTAGAGCACTACGGCTAATCTCGCATGAAGTAGAGCACTTAGGCTAATCTTCAAGGAGTAGAGCCTTTAGACAAAACTTCATTAAAAACGTTAGCCCCGTATGGACTAGTTGGCACTGTGGTTAGCCCCGTATGGGCTAATCGGCACATTCGATTTTGACCAATACCTTTTGTCACCCCGTATGGGTCATTTGGCAAGTTTGCAATCGACCCAGACCTTCTGTCGGATTGGTTGACCAAAAACACCAAATTGGTCTACCAATTTTTTTTGGTCTGCAACTAATTCCCCAGTCCGCTTGTTCTCCAAATTTCTTGTTTTCTGCTTGCAATCAGTTTCAATTTTTGTTTAGTCTTACTTTTCTCAGACCAATGGGTGCAATGCATCAGTTACCTTCTTTAGAATCTCCAGCGCTTCTGTATAAGTAATTCTTGCGAAAGGTGAAGGATCCTGCCAAAACAGAGTTAGGATCGATAATATGAAGTTTAGACTTACGCTTGCGTATGCGGCACGGTAGTCTACGAACTTCGCCTTCGGATTCGCCACGACGGATCGAGTCTTCTCACGAACGGAGTAAGGCTACTAAATCCACAATCTAAATCTCTACTTTAGATTAAGAACTTGGATAGAAAAAGAGGAAGCATTTCGGCAGAGCTTCGCTAGGATGAAGATGCATGCAAGAATGCCATGCAAAATCTTAAGGAAAATGGCTAACCCTTGGGTCTTATTTATAGCCCCCAAGGTAGTTATTTTAGGATCAATTATTCCTTTGGAACAATTTAACTAAGGTGTACCATCGTACATGGCATATTATAAGCTTAAGTTGTACCATATGCATGGTACAATATAAGCTTAAGATATTACCCCTTTATTAGCCATATGTCGCATGCACTTATGCACACATAATGCGACTTTCCCATCAATCTAGAGATCCTCTCCGCAAGGGAACATATTCCCTTTGCGTACGACTTTGTGTACGCGACGTTCGAGGTCCGTATTCCCTCGTACATCCCCTACAAGGGTGTACTAACGTCTTCCATATCCAACAAAAGGGCTTGATCTCAAGGCTTGAATATGATTGCTACAGTCGTGGTCTATGCATTTCGATAGTATCTTCATATCATGTGGACAATTCTTGTCTGACATAGAAACTTCAAACTATCATCTGCACAATTCATCGCTTCCTGGAATAAAAATGTGATATTTGGGAGAATATTCATTATGTCCTAGAAATATTCCTACATGCCTCTAGTTCTGTGGCGGCTTCGATCTGTCATGATGTAAGTTATGAAATGTGAATAATTTGGTGATAGCATCACCAAATCCAGTCAACATTGTTAATATTTTTACTCTATAGTTATGATGTAAGTTTGCTGGTGTATTATTCAGCTAGAAACAATCCTGTCAACACACAATGTCAAATATTCATGCCACCGATCAAGATAGGAAAATATTTTTGCATGCCCATGTGTACACATGGCCCTTTTTTGTGCACATGGCTGGAGCCTAAATCCAAAACTCTCGAGGATTGTTATCAGACTTGTTCCTAAATCATTCATAATTATATTTTAAAATCAGAGGGGCAACCCAATTAAGAACAGGTCCACTGTCTTTTAAAGTTGTAAACCAACATGCTGACGTTAGTTATATAGCCACCATGGACCATGGTTTCATGCTATATCTTTGTGCAATCAAAACATTCAGGTAAGCAATTATATTTGGTTTCAGGTAAGCATTTTACTTCATATTTCAGGTTTGTTTCATGTTTCAATTTGGCATGAAACATGGAGATTTTGCAGTCTTTGGCATCTGGAATTGGTGAGTACATGCAGTCTTTGTGCATATAAAAGTTGAGCATGTTACAAACCGAATATCTGTTCCATATCACACCTGTAAATCAAACCGAGTGTATACTGCTTTTGCAAGCTGAGTTTATGTTCTGCAACTTAAGTTTCATTATTGCAGGTTCAGGATTTTCAGGTTTTTTATATCATTGATGTAGTTTCAGTTTTATTTAAGTTTTTCTTCATGTAAGCTGCTTCATGTAAACTGACAAATACAGAAAGCAACACAAAGTATCAAATATTCATGCCAAATGACAAATACAGAAAATACAAATCAATGTACCAAATACAGAAAATACACAGTTCATTGGTATTGGCATGTAAACTTGAGATTACTGCAACTAATGCTCAGTTCATTGGTATTGGCATGTCAAATTTGGTTGGATCTGGCTTTATCAAGCATCCAAAAAGGACAGCTGTTTTCATACCAAGTGAAATTGACCCGATTGTTTCCAAACCTGATGCCTAACAATATTGTTATGGCTCAGTTCACTTGGTATAATCTACATAATTCATTTTCCTAAATGTAACATGTCTAAAATATGTCGAATATTTCTAAATAATTCACTGATAAAATCTTCCAAAGTTGTATTTGATTCTTAATAGAAATTAGCACAATCAGATAAAATACATGAGCTGGATAATATAAGTGGATCCCAGTTGTGTTAGTTGGTTTGGATCATGACCCAAATCTGACCCACTCAAAGCATGAGTCTACTATACTGAAGAAATTTTAAAAAGTATGGAACTTCAGTTCTAAAATTGCAAGGGGATGAAATTTTAAAAAGTAATACATGAGCTGGATAATATCCCCTTTAATGTAACCCATCCTGTATGGAACTTCAGTTCTAAAATTGCTTGGGTATCTCATGAATATACATGTTAAAGAATATGCAATCAACGCTCCCTCACATTTCCTTCCAAGACATTCTAAAGAATATGAAGAATATTAACCAAGCATAGTCAATTGCTTCCAAAGAATTACATTCCATGCTTTGAAAATGTCTTAACATCTGACAATTACATCTAACATAACTCATAACTCATTTTTCTAAATAATTCACTGATAGAAATTAGCACAAAGCAATTTGAATACCTGTCAATTGGAGGCCAACTCTAAAGGCCAACTCTATTATCCTGTCAATGTGAAGACCTGTCAATTGGAGGCCAAAATAAATAAAATGCAGTTATTTTTCAAATTAAAACCCAGCTAATGCGCAAAAAATGGAAACAGCTAATGCGCAAATTGCAAAGCGCATACACACCCAAAAGGGAAGAATGGAAAAGAAAACCAAGGTATTGTTTTCTGGCCAAAAAATGGAGACTTAAGAGTACTAATGGAAAAGTATGGAGTGAAATTTCCCACAACAAAATTATTGTGCTCTTAAAACTCTGTTCATGAACTAATTGAACATTAGCTGTTTTCATGTCACCATCAAGAGCTAATGTTCACAGAAGTATTTCATGTCCACAGAAATTAAATCTCCATCTTTTCATTAGTGCTCCATACTTTTCACAGAAGTATTCATGTCCACCGAAGTATTTCATTTCCACTTATCAAGAGCACTAATGGCCACAGAAATTTCATGAACAAAGTATTTCATGTCTCCATCAAAGGCCAACTCTGATGTGCAACATAACTTAAGAGCACTAATTGAACAGAGTATGGAGTTCATGAACAGAGGATGGAGTTCACAGAAGCCTCAACCAATCAACGAAATCAGAAACAAAATACGTTCACAGAAGCATTTCATCAAATAGCTAATGTGCAAAACAAATACGTTCATCAAACATCCTTTGATGGAGACAGTGTCAATGAGAAAACAAAATACGTCCAAGCATTTCATCAAGAGCTTGCCCTTGGCATTGCATCAAACAGAAACAAAATACGTTCACAGAAGCTCTGCCCTTGGCGAAATTTCTCACAAAAACCAACCAAAGTGAGACAGTGTCAATGAGAAGCTCTGCCCTTGGCGAGCTTAGGATAAATTGACCGTGACTTATTTGCTGAAAAGGGCCAGAGCTTGGATCTTACCTCTTACCTCTTGGCGAGAAGCTCTGCCATGCTTGAGGGAAGGCGTACCCTCTTGCTTTCGTTAGGCTCTTCCCTGCGAGATGGTGATGCGAGATGAATGAACAGCCGCCTTTGGATTTGCGAGATGAATTCCGTTCAAGAGCTTGCCTTGCGAGATGGATTTGCGATGAATTGACGCCACCTAACAGCGTAATGCTTCCCTAGACGACGCTTGAGCTTCCCTAGAGACGCCTGGGAGAGTAAGGGAGAGCACGGTCTCAAACCGGCGGTTTGGGACCTAAACCGAACCAGACCGTATAAGTAGCGGTTTTTCACAGGCCAGACCAAACCAGACCGTCAGACTGACGGTTTCCGAGCCGACGAAAACCGCTTAGAGCGGTTTGGTTCGGTTTGGAACCGCGGTTCAGATATATGATGACAGAAGATCCCCTCGCATACACAATTTTGCGAAATATAGACTTTGTCTTTAAAATAATTTCATGACATGGCTTTATTAAACCCCAACCAGCAGATCTGATATCCGAATCAGTAGCTTAAACGACTCATTACCTTAGTTCCTCGTTCCCCAGCGAACCCACTGCGACCACCGAAGACGGGTTGCGCGACTGCGTCGGACATCTTCTCAATGCCGGCGTCGGACTGCTTCTCAGCTGAAAGAGAAGAATAAATAAGAAGATGAATACGAAGAAAAACAACAAGAAGAAGAAAGAATAAGAACGAGGAGTTGGGGTTTACCTGATCATGGTGTTGGCGATGGCCGATGGACTGACCGCTTATGGAGAATTAGCGATGCTCAAACGAGAAAAAAACGAATGCAGTCTGAACTCTGAAGAGTGATCTGTAGATTGAAGAAGGCAGATAGCCAAATAGGGCCGGCACGGCACCGTTCAGTCTAAAGGCCTTAGGCTAGGGTTCCTAGGGACTCGGGTTAAAATCCAATAGATTTCCAGCACAATATATAATATATGTTAGGAGTCGGTTCGGTTCGGTTTAAGCGGTTTCGACAGGGTGAAACCAAACCAGACCATATAAATGGCGGTTTCCAACGATTGAGACCAAACCAGACCGATGGAGAGCGGTTCGGTTCGGTTTTTGGCTCGGTCTGGTTCGGTCCGGTTCGGTTCGAGCGGTTTGAGCAAACCGTGCTCACCCCTATGGGAGAGCAAGAGACGTCCAATTTCCAAAGCGCGCTGTCAGTTTAATAATCATGTGTACTCTTTTTACCCACGAAAAAAGTTGGACCCACAAAAATTTAATCCCAACCGTTAATTCTCCAAGATTTAATCTTGGCCCTCTTTCTATCAACCCCTTTGTCCTAGTCAGCTTGTCCTAGTCAGCCATAGGATTCAAAAATCGCTGTCAAATGTATAATAGATGTATAATAGATATATATATATATACACACACACAATGTCCATATCATGTAATTGATATAAATGTTTATAAGACTTGTTCAGCTTGCGATACACACACACAATGTCCATATCATGTAATTGATATAAATGTTTATACGACTTGTTCAGCTTGCGATGGGTCCTATGCCAATTCAAAGCAAACCATTGATTATTGTGTTGTTCTTATTTGATTGTTTCTCTCATCTTTTTTACTCTTCATTTTCCTACCTATTTCCGATTTACTTATAATTAATAATGACATGAGCAAGGAAACAAGCACTAAACACAGAAAACTTCAATCACAACTCTTGGCTACACACTTGTTATCATTGTTGTATTATTTCAAAAACTAATTGAATAAAGACAAGGTTTATTCATATAAAATAAACTGAAAGAAAAACTTCATTATCACACCATTTCCTCCATCACAGTAGATTTCATATTTACAATTTGCAAACCTTGTCATCAGCACAAAACTTGGCCTCTCTTGCATCCACCAAGCAGGAGCATGGACAAAGTAGCAGCAGCTATTCCAATTCCTTTCAGCCTCCAGCTCCGATTTCTCTGATTCAATCCATTACCACCATCACTCTCATCAGTCTCAGCACACCCAACCCCCTCCACTTCCTCCTCAAATTCCATACTTCTTGAAATATCGAGTTCCGAGCTCACCTCCTCCTTCACTTCCTCCTCCTCCTCGAACTCGACTTCCTTATTTCCTTCAGTCTCATCCGAAGCCTGCAAGTCAGTTTCAGGGGCCTCATCACACTCTTCAGTGATCTCTGTAATCTCTGTCACTTGCACATCAACTTGATGTTGGTCTCGTTCGTCATGAACAAGAACCGAGTTCTCCTCTATAACATGAGAGCTTGAGAGACTGCCATGAGAGAGGTACTCCCAGTCTCCAAACTCCATCTCTGATGAGTCTTGCCTGAGAGCAGGGAGAGATTATATATAAATTAACGAAACTATTATTGGTGTTTGATCAAAGAAAGTGAGAGTTTCGCATTATGAAGATGTGGGCTACTGAGATATTTCTAGCATTGGCTTGTTCTCCTCCACTTGAGGAGGCATGATGCTGATTGAGAGCTCTCAGTGATTCAAACAGTTGAGAAGGATGGTGCCCTTGCTAGCCTTTGCTAAATTATTTAGGCTCCTTTTTGATGCAATTATCCAGAAAAAGGTGAATGATGTTAACATATTGATGAGCATTATTGAGGATAAAGCTTATAAAAATAGGAAAAGGCTGTCAATATTGATCCATATGCATGTCTAGTCTTCCCCTTGCAACCCTCATTATCAAAGTTTTAAAAGGAAACATTCACAATTGAATGTATCCATGCATTGATTTCTATTAACATCTATTCATCATTAGCACTAGTCTCACTTGATAACTTACAAAAACCTATTATTTTTTTCCATAAATAACGAACAGGACATGCTGCTCTGCGCATGCACCGCATCCTTGTTCTTCTATAGGGAAACACAACTAGGGTTGCAGATGAATATGGAGTATTCTCCATATTCGCGTTGTATCCAATTTCGTATTCGTTTTTCAATGTGGATGTTCGTATTTGATATCCGTTTAAAATATGAATATCGATGAGGTAGTGGCAAAAATATCCGACATATTCGAAAACATGTCTAAATATCCAAATATATACGAGTAAGCATACATTTCGAGCGTATAAAAACATTACAGTATCTTCATTATAAGGATTGTATCGTCCAAGGTCAATAGTTCTCATATTTATGCGATGCAATTATCAGCACTCTACCGGTAGATATCCATATCCAATCCATTCCGAATTCATATCCAAATAATATGGTTTTGGATCAAAATATCTATATTTATATCCGTGTCCACTAAAAGAAAACAAATGTAAATATGATAATGCATATACTCTATCAGCATCCAATGCTCCTTGTGGAAGGCTTAAACTTGTGCAAAGTGTCAAGATAGACTTCTCTTGGTATGGAAATTATGAGGAAGCACTCAACATCACACTGAAGTTTTCTTGGTAAGAAGTTTGACAACTTCTTATTATAAAAGGTTTGTGCATCTTTCAGCTCCGAGTCATGGATGATGATGATGATCACTTTTAGGGTTTATCCATTGAAGCAAAAACTTCAGCCACATCAAATAACACCTGATTAAGTTTGATCAAGTTAACCTTTAGGATCATAGGTTTAGAAAATGAAGAAAATCCCCACCATGCGTAGATATTGCTTCATATTGCAAGAGAAAACTTACTCAAACATATTACAACAGTAAAAACTTCAGAAATAAGAGAATTCTATAATTGTTGCTTTAGACCCAAGTAACTGAAGCAGAAAGTCAATATCATGGAAATCACAATCCATTGGCTTTCAACTTAACTCTCAAATACATGTAGCCACAAATCTTGAGCAGGTATCAAAAATGTAAAATAAAGTGGCAATTATATTACAAACAGTCAACACAACAGCCATCCATGACAAAGGTCACCGCCACGCATTCCCTTGCATCAAAAAGCCACAAATGCAGTCAGAGATGAAAATTTTAAACTTTTAACGAGGGCAAACAGACACCATCAAGTTGCAAGCTGACTATATTAATATACAGATATGAAAGTGCTCAAAAAATTTACACTATTATGATTAGCTCTCATGTGCCCAAGCTCAAATGAGAAGAATTATGTCCCCCAGTAGGCCATAAACATCAACAACAAAGGATGACAAACTCCACTTAGCATAGGAGCATCAAAACTATTCCCTCCATTACCTCCCCTCATCTGTGTCTCGGCCACTACGACACTATTATGAGTCCCTCGTCAAAGAGGATTCACCCAGCGAGACAGACGCAAGGGAGGAAGCCCAGACCCGGGCATTTTTAGCCCCCTTCTGAAAGTTCCTCGTCTTGTTGCATAGCCTGAGCTTGCTCCAAAGTTTCTTCAAATCAATTACATGGAGGACACGTTCCAACAGGTGATTCCACTCGCCAAATATGCCCAAGTTAAGATTCAGATGCAACGCGTACATGACCAAGAACGCCTTGATACGGGACACGAACACAGGGAAGAAGCAAACCAATGCTTTCAAGAAGATAAATCCTAAAGAAAATGCTAGGTAGGGTTCTGATCTTATCATTTCCCTTAGCGATCGATCACGTAGATTCAGGGGCATTCTGCTTGGGTAGCTGGGGGGTTCCTCAACCGAAAAATAAGCAACCGGGTCATAACCTGCATCAAGGATCAATTGCATTTTTTTAAAAAAGTACTGGCTCAAGTGGATGGTCCAAAGAGATGCAGAAAATAGGCAAGCATCTAGCGAGTAAATAGCATAAACCATGTTGTCTTCATGTTCAATCAAAATCCAGAACAAATGGGCCAAAGAGGTTCTGATTTGTGTTGTTGCACCTTTTTTGTATCAAAATATTAAATAGATGTGCCAAGATTTTTAACATATGTGCTATATGACATTTCCCCTGATGATATAATGCTTGTTCTTGCATTATCCATAGATAAAGTAAAATGTTGAGACAAGAATAAAAATGTTTCTTGTTCTGAACTATAAGAATCTTAATTAAAATCGTGAACAACTAGCCCAATGAAGTATTCAAAAAAAGTACTTCTAGAACTTCTCATTGGGAGAGGCATAGCCTTTAAAATGAAATAGCACAAATTAGAAGAACATTTTTTTGGGTCTGGAACAAATCACATCATTCATAGAATCTTACATTCCTTTCGTACAGGATCAGATATGCCCAATAAGTGGAACATAAGACCGTCCACCACATGGAGTTCATGGTTATACAAATTAAATATAAAATCACGATGCACATAAATGCACTTCAGCAAGGCACATAATAAAAAAACATATATATAATTTCAAAAGGATCCCTGGCTTTACATATCAAGAGTCAAAAAAACCACAGTAACAAGGGATGCACCCCAGGCCACGAAAAGAGAACCTAAACCAATACAATGTTATGAATACTCATATCATAATCTAGTATATGTTCGCATAAGATATTGTATATGATTTTCCACGTCTAGTATCCAAATTAAAACGTATACGCTTACTCGGTTTGGAGTACAAATCAGAACCATTTCCAATAACTGAAGTTAATGACGGGCAGCAATCACTTATAAGAAAGTCTGAAGAACAATCAATAACCAGTGGAATAGTGGAAAGAAGTTTAAATTAAAGCGAGACTCCATAAACTGTCCACATTTAACATGCAGACAATGCCAGACAAGAAAAAGTTGAAAATGTTACCTGTTGTTTCTTTGTAGAATTTCACAATGGCATCAAGATCTTTTGGTCCACTATACTGCATTCTTGCTGTTCTATTAGCAATCATTATAGATGGAAAACTATGGATGCCATACCTTGAGAAAACACTGCAAACATTTTATGTCCATGTTGATGTCAACCAAAAGAGAAGAATGAATACACTATAGTACAACCATATTCATGCCAACCAAAAGAGAAAAGAATGAATACACTATAGTACAACGAAAGGGGATAGATATTAACTCATCGTGCTTGTACCTTGGCAGGGCAGACGATTCTTCAACAGAAAGGTGCTTTATTTGTGGGAACATGGAGCTGAGAACGTCAAAAAGTGGTTGAGCTTTCCTCGAGAAAGGACACCATGAAGCATAGAAGAAAATGGAACTGTAAGCATTTCTATGAGCATGCCCCAAGTCTCTGTCAAGCTTATCTCCGCTTACCTTCCAAAAAGAAGCATAAGTATTAGATTTGGTGTCTCATCAAAAACTGTTTCACTGGCAATATATATGCCAAGTCTTTACATAAAGCCATAAAATAAATGCAGAACCGGAAGAGCTAAAATGCCTCAGTAACCACATCACGCCTATATAACAAAACAAAATTAAGAAATTCAAACCGTCAATATCATACCAAACCTAGGAGAACGATAAATGAATTGAAGGAAACACATTAAGCAAAAAAAAAATTGGTATTCAGCAGTCCAGGACAGGATAACCAATCTGGACCAGTAATATTTCTTAAAATTTCTAGTGGTTAGCAAGATTTTGTGTAAAAAGGTCTACTTCCATTAACCAATTTTTTCCCTATTTTGTCTTCTTTTTGGGCTACAAAGTGTGTGCATGATTCCAAAGCTTCATGATCGAAAGCATAAAAGCACCTTCAGAGTTGCACATAAAAGAAAGTATAGAACATTTAAAGAAAATTTTACTCGCAAAATGGTATGGATGATGGTACAGAGACCAATTATCTACCACATGTTACTTTAACTAGCAACACCAATGAATAACAAGTTCCCTTGTGTATGGAGGAACAATACCAAAGAGCTCCACCTGCACATGACCACTTAGCATGTACAGGAAACATGTCTAGGAAACCACATTTGGAAGAAATACTAAAAGTGACTTGAAATTGCTATCACAAATATTTAATTTGTATGTTACTCAAACATTTTGGAACATCAAAGCTGAAAGTAGGTCATGAACCAAAATTTGACTTCTACATATCATTAAATTTTTTTAAAATACATGTATCAAGATATAGGCAGCATTAGTTTACATACTATTCATCACAATGGATTTGAACTCAACTCTCCAAGAAAAAGTACCATAAGCTAACCTAAATCGAACATTTATCGAGTTCAGTGAAAGTATTTTTCTATCCACATCATATAGGAGGACAACACTGGATGCATAAAAATATTAGGCCGGATGACATGGTCAAACCACTGCATGTTGAAAATCCATATGCTTAATCTTGTATAACTTACTCTTTAATACCATACAAGTGGAATAAATCCAATGTATGACTTGCATCAGAATTTACTTAGTTAGATTAAAGAGCTAAGAGCAGACATTGTATCGAGCTAGAGCAACAACAATGGCAAGATGAAAACATACTTTCATGGACATGGGAACTAAACAAAGATTATCAATTAAAAAACGATATAATACAATAGACTGGAACCGGTCGGGTGATAGTTTCCCATATAAAGAAAAATAAATAACATAAAATAATAAAGTAAAATTCATTATATCCCGAACCCATTTTCCAACAGGTATAAACATAGTCAAATCTAATAGCCAAGCCTATACATGGCCCCTCATAAGACATGAAGTATGCATATTACTTTTTACCAAAGGATCTTGCTTTCTTATGAATCTTAAAAAACTAAGTTACAGTCTGTATTGTAAATAACTAACCTGTCCATTGTGGCAGCTTCGGTGCCTAGTGCAAGCAAATCACTTAGCTTTAACGTGCCTTATGTTTAAAACATTACTTCTCCCTAGACATTGTCTCTACTAATAGTGTTAGGTGCACATTATATATAGCGGTAACGTTTAGCAATGTGGTAAAAAATAGCTTGATAGAAACTGACAGCAAGTATGTCCTTAGCTATAAGCGTCTGCCCATTGATGCAATATGTGAATCCACTCAAGCTGGTTTTATTTTATCAACCTAAACCCACATTCTCTCTCTCTCTCTCTCTCTCTCTCTCTCTCTCTCTCTCTCTCTCTCTCTCTCTCTCTCTCTCTCTCTCTCTCTCTCTCTCTCGCGTATTGTCAGGGGCGGAACCATGTACAAGTTGCACTGGGCAGCTGCCCAGGGCAACAAAATAAAAATAATGTGCTAATAGACATTGCTGCATTAGTTTTTAGCCCAGTGGGTAAGGCGCTGCACACAGAACAAGTGTTTTTGGGTTCGATCATGGCTCCTGACGTCTTTTATTTGTTAGTGTTATTATTTGTTTGCATTTCACATTAATATATTTTGTATTATCATTTGAATAACAGATTTGACTGGCCCAATGGTTAAAGCCTTGCCTTTCTAAACGAGAAGCTCTTGGTCTGATTCCCGCTTCTTACACTTTAATTTGTTTTTATTAGTTTTCATTTGAACGGGAAGCTCCTGGTTCAGGCGTTGCTCTGACGTTTTTTAGTAGCCCTAGGATTCGTTGCTATTTTTATTTGTTTGCATTACCAAGTTTTTTACTTGTTATTATTTGTATTATTATTTGTTTGGTAATATTCAATCGTCATCTCTTTATGTCTTGGTGGCTAAGGTGTTTTGGGTTCGATCCCCCTTCTTGATGTTTTTTACGTTATTATTTGTTACTTATTGAGGGGACAAGATCTTCTGAGTTCGATCCGTTCTACTATCGTTTTTATTTATTATTATTTGTTACTCATTATCATTTCTTGCTGGGATATTATTTAACGTTTAATTTTTTGTTATGATTTTTTTGTAAACTTATGCTATGACTTGTTACGAGATCGGAAGAGGGAAACAAGAGCAAAAATATTTTTTTGAGTATTATTTAACGTTTAAATCTTTTGCTTGTTATTTATTAACGTTTAATTTTTTGTTTTGATATTTTTTAAAAATATTTTTCATATCATCTTTATTTTCGCACATGGTAAAAAAATTTCTGGTTACGCCACTGCGTATAGTTCCAGTCAAATCCATATGACAGCCCAAAGGAAGGCAAGGATGGCTCAAAAGAAGGGGATGTTAGGCTCAAATTGACATTCCACGTGGCACATAGACATGATGGTGGTTGTCGGGCAAATCTAACGAGGCTGTCGGGCAAATCCAACGAGCTGCGATGTAATTTGAAAAAGGAAAAAACGGGAACAATCTCACAGCTTAATGGAAAAATTAAATTAATCTTTTAAGTGCATAAATATCGATTGCAGGAGATTCCATCTAACCATGAGGTATTGCACAAGACATGCTCCCAAGGAAAATTAAAATAAGACAATAAAATAGAAAATGTGGAAATGTTCTTCCTTTTTTTGTTTTTTTAACTTCTCTAATCATATCATTAAATGTCTTCACTTGTAGCATAAACATGAAGTTTGATGTGGATATTAGCAAAAAAATGGCATTCATCATTATTAGATGTACATGTTACGTTTAGGCAATCAATTCCTGACTCAAAAAAAATCTAATAATTGGCTCACACACGGATAGGTTCAACTTCAATCAGGTGTCAAAACAGCATATTAGCATCAGCATATAATGAATTAAACTTTCTTTACTTTTTTTTTCATCACATACTTCTTTCATGCTAGCAGATAAACAGCATGGATTTTCAATAGTGAAAAAAGGTGACTGCACATTCAACCAACACAAACGCGTACAGAAAAACACCTTGAAAGTTCCAGATTTCCCCTATCACTGCTGTTTCCTCCACTAATATCAACATAAATTGCAATCAATCACAAACCAAACCAAACAAAAAGGTTCCTGCAATTTTTTAAAGTCAGGTACCGTTTTACCCATTCTCACCTAATGAAACCCCCAAAAAATCTAATCCGCAGATATTCAAATCCCCTATGACAAAACCCCATCTTTCCCAATAACTACATAGAAGATTCCACCTTTATTGCATAATCCAAAAGGAACCCCGATTCTAACGTAGACCCAGTCGCACACAGAATCAAAATGCAAACCAAATGAAAAAAACACACAAAAATATCAAAACAATTGGGGAACTTACCTCCTCAGGCGAATACCGTTCCATCCAAAGAGGGCACTGCGATCGGATGCCATCGACGATGGAATTGAGCCCGGATCGACGGCAGACAGACAAATCGGCGAGCGATTCACGAAGGAATAAGAGGAATAGGAATAGAATCGAGAGCGAACGGAGAGAAAAGGCCATCAAAGATTTAAACTTTGAAGAGAAAAAGAAGACAATTATGACAAAAAAAGGGAGGAAAATAAAAAAAAAATGAAAAGTGGGAGGAAATCTGTATGCTCTCTCTTTTCAATCAATCCTCTCTCTCTCTCTCTCTCTCTGTGTGTTTATTTCAAAAGAATTTTGTAAATTTGAATTATATTTTTATTTCCCTTTTTCCGAATGGCTAATTTTGGGGTTTTTGCATCAAAAAATGGGAAGAAGGCGGTGGTATCATTGGGTTATTGGGTAGCAGGTGGAGAATGAGGAGGGATATGTGCCTTAATTTATTTATTTATTTATTTAATTTTTTAAGTATAGAATAAGATATTAAAGTCAATGTCAAATACCAGGATCTTTCTTTTGAGTGCTGCTAGTCACATTACACAAAATGACAAAGTTATTACATTATATTTACAAGTTTGCCATTGTCTTAGTCCTTATCCTATACTCAAGTAAATTTACATTTTTACCCTTTTATCTATATTATAAAAGAGGGATGTTATCAAGAGAAATTGGATAAGAGATATTGGACAAGAGATATTGGATAAGAGATATTTATATTATAAGAGAGGAACTAGTCATAACCCGTGTCCACGTGCACGGTTTATTTAAGATTTACCCTTGTGAAATCTTTGTTCCCCGAATTTTTTTTTTCAAAGCCAAAATTTAAAAAAAACAAATTAGCTTACAATATTTAGCGACACATGCGTCTTCGGCGTGGGTGCCTTCGGCGCGGAACAACAAATTCAGCGCATGCGCATTTGATACAGAACACCAAATTCGACGTGGGTGCCTTCGACGAAGAACAACAAATTCGACGTAAAATAACAATTTCGACGCAGGTGCCTTAGTCGCGGAACAACAAATCAGCGTTAAAAAATGGCGCTGGCGCCTTCAGTACGAAACAACAAATTCAGCGCATGCATCTTCGACACAGAAAACCAAATTCGACGTGGGTGCCTTTGACGCAGAACAACAAATACGACGTAAAACAACAATTTCGGCGCGGGTGCCTTAGGCGCGGAGCAACAAATCAGCGTTTAAAAATTTCGCGGGCGCCTTCGGCGCGGGGCGCGGGCTTCATATACATATAACACGTGCATGTGGGACAATGTTCATTTAAAAATCTTGGACCCACTAATTTTAAACAAACATTAATAATTATTAGTTTCCCCTGAAATATCAGTAGATGTGATCGAAATT
Organism: Scilla litardierei; assembly: GCA_030789695.1. NCBI lineage: Eukaryota > Viridiplantae > Streptophyta > Magnoliopsida > Asparagales > Asparagaceae > Scilla > Scilla litardierei. Next base: position 211,191,715 of record CM061134.1, on the reverse strand, counting down.
TTACAGGGTTTTGCAACGCGGATCAATGAGTTGGCAGCACCTCCCGCGGTCATTCTCACACAGCTCGCGTTCATTCCCAAGATGAGATTGTGTGTGCGCACAACATTTTTATCATAACTAATATTAAAAGGTTATTCCTAATTTCAATGTTTTTGTGTATTCCCAACAAATTTCTCTTCAACCCAAAAACTTCCCTCCAAAACTTGATGTGACATTGCCACATAGGACAAATTCAAAATCTGCCCTCAATTGTAATATAGATGTTATCAAGAGAAATTGGATAAGAGATATCATATTATAAAAGAGGGATGTTATCAAGAGAAATTGGATAAGAGATATTGGAAAAGAGATATTGGATAAGAGATATCTATATTATTAAAGAGGGATATTATCAAGAGAAATTGGATAAGAGATATTGGACATGAGAAATTGGATAAGAGATATCTATATTATAAAAGAGGGATGTTATCAAGAGAAATTGGATTAGAGATATTGGACAAGATAAATTGGATAAGAGATATCTATATTATAAAAGAGGGATGTTATCAAGAGAAATTGAATAAGAGATATTGGACAATTAAAATTGGATAAGAGTGATGTTATCAAGAGAAATTGGATAAGAGATATGTATATTACAAACGAGAGATGTTATCAAGAGAACTTGGATAAGAGATATTGGACAATAGAAATTGGATAAGGGATATCTATTATATAAAAGACGGATGTTATCAAGAGAAATTGATAAGCGAATTTGGACATGAGAAATTGGATAAGAGAATTTGGATATCTATTATATAAAACAGGAAAATTGAATAAGAGAAAATATAAGAGATGAGATTTTGAGGGATAAAAGAGGAGGTGTGGAATTTTGCACATACAACCCCGGTTTTTGTATTTTTGCCTATGGACCCTCCCCACACACACACCCACACTTTTTATTCTCACCCCTTCCGGCCATTTTTTTCCAGTTCTATGAAGATTTTGAATCTTATCCTACTAGGACAAAGCTTTGCCCTACGTGGCAAGTTTGTCCTTGGTGGTAATGACAATTTTGGGGGGACTTAAATTTTGGGGGAAAACTTAAATTTGGGGGGAAACTTGAAATTTTGTGGGAAAACTTGAAATTTGGGGGAACTTGAAATTTGTGGGGGAGAAAAACTCAGCCATTAAATAAACCGTGCCCTATGTGCACGGGTAATGACTAGTATTTTACAAATGAGGGATGTTTTTGTACCGGTTGCTGACTTGGACAAAAGAGTGTGTAGAAAGACAGCTAAAATTTAATTTTTAAGTAATCAATGGTTAGGAAGAGATTTTGTGAAAATTTTTGAGGAACAGCATTTGCATTTTGAGTGGAAATTTCGGAGTGAACCCCTTAAAAATTTTTGGCGAACTAAAATTTCAAATTTTGAAGATTAAATCCAGATGGATAAACTAAAATTTTTGGTAAACAAAAATCTATGGTAGAACTAGAGTTGGAAAGGACTAACATTTTAAAATTTTGCCAAACCGTATTCAGAGGAAACTAAACTTTGTATGAACTAAATTTTTTTGAGGGATCTAAATTCTAGGGAAAGAACTAAAGTTTAGTTTGAATGCAATTAAAAAATTTTTGGGGATACTAACACCCTCTTATCCGTAGCTTTTTTTTTTGGACAAATTGCATCATAAAGATTTTACGGAAAGAACAATTCAAACTGAGAGTGAATATATATCACTCCACGGTCTATGGCAAGCATGCAAATGAGCTTCCAAAATTTTGAGCCGGCAGCGGTGGATGGATCTCATTGATTTTTTTGAGGTGGTATACTACTGAAGCATCTGCATGGGCATATTGCTGGCTTAATTTATTCCTACTTCTTGCTACCTAAATATATTCTCAAACAAGGAAAAAATTCAAATACAACTTGCCACAATAATCTGCACACCTCAAACCCAACTCGTCATTGCTCTCTTGTTCCAATCCCGAGGCACGAACCAGGCCACCCTCCATCTTCCTTGCAAAAGCCCGAGAGAGAGCCTTCACGAAGATGATGGATGCCCACCGCCTGTTGATCGAGGCACAAGGATTGCATACCATGACCGCTCGCCCTCCTTGTCCACCACCCTGTAACTTAAACACCGATGCTCCAATCCACCACCATGATGGGTCACCCGAGCAACCAGCAAAAACTCCCCGCCGATTCAATCAACCACTGTCGTCGCAGCAACAAACAGGCGGTCATGCTGACATGCCACTATCCCAATGATAGCCGGGGCTGGCTTTCGTGACCATAAACCCTAATTTCACTTCCTTCTACGATGACCGTCATTACATGAAGTTGAAGATGGTGGCATGTCAGCATATAAGTCGAAGTTTTCCTTGTATGCATACTTGTATGCTGCCGAACTTACAAGAGGATAACACGATTTGAAGATTACAACAAAATTAGACCTGCAGATGATAGGCAAAAAAATAAACAAACCACTCTGAAGTTGGAAAATTGGAACAAAAATATTCGAGAGTAAATTTTTAGCGATAAATTAATAGAACCGCAGTCCTTAGCCTGCAGCAGCAGCCACCTCCCCAATAAAGAGATGTCACAAACAGTAACACTCAGTTTATATTAATATATCGCCAAAAATCTCTCAAACAACTTGAGAAATCATAGGATGACTTCTCACTGAATTCCATTAATGCTCCAAATCTTTATCCAACCATCAGCTTATTCTGAGAGAAGCAATTTGTCTTTCATTTGTAAATTAATGTTTTTAATATCGAGTTCCAACCCATTCACCACCTCTAAAATCTATCTGAGAATAGTATGAGATCAATCTCAATTATTGCTCACTCGACCATTGGTTACCCAAAAACCTAACCTCACTTCTCTGAAACAAATTAAGCATGCAAACCTTTACAGCAAAATCCACAATCATCACTTGCCTTGGACTACATTTTTTAGCACATGCAAATGCAAGTGTAATAAAGTGATAATATATACAACATTGTAGTTGAGTAAATTGATTTGTTGAATGATTTAAAAAGGGATGATACTGATAGGAACCAACAAAGACCTGATTTTTATTAGATTAAAAAAATGAAATAAAAAGGTTACTTGACCATAATTGTAGAGGTGATCGCTCTACCAAGACTCCAATTGTAGAGGACATCCGCACTCCCCGACGAACGAGAGATAATCTCACCTCTGATATTAATATTCTCTCAAAATTAGCCTCCGAAATCCCTCAGCCACTCCCACATATAAATAGAGTTCAGAAATAAGTAAAATTACAGAAACCCCCAAAAAGACTAAAAATTTCCAAAATGCCACCAGAAATCCGAAAATTACCAAAACGCCGCAAGAAAACCGAAAATTTCCAAAATGGCATTATTGTCCCAAAACGTCCCTATTGTCCTAAAAGTGCAGATCTATCATTACTCAGCCTCCGAAAACCACATTGTCCTCAAGGTGGTGCATGAAATCCACGGCGGTCCTACTCCAAGTGGAGTCTGTGGATATCCATCTCCCCTGACCTCCCCCATATCTTCCTCGTCTTCCTCTGCTATTAGCAGTTGAAGCTTGCGCACTCCACAATGGTGCCCTGGGGAGAACCTCTTATCGCATGCACAAACCCTTCTGTCTCCTCTCCCGCATTTCCACATCCGTTATTTTCTGAACTGCGCTCATTGCGGTGGCACCTCGCTCTTCTTCTGACTGGACGGGTCTATCGATGTCGCCGTCTTCTGTTGTCCTGCTATCGCAGGCTGACTACGGAAAGATGAGCCTCATCCAGTCCCTCTAGATTTTTTTTCCTCCACCAGTCGATCCTCTACCATTTGGGCCAACTCTATGTCGTCCATTAGATCATGGGGCCTCTGTAGGCGAAGCTCTGTGTGAATGATGGCCTTCAACCCCTTCATGAAACTGCTCTCCAGTGTTTCATCAGAGATCCCTCGAACTCTCACTGACAGTGCCTTAAACCGCTCTCTGTACTCTGTGTCGTCTTACTTGAGAGCTAGCAATTGCTCCTGTAAATTTCCTCCATGCGCCTTACAGAACCTCTCTACCAAGCAGTCCTTAATCTCCTCCTAAGATCGAAAATGACGTTGCTGCTCTCTCCATTGGAACCAAGAGATGGCCTTCGATTCCAAACACGCTGCCGCCTCCAACTCTGCTCCTCAATCATGCGGAACACTGTAAAAAATCTTTCTGCCCAATATATTCAGCCATACAGATCATCACCCTCAAAGATGAGCATCTTCAGCTTCCGGATCCTGCTATCAACTCCAAAATTTCCCAACTCGGCTAGCCCCTCGTAGTGTCTAGAACAGTATGGCTAGTATGTATATCTCCAGCTGTCTCTGTGCCCCTCCAATCCTCTTCGTTGCACATCGTCTCTGTCTGCATAACCATCCTAGTCATCTTTGTCATCATAGAAGCCCTGAACATCCTGCTCCACGTTCACCTCTCCACCGCGGTCTTCTGGGTACTCCTAAAAAGTCGGGGTGCGCGTCTTCGTCTCTGTGCTGCATATCGAGGGCAGTATGGCCCTCGATATTCGTCTCAGTCGTCGTCGGGGTCTCACGAGTACTCTGGAGGGTTGTCATCATCGTAATGCATCGCCGGGGGCCTCAGGGCCCCTGTCAAACTCCAGGATTTGTGCCGACCTTGTCCGACTACTACCGAGGCTCAAGCGTGTGGTGAATTGGGGCCACGGGGGGTTGTGGCCCCTTTTGGAGGGTTGACTGCCCCTGTTATTCGATCTGGAGTGGCTGGCGCCCCTTCTGAAGGGGCGGCAACCCAATTCTGCCATCTGGGGGGCTGGTGCCCCTTCTGGAGGGGCTGACACCCATGTTTCATTGATCTAGGGTTTCGGGATTCGCGCCCTTGCATTGTGGGCTCTTCTGTGTCCTTCACGTAGCAGTTGTCGGCGTCGGATAGTTACCCTTCTTCGTAATCTTCCATCTTCTCCTTGCCCCCGTCATAGCCGTCACCTTTTGCCCAAAATTAGGGTTTTCGCCTTCTTTTGTTTGATTAGACGTCACGAGCCCCAAGATTTGTTATAAGATAGGCACTAATGTTCTCTCTATGCCATCAAATCTTTGCTCTGTCGCCGTCCTTTTCTTGTCCGCCAAAACCCTAAGTTTCTCCACGGCTTTCTTCAATTCCTTGATTTCGCCGTTGAACCTTTCATCTAAAAATTCGATCTTTTCCTTGGATCTCGTCATCGTCACCATGGATTTTAATGCTCTAATACCAAATTGATATGAACCAACAAAGAACTGATACTTATTAGATTAAAAACCGAAATAAAAAGATAACTTGACCACAATTGTAGATGTGGTCGCTCTTCCAAGACGCCAATTGTAGAAGACGTTCGTACTTTTCCGAAGAACGATAGATAATCTCACCTCTAATATCAATATGCTCTCAACATTAGCCTATGAAATCCCTCAGCCCCTCCCACCCATAAATAAAGTTCAGAAATAAGCAAAATTGCAGAAAAACCCAAACCCAATAAGACTGAAAATTCCCAAAACGCCTCTATTGTCCCGAAAGTGCAGACGTATCATATACTTATTGAAATTTGGGTGTAATCAATTTGTACAGTTGATGAGGACATTGGCATTTGATCTAGATGGTTTAAATTTCAAGTTTTCTAATTTGAAATAAATACGTCTTTTAAAAATAAAAATAATAAAAAGATGTTATATTAGTCCACGACATCTCAATTTCAATTGACAAGTCAACTAAAAAGAGGGGTGAGATAATATTGTAATATTAAAGAAATCCAGTCTCTCTTCTATGCGTTAGTCCATGACATGCTAGTCCATTTGCTTCTGGGGGAGGAGTGGAAATGGAGTTGGGTTTATAATAGTAAAGAAAAGATGAGGAACTTGATCTGTGTTTGAAAAATAAAGAACACCAGAAAGATCTCTTCTATAAGAAAATATTTAGTACCACCTGCATCAAATTAAACCAGGGCCCTTAGAAGTTAGAATACAAGCTCGCGTCATAGAAACTGATATCCTATATAAAGAGAGTAGTAGGGTAGATAAATTATATACATGGCTCTGCCTCCACTAGCAGGGAACTTTAATTTCCAACCGTCTAATCTACTGTTAATATTTTCCGTCATTGGAAGGTATGCAAGAAAACGCAGAATTCTTCCCTACTCATGTGCATCAGAATAGGCATACGATATATTGACAGTCAATCATATGTCGGAGCCTATGGAACAGATTCTGGACCTAATATAAAATCCATTTAACTTAAGTTGCTCTCAATATGTGCTTTCCTGCTTTCCTATATATTCCACTTCATTTCTGACCCTTCCCCCCTTCACCTTTCTTTGGACTCACAAGTTCCTTCATCTCTTTGCGCTCTAACTTCTAATGCAACTGTACACGGGTACGTATCAAGGCGAAGTATCCGCGTAATCGACCCATTTGGTGCCAACAACTCAAAACCCGTCGCTCAAAGCGGAGCACTACCGAGTCAAGCGAACAGCTCACTCGGCCGTTAAGCTCCTGCTGATACACAGGGAAAAGTTAATGTGGCCTAATAAATGGGCAGCAGTTATCTCGAATCCCGGAGAAGATCGCACCTGAATCAATGAGTGAGGGTTATATGCAATCTATGGAGAACTGCCTATAAAGACCCGAAAGGAAAAAGGTAAATGGGTCCAATTTCCCAAGGTACGAGATCTAATACATAGACTCTACCCTTTCAGCTGATAATTCTACCACTAAAGAGCTTGCGACGACAGATCTGAGACGAACCTCCGTGGATCGATCTCAGCTACTCCACGCTCTCTCTCTCTCTCATCCTTAAGTTCCCATACTAACTTAAGCATTGGAAAGGATTTGGGTCGGAACCCAGATCTGACACCCCTAACGTATCTTTATGGTGTAGATCAACGAGCCTTCATCTCCCACGAGGATCGCTTCCGAATTCCTCAACCTCGAACAATCGACGTCCAAGTCGTTCGAGGGTCGATCGAGCATCGCATCCCAATCAACATCCATCAACCGACACTGGTTCTTCTAACCTAGGGTCTCATTCAACCTGCTGACGAGGCTCCGACTCAAAGCAAAGGGTCCACGTCAGCTCGACACTGTTTCGGTCATTTTTGGCCTTAACAGTAACATATTTGGACAATCAACTATTCTATAATCAAGCTGAAAGCTCTGTGCATATTTTATTAGCTTAAAAACTAAGTTATTTACTTATTTTATTGTAATGTTTGTTAATTGATTAAAGATTAGCTTAGTTGTAACCATGTGGTGCTTCCAGGTAATTATGTTATTGATGAAGTGTTGCGTGCAAGCACACAAACACCAAAAAGAAAACAATCATGTATACATACATTCTAGGTTATTTAATTATTTTGTTTTCTTGATCGATTCTCAACTATTCCTGTATGTATGTATGTATGTGTACGTTATACACACACATTATATATATATATATCTATATCTATTATACATTTGACAACGTTTTTTGAATTCTAGGGCTGACTAGGACAAGATAAAGAGTGGTTGTGATTTGATCTTGTGAAATGGAAGGTTGAGATGAAGCTTTGAAACCATGAATGGGAGCCTTGAAATTTGGTACAGCTTTGAAATTTGGTCCAACTTTGAAATTTGGTCCAGCTTTGAAATGATGGGAGCTTTGAAATCATGAATGTGAGCTTTGAAACTTGGTCCAGCTTTGAAATTTGGTCCAACTTTGAAAGCAGCCAGTGAACATGTTTCAAGATGAGGTCTCCGCTAAATTTTCTCACGCTGATTTGTTGTTTCGAGCCGAATTTGTTGTTCTACGCTAATTTGTTGTTCCACGCCGAATTCCGTGACGAAGGTGCCTGCACCGAATTTGTTGTTCTGCGCAAAGGAATCCGCGCCGTTAAGTATTTTTACTCTAATTTGTTGCTCTTTTAAATTTTAATTATTTTTTGGGAAACAAAGATTTCGTGGGTGCAAATCTTAAATGAACCGTGCCCACGAGCACCGATTTTTTGCGCTAATTTGTTGTTCCGTGCCGGATTTTTTGTTCCACGCTAATGCACTTTGATTAGCATAATGTGTGCGGTGACTAGCAGTACTGTCGCGCCGAAGGCGCGGCACCGAATTTGTTGATCTACGCTAATGCACTTTGATTATTAAAATGTGTGCGCCGAAGGCGCCCGCGCCGAAGGCGCTCGCTAAATTTTTGTTCGTTTAAATTTTGACGGGGGGAATAATTCTTGGGGAGAACAAAGATTTTGATGGGATATCTTAAATGAATCATGCCCGAGGGCGCCCATGCAGAAGCTACATTTTTGTTTGTTTGAATTTTGGAGGGAGAAATAATTTTTGGGGAGAACAAAGATTTTGCAGGAAAATCTTAAATGAACCGTGGCCGTGGGCACGGGTTATAACTAGTCTATTATACATTTGACAGAGATTTTTGAATTCTAGGGCTGACTAGGACAAGATAAAAGACGGCTGAGATGTGATCTTGAGAAATCGATGGTTGAGATTGGATTTTGGGAAAATTTTTGGGGGAAACTGCATTGGGAACATAAACTTTGAAATTAGAAGTGCTTTGGAAAAGAGTGTGAAAATTAAATTTGGGGGGAAAAGTTCATTGGGAAAGATTGGGCGCCCGCGCCGAAGGCGCCCGCGCCGAAGGCGCCCGCGCCGAAGGCGCCCGCGCCGAAGGCGCCCGCGCCGAAGGCGCCCGCGCCGAAGGCGCCCGCGCCGAAGGCGCCCGCGCCGAAGGCGCCCGCGCCGAAGGCGCCCGCGCCGAAGGCGCCCGCGCCGAAGGCGCCCGCTAAATTTTTGTTCGTTTAAATTTTGACGGGGGGAATAATTCTTGGGGAGAACAAAGATTTTGATGGGATATCTTAAATGAATCATGCCCGAGGGCGCCCATGCAGAAGCTACATTTTTGTTTGTTTGAATTTTGGAGGGAGAAATAATTTTTGGGGAGAACAAAGATTTTGCAGGAAAATCTTAAATGAACCGTGGCCGTGGGCACGGGTTATAACTAGTCTATTATACATTTGACAGAGATTTTTGAATTCTAGGGCTGACTAGGACAAGATAAAAGACGGCTGAGATGTGATCTTGAGAAATCGATGGTTGAGATTGGATTTTGGGAAAATTTTTGGGGGAAAATGCATTGGGAACATAAACTTTGAAATTAGAAGTGCTTTGGAAAAGAGTGTGAAAATTAAATTTGGGGGGAAAAGTTCATTGGGAAAGATTGGGCGCCCGCGCCGAAGGCGCCCGCGCCGAAGGCGCCCGCGCCGAAGGCGCCCGCGCCGAAGGCGCCCGCGCCGAAGGCGCCCGCGCCGAAGGCGCCCGCGCCGAAGGCGCCCGCGCCGAAGGCGCCCGCGCCGAAGGCGCCCGCGCCGAAGGCGCCCGCGCCGAAGGCGCCCGCGCCGAAGGCGCCCGCGCCGAAGGCGCCCGCGCCGAAGGCGCCCGCGCCGAAGGCGCCCGCGCCGAAGGCGCCCGCGCCGAAGGCGCCCGCGCCGAAGGCGCCCGCGCCGAAGGCGCCCGCGCCGAAGGCGCCCGCGCCGAAGGCGCCCGCGCCGAAGGCGCCCGCGCCGAAGGCGCCCGCGCCGAAGGCGCCCGCGCCGAAGGCGCCCGCTAAATTTTTGTTCGTTTAAATTTTGACGGGGGGAATAATTCTTGGGGAGAACAAAGATTTTGATGGGATATCTTAAATGAATCATGCCCGAGGGCGCCCATGCAGAAGCTACATTTTTGTTTGTTTGAATTTTGGAGGGAGAAATAATTTTTGGGGAGAACAAAGATTTTGCAGGAAAATCTTAAATGAACCGTGGCCGTGGGCACGGGTTATAACTAGTCTATTATACATTTGACAGAGATTTTTGAATTCTAGGGCTGACTAGGACAAGATAAAAGACGGCTGAGATGTGATCTTGAGAAATCGATGGTTGAGATTGGATTTTGGGAAAAAATTTGGGGGAAAATGCATTGGGAACATAAACTTTGAAATTAGAAGTGCTTTGGAAAAGAGTGTGAAAATTAAATTTGGGGGGAAAAGTTCATTGGGAAAGATTGGGCGCCCGCGCCGAAGGCGCCCGCGCCGAAGGCGCCCGCGCCGAAGGCGCCCGCGCCGAAGGCGCCCGCGCCGAAGGCGCCCGCGCCGAAGGCGCCCGCGCCGAAGGCGCCCGCGCCGAAGGCGCCCGCGCCGAAGGCGCCCGCGCCGAAGGCGCCCGCGCCGAAGGCGCCCGCGCCGAAGGCGCCCGCGCCGAAGGCGCCCGCGCCGAAGGCGCCCGCGCCGAAGGCGCCCGCGCCGAAGGCGCCCGCGCCGAAGGCGCCCGCGCCGAAGGCGCCCGCGCCGAAGGCGCCCGCGCCGAAGGCGCCCGCGCCGAAGGCGCCCGCGCCGAAGGCGCCCGCGCCGAAGGCGCCCGCGCCGAAGGCGCCCGCGCCGAAGGCGCCCGCGCCGAAGGCGCCCGCGCCGAAGGCGCCCGCGCCGAAGGCGCCCGCGCCGAAGGCGCCCGCGCCGAAGGCGCCCGCGCCGAAGGCGCCCGCGCCGAAGGCGCCCGCTAAATTTTTGTTCGTTTAAATTTTGACGGGGGGAATAATTCTTGGGGAGAACAAAGATTTTGATGGGATATCTTAAATGAATCATGCCCGAGGGCGCCCATGCAGAAGCTACATTTTTGTTTGTTTGAATTTTGGAGGGAGAAATAATTTTTGGGGAGAACAAAGATTTTGCAGGAAAATCTTAAATGAACCGTGGCCGTGGGCACGGGTTATAACTAGTCTATTATACATTTGACAGAGATTTTTGAATTCTAGGGCTGACTAGGACAAGATAAAAGACGGCTGAGATGTGATCTTGAGAAATCGATGGTTGAGATTGGATTTTGGGAAAATTTTTGGGGGAAAATGCATTGGGAACATAAACTTTGAAATTAGAAGTGCTTTGGAAAAGAGTGTGAAAATTAAATTTGGGGGGAAAAGTTCATTGGGAAAGATTGGGCGCCCGCGCCGAAGGCGCCCGCGCCGAAGGCGCCCGCGCCGAAGGCGCCCGCGCCGAAGGCGCCCGCGCCGAAGGCGCCCGCGCCGAAGGCGCCCGCGCCGAAGGCGCCCGCGCCGAAGGCGCCCGCGCCGAAGGCGCCCGCGCCGAAGGCGCCCGCGCCGAAGGCGCCCGCGCCGAAGGCGCCCGCGCCGAAGGCGCCCGCGCCGAAGGCGCCCGCGCCGAAGGCGCCCGCGCCGAAGGCGCCCGCGCCGAAGGCGCCCGCGCCGAAGGCGCCCGCGCCGAAGGCGCCCGCGCCGAAGGCGCCCGCGCCGAAGGCGCCCGCGCCGAAGGCGCCCGCGCCGAAGGCGCCCGCGCCGAAGGCGCCCGCTAAATTTTTGTTCGTTTAAATTTTGACGGGGGGAATAATTCTTGGGGAGAACAAAGATTTTGATGGGATATCTTAAATGAATCATGCCCGAGGGCGCCCATGCAGAAGCTACATTTTTGTTTGTTTGAATTTTGGAGGGAGAAATAATTTTTGGGGAGAACAAAGATTTTGCAGGAAAATCTTAAATGAACCGTGGCCGTGGGCACGGGTTATAACTAGTCTATTATACATTTGACAGAGATTTTTGAATTCTAGGGCTGACTAGGACAAGATAAAAGACGGCTGAGATGTGATCTTGAGAAATCGATGGTTGAGATTGGATTTTGGGAAAATTTTTGGGGGAAAATGCATTGGGAACATAAACTTTGAAATTAGAAGTGCTTTGGAAAAGAGTGTGAAAATTAAATTTGGGGGGAAAAGTTCATTGGGAAAGATTGTGGAGATTAAATTTGGGGGGAAAGTGCATAGGAAACCTAAACTTTGACATTAAAAGTGCATTGGAAAAGATTGTGGAGAATCATAATCCATTAAATTAAACAAAATAAAAAATTTAGCGTAAAACAATTTAGCGGAACAATAAATTAGCGTAAAAATACATTGATGTTTGTTGTCTTCGGCGCCCGCTAAAATTTTTTTTCAAAGATTTGTTGTTCTGCTCCGAAGGCGCGGGCGCCAAATTTGTTGTTCGACGCCGAATTGGTTGTTCCGTTGTTCTGGGCCAAAGGCGCGGGCGTCGAATTTGTTGTTACAAAGATTTGTTGTTCTGCGCCAAAGGCGCGGACGCCAAATTTGTTGTTCGGTGTCGAATTTGTTGTTCCGTTGTTCCGCGCCGAAGTCGCCCGCGCAATTTTTTTACAAAGATTTGTTGTTATGCGCCGAAGGACCGGGCGCCAAATTTGTTGTTCGACGCCGAATTTGTCGTTCGACGCCGAATTTGTTGTTCCACGCCGAAGACGCCCGTGCCGAAGGTGCCCGTGCCACTAAATATTTTTACGCTAATTTATTGTTCTGTTTAATTTTGGCTGTGTAAATAATTTTTCGGGGAACAAAAATTTGTCGGTGAAATGTTAAATGAACCGTGCCCGCGGGCACGGGTTATGACTAGTATATATATATATATATATGAGAAAAATGGGTATCATATGACATTGGAGTAGGCTTGCTCATATGAAATGACACTGTGTAATCTCATCCATAAGAAAAAGAAAGTCACATAAGGGTGTACTTTTTGCCCCATTGTGACCCTCTTTTCCTTATAGATGAGAATGTGCCACCGTCACGTCATCATATAAGACACTGCTCATATGTCATATGATACTCATTTATATGATACTCATTTTGTTGTAATACACCCCTCTCCCCCCAAAAAAAACTTGATAGGTCTTATACTTGTGCAATAGAATTGACAGTGGCAGCCATTACACTAGTTCATATGCATTAAGAACTAATATTTAAATATAATTAATAATTTTCCCATTAATTTTCTTATTTACACATGATTTTTGTAATTTTGTTCCAGGAATTATTTAGTCCTATGAGAAATCAACTCCTAGATGGAGATAAATAAAACCAAACACATTAAATAAATGCCTAACATATTATCAAACAATTTGATAACCAGATTGCCCATAACAGAAAGTAACTTTGGCCGGAGTCATTGCTAATCAAATCATCCCTCCACTATTATGGGTATCTGTTCACAACTATTGCCCAGTATTGTTTGGTATGAAGGATGTCATGGGCAAACTGCAGCTACTTAGCAGACTTCGTGAAAACATCAAATGTAACAAGAATCTGTGCTTGCTTGGATATTTTGAGCAAAATCCACTGGATTTCATTTAGGCTATCTATTGAATTACACTTGTTTTCCAAAGTATATCAATTATTCACTGGATTTCATTTAGGCTATCTATTGAATTACACTTGTTTTCCAAAGTATAGCAATTATTCGAATGACAATCCAAAGAGTTTGTTAGAATGCAACATCAAGTCTGGCACACATCATTAATTTTAACCTAAAACATAGTTTTCTTAGCAACAAGGGATCCATTGGATTAGCAAAAAAAGAGGCATTGACCTCCTTTTCCAGTCCAATGGATTGGGACACTGTCATATATAATGTTTAGGATTTAAGTTAACATTTGACAGCCATACAAGCCATCCTTTGGAGTTCAAGTTCATTGGAACAAATCGAATGTAGGACTCAATCCTTATGGATGGGTACATCATGATCTTAAAGAATGTCTTCCAGACTCCCAACATCCAATGTACAAACCTGTTTAGATAGTTGAGGTGCATTCAGGCAAATCATGAACATGAGGTAATTTTATCTACAAGCACAAAAATATACAAACACGAAAACTAAAAATGACCAATCATTCCATTATATATAATGGTCATGACACTAACGTCATCACTAAGTTATTGATATGCTAACTTACTCAAAACATATAATAAACAGTACATTTGGATGTGGCTATAATAAATTAGTTACATACCTCAATAAGTGAAAAACTGATGTGAATTAGCTTCAACACTATCTGTGTACAAAAGGTTGACTATCACGAAGGAACAGTCTTTCATCAGTGTGCATCTCCATTGAGATCAGAATCATTCACATCTCTGCAATGAGACATTAAGCAAATGAGAAAAGTTAGAAATAAACGGTTGCATCTCTGCATCAGGAAAAGATTACACTCTTTGAATAAAACAGATCGATAAATTAAAAAATAGTGGTTACAGACAGAGCTTACAGCATGTCTTCTTTCGAATTTCTTTTACTTCTACTGGCTTCATCGTGTTGAACTACTCTAGAAGGCGTCTTCTTTGGCTGTAACTTGGGCAAAGGCATCTTGTATTGCATCTTCTGTAGCCTTGCAAACCTCTGAACATTTTGCTGCCCCTTTCTTTGCACGTTCTTTGCAGCAACGACTTCAGCAAAAGCTTTCTGGATCGCAACTTTTGCAACCTTATATACCTCTGCAGATGTAGCCCCCTCCATTCCATATTTAACCGCATCAAGGCAAAGATCGTTGTACCAAGCAACAAGATACTCTTGGAAGCTAAGTCCAGGATCAACCACTCTTTCATCTAGAACTACACTGTTCATGGCATTTCTTGTCCATCGTTTTAAGATGTACTCTTCTGGGAGAACTCGAACCCCAACAATAAAAAAGACCCGCAACACATGCCTACATAAAATGCCCGAGTATTCAAACTTGCAACAGCTACAGTTTGCTTTCTTGTTTGAATCACTGAAACTGACTATATAGTGCTTTCCATTATCCTCCTCCCTAGCTACAGTGTACTTGCTAACAAGTCCATCCTCGATTTTGTCAACATAATATCCCAAGGATTCAACAAATTCCTCCTGAAACTTGTCAAATACAGCATTTGTGTAAATATCAGCAGCTTGTCTTTCCATCGGGGATGGGGTCTTTAAAGGAGGTTTCGAATATACTGTGGCATAATCAGCTTGGGCTTCCTTCTCATACTGCAAAGCCATGGCCTGATCAAATCTCGCGATGAACACAATCAACGAGGTTTTTGTATTAAAATTCCTCTTGAAAAACTTGTTCAAACTCTCTGATCTTTGAGAAGCTAACAATTCAGGAAAGAAAATATCCTTGTGGTACACTAAGGCCCACCGTTCACGGATTTCATGAAGCAAATGTAACCATGGGTTCTCCCACAGGTTATACTTATCAATGATGCACTCCCAGCGAGTCTCAAAGTCTTCGGTTGACTCTGAGTTATTAATGCATTCTTTCAGTTCCCCTTTCAATGTTCCATACTTTAAATAAATATCAGCAAGCTTCTGCTTCGATCTACTTAATATGTGCCATTTACAAAATAAGTGACGAGTATTTGGAAATACCCTCAGGATAGCTCCTTCCATAGCCTTATCCCTGTCGGTAACCAAGGATATGGGATGGCGGCCCCCCATGGCGGCAATCCAGGTCTCAAAGAGCCAAACATATGAACCCTTGGTCTCGTCCATAAGTAAGGCGCACCCAAAGGTCACCGACTGCAAGTGATGGTTCACCCCTCTGAATGTTGCGAAAGGCATCATGTACTTGGTCTTCTTGTATGTCGTGTCGAACGTTACAGCATCGCCAAAGTGCTGGTAGGCCATTCTCGATCGAGCATCAGCCCAAAATACATTGGTCATGCAGTTGTTATTATCAACTTGAATAGCATAAAAGAATGCAGGGTTTTCTGCCTGCATCCTCTTAAGGTACTCAAGAAGCCCCTGAGCTTCTCCTCCTTCTCCAAAGGGATTGACCCTGATCCCTCTATTGAAGTTCTTCAAATTATTAAATCCTCCACTTGACTCCCCATGGAGCAATGATGCATTGACAGGCATCATTGACCTATCAACATGAGTTCGTACCTTACCAGGGAGTGCAACCATATGAGTGTGCTCCGTTACGAACTTGGTAACGACCCATTTCCCATGATCCTTCCGAATCACTTCAATCATTGCCATACAACCCTCCCTCGTAGTCCCCCGCTTCCTCTTCTTCTTGCCATCATCATAAATCACCCTCTTGGAGTGGAATCCCTCCCTCGTGCACACAAACCGCCGCATGATAACAGTGTCATCTTTCCGAGATCTGCGGGACTTGTTCATCCGAACACCGAATCCTACACGGCTGGCATAGGCTACATAGTATTCTTTCGCAGCCTCATCAGAGTCAAACTCCATGCCGATGGCCGGCTCACCAATGACAGCATTATCCATGTGGAGGAGGTGAGTCGGAATCATCGTAGTGTTGAGCTCAACCCCTAGGGAATTGAAAGAAAATGCCATTCGAGGGTCGGCAATAGTATCATTGAGATCCATGTGGCTATCTCTCATCAACCCATCGTCTTCGCTTAGTGTTCCGTCCATGGCTCTAAAGACCTGAAAGTGCTATTTTTATTTTGGATTCATTAAACAGAAATCAAAATTTAACTAATCATCGAACATTGTATAAAGTGGTCATGTTCATGATAACAAATGATTTAACAATTACAAGCATAAGATTAATTTCTAACAATTAAAGAACCAACTGGGAAGTAAGATGTGCAAAATTATTTCTTTTAGCAAATTATAAGCATCACACACATGAATAAAAATGCTACCATTCAATTAATCGTCAAAGCTACCTTTTAGTAATAGAACGTGCTGGCCGTACGCAAAGCCCTAAAAATCTGTCATTTATTCATTCATTCGCCGTCAAAAAGGAAATCGCATGTCGTCTCCCTCTTCCGTCGTCGTCTCCGGCAGCTCCGACGTCGGAGGATCACATAGAGAGAGAGAGGGAGAGAGAGGGGGGAGTACTGACAAGTGAGAGAGAAAGGAGATAGAGAGGCAGATGAGAGAGAAACAAAGGGCGATTTTGGGAAGTTCGTTTTCAGCGATGTGCCGAAAGCAGAGGGGTTTCGGGTTTAAAGCCCTGAGTCCTCTTCCTTGTAACCCAAGACCCGTTCAGATGATTTTTTTTATAAAAAAAAAATTGAAGTGTCATGAATAGGTCCATGAGGTGCATTGGGTATCCAGCCCACTATTGAAAGCTATAAATAAGAGGGTAAATGTGCTCTTAACCCCCTACACATATTTCCCTACTTTTCCCTTCACAACACGTTATCAGCACGATCACGCTCGTTGGAGAAGGCGGCGGCTCGCGAGGAAGGAGATCCATCAATCGCTCAGATTCAAGAAGATCGCAATCTTCTCAACGGGGAGCGAAAAGAGCATCCTTCACCAACCGTCGACTAGATTCCCTTGTCGAATCTAGAGGTAAAAATCAAAACTTTTTAGATCTAAAACTTGCGTTTCACGTAGATCTGCATGATTTAAGATCAAAAAGTTTGAAAACACGGTAAAAATCACTCTTTTATTTAGATCAGCATGTCTAAAAACAATAAAAATCAGTTTTTTAGAGATCTAAATGCTTGAAAAATCCGTTTTTTCCTTAAACCCCCAACCTTGATCCATACTCCGCACGCCAGAAGGGCGAAACGGCGGCGCTTCACAAGCGCCGCCGGCGGCCAAAACGCCGCGGCCTGCAGGCCGCGGCGTCCGCGCCTTGCGCGGCCAGCCGTCGCGGCGGCGCGCCGCGGGCCCCCTAGGGTTTTTTCGGAAACCCTAGCCCTAAACGGGCCAATTTTTCGGGGGAGGCCCAATTAACCCTAATGGGTTGTTTTCACGCCCCAAAAAGCCTGAAAATTAGCTCATTTACACAAATAATTTTTCTTTTTTATTTTTGGCCCTAAAAGCCCAAAATAATTAAAGAAACTTTATAAAAAGGGTTTAAAGCGGTAAACAAAACATTAAAAATATAGATCAAATGTAAAAAGTTTTTTCAAAAATAATTTTAGCACGTCACACACTATTTAGATTATTTAATTAATTTTTACATGCCTGTGATATGATTACCTGCGTGGTTGTATATTTTCCATATATTATCTGCGTGGATGTGCGATTAGGCTATGTTTTTATGGATCAGCCAGGTTTCCGACACCTTTTAATTTCCTGCAATTTTTTCCTTTCTTTTGAGAGAAATTTGTAAGTGAGGATATAAATGTAAAAAGAAGACCGGCGGACACCAAAAAGGAGCTGAAGACGTATGCACAAAGATGAAAGGGGCTTCTCTCTGAAGTTCCCGAGTTGTTCTTATTCTTTCATGCAACTTTTGATGTAATTTCGGACTGTCTTTTTCTTTTCGGTGTCGGCTGGCTGGTCCCCATAGTCCTAAGTTATTTTTTTCATTACTTATACATTAATTGCGTGGATGTTAACTATTTTCATGCCATGTTAATGTTACAATGAAACTGTCAAAAAGCATGCGTGGATGTTAATCTCTTTTAATTATTCACGTTATGAAACCGTCAAAAAGCATGCATGGATGTTAAATTTTCTTTAATAAATTCATGTTATGACAATGCTTAAAATACATGCGTGGATGTCTATCTTTATTCAGTTTAATGATCTATGCTGTTTTTATATTGCTAGATCATTCAATGGCCAGACTTGCGAATGTCGACTTTTCGGTCCTGAAGGCCGATGGGTCAAACTACCTGAGTTGGCAGTTGGACCTGAAGTTCCATCTGCGCTCTCATGGTTTCAGTCTCACACCGACTGAGAAGGCAACAACAAGTACTGCCTCAGCCGACAAGGATGCTTCTAAAGAAGCACCTCATACAGAGGAAGTTTCCGATATACTAAAGGCGAAAGCCATAATCTATATCAGGAAACATTTAGACTCGACCCTGAAGGACGAGTACCTTACTGTAGAGGATCCTTACAAGCTGTGGGACGCACTCGAGGAGAGGTACAGGCATCAGAGGGATGTCATACTCCCCCCGTGCGCAGTACGAGTGGACTCACCTCCGCATACAGGATTACAAATCCGTAGCGGAGTACAATTCAGCACTCTTCCGTATCACCTCACGCCTGAAGTTGTGTGGTGAAACGGTGACGGAGAAAATGTTGCTGGAAAAGACGTTCACGTCTTTCCACGAGAAGGACATGATCCTTATGCAACAATACCATGAGAGGAAGTTCACGAAGTACTCTGATCTGCTTTCATGCCTGCTTATGGATGAACAGAACAGAGACCTGTTGGTTGCCACTCACAACATGCGCCCTCCTGGCTCCGCTCCAATGCCACCTCCTGCAGAGGCACACTTCCAGTCTTCCCAGAAGAAAAAGACGGACAAAACGACAAAATTCCAGAAATGGAAAGAACAGAAGCAGCGGAAGAAGGCCACTCCCCCAGCTCCTCCTCAGAACCAGAAGTTCGTGGAAAAGAAGCAAAAGAGGATGTCCAATAAAGGTGGCACTCCCAAGAAAGACTGGGAGGATAAGTGCTCCAAATGCGGAATGACGGGACACTAGTCCAGAATCTGCCGCACCCAGAAACACCTCCAGGACCTCTACCAGGCAAGCCTCAAGCCTTGAGCTGAGACAAACCTGATTGAGAGCGCAGCTTTGCCAGAGATCTCATGGACTCCTGAAGATTTCATGGGAGATGACACTCTCTAGTTATGGACCATTTTTATATGCTAGCAATGTATCTTCCTTTTATGCATAGTACCTAGTTTTTATTCCATGTCAAAACATTTTCTTTGAGCATTTTTAAATGAAAGTAGATCTTTTCTTATCATTTACTGCTTGAATGTCTTTCTTTTATATAGATATGGAATCAAATTGCCTAGTGGACAGTGCATCGACGCACTCGATCCTTCAAAACATAGACTACTTCACGAGCATAAGTAGCTACTCTGGTCCACTGAGAACAATCTCAGGACCAGCTAACATAATCGAAGGATCAGGGGAAGCAATCATATTGCTACCCGGTAACACACAAATCACACTTAAAAATGCGTTATACTCCCATAAATCTATCCGAAACCTCCTAAGCTTTAAAGATATCCGTTTAAACGGATATCACTTAGAGACGGTGGAGGAAGATAAAAGGGAATACTTGCTTGTAACGTCTCTTACAAATGGTTCAAAAACCATTGTGGAACGTTTCAAGGGACTCCCCTCGGGACTCTACCAAACAAGTATACAAACTCCAGAAACATCCATGGCGGAACACCTGCAGTGCCCCCAAACACCAGAATTCTAACTCTGGCACAGTAGACTGGGACACCCTGGCTCTGTTATGATGTACCGCATCATAAAAAGCTCCAGTGGTATAGACTTGAAGAACCTGAAGATTCTTCAAAAAGGCAAATTCTTATGTCCACCCTGTTACAATGGTAAACTGATTACGAGACCCTCTCCACTGAAAGTGGACGTGGAGTCTCCAAGCTTTCTGGAAAGAATCCACGGAGACATTTGTGGGCCGATACACCCATCAAGTGGTCCGTTCAGGTACTTTATGGTCCTGATAGACGCATCTACTAAGTAGTCACATGTGTGTCTACTGTCCACCTGTAATCTAGCACTGTCTAAGCTTTTAGCTCAGATAATCAAGTTATGGGCCCACTTCCCCGACTACCAGATAAAGAAACTTCGTCTGGACAATGCAGGGGAGTTTACGTCACAAGTCTTTCTAGACTATTGCCAAGCTCAGGGAATTGAAGTCGAACATCCTGTAGCGCATGTTCACACCCAAAACGGGTTAGCAGAATCTCTAATTAAGAGACTGCAATGGATTGCTCGTCCATTATTACTTCAATCCCAGCTGCCAGTGAATGCATGCGGTCATGCAATTTTGCATGCTGCATCTTTAATAAAATTAAGACCCTCTGGAGGTCAGACATCTTCTCCAATGCAACTAGCACTTGGAGCCCCACCAATTGTCTCACACTTGAGAATATTTGGTTGTGCAGTATACGTCCCCATAGCACCACCACAAAGGACAAAGATGGGTCCACAACGTCGCCTAGGCATTTATGTTGGGTTTGACACCCCCTCCATAATTAGATTCCTAGAACCCCTTACAGGAGACGTTTTCAAGGCACGTCTAGAAGACTGTGAATTCGATGAAACATCATTTCCAAGACTAGGCTCACAGCCAAAGAAGCCCGAAGCTTCAGACTGTATCACTTGGGATACAAAGACTTATGTCACTTTGATCCGCCCACAAGCCAGTGTGAGGAGGAGGTCTTGAAGATTCTCCACATCCAAAACATTGTCCATCTCTTGCCGGACAAATTTACTGACAACCAGAAGATTGTCAAATCACACGTCCCTGCTGCTAACACTCCAGCTAGGATTGACATACCGCAAAATGGATGCAATCCGCCTGCAGCAGAAATGGTTGGACCTCTCAAAAAGAGAGGGCGACCACCGGGATCCAAGGACCAAGTCCCTCGAAAGAGTAGGACCCTTGGTAATGGTAAACAAATACTACCACAGGATGCTACTATAAGCCATGCTATCCCATCTCTCCCAAACTCTCATGAAGAGGAAAAACCGGGAGAAAATGAAGTTTCGATACACTATGTACGAACTGGGGAGTATTGAGCCAGAAAGAGGACAACCATAGATGACACATTTGCGTGTAATATTGCCATCAACGTCGCGTACTACGACGATGATATTGAACCACGCTCTCTGACAGAATGTCAAAGCAGAGATGATTGGCCAAAGTGAAAAGCGGCAATAGGAGTGGAGTTGGATTCACTCACCAAACGCAAGGTCTTCGGACCCATAGTCCAGACACCAAAAGGTGTAAAACCTGTGGGTTATAAATGTGTATTTATTAGAAAACGAAATGAACAGAATGAGATCGTTCGCTACAAAGCAAGGCTTGTAGCGCAGGGGTTTACCCAACGTCCAGGGGTGGATTTTGAAGCCACATACTCCCCGGTCATGGACGCGATCAGCTTCCGATTCCTCATTGGCTTAACAGCCCAAGAGGGTTTAGATATGCAGCTTATGGACGTGGTTACTGCATATCTATATGGCAACCTAGACCGAGACATCTATATGAGATTGCCTGACGGTTATTCTTTGCCTGCAGCACTAAAAGAGAGAGAACGTGACATCTACTCAGTGAAACTGCTAAGATCATTATATGGTCTAAAACAATCTGGAAGGATGTGGTATAACAGACTGAGCGATTTCCTTGCAAAATAAGGATTCACAAACGACCCGGTCTGTCCTTGCATCTTTATAAGAGCAAAGGCAACAGGATTTGTAATCATAGCCGTCTATGTGGACGACTTGAACCTCATCGGATCACCTGAAGAGATCACAGAGATTTCTAGAAGCTTGACAGAAACCTTCGAGATGAAAGACCTCGGAAAGTCAAAATTCTGTTTAGGTCTTCAAATAGAGCATCTTAACGATGGGATCCTGTTACATCAGTCAACTTACACATCGAACTTATTGAAAAAGTTTCAGATGGATAAGTGCCGCCCCCTCAGCACTCCAATGGTCGTCAGATCATTGGATGTACATAAAGACCCTTTCCGGCCGCTGGAAGAGGGGGAGGAAGTACTAGGCCCCGAAGTGCCTTATCTAAGTGCTATCGGTGCACTCCTTTACCTGGCTAACTGCACTTTCCCTGACATAGCATTTGCAGTCAACTTACCAGATATAGCGCTGCACCTACACAGCGGCACTGGGCCGGAGTTAAGCATCTTCTGCGCTACCTCCAAGGGTCCATAGACTTAGGTCTATTCTACAGGAAAGGGGCATCAACTGGTTTAGTTGGTTATGCCGATGCAGGTTACATGTCCGATCCTCATACAGAGAAGTCTCAGACAAGATACATGTTTACTTATGGCGGCACAACCATATCCTGAAGATCTGTAAAGCAGACCATGACGATCGTCTCATCCACTCACTCAGAGCTCCTAGCGATCCACGAAGCAAGCAAGGAGAGTTTCTGACTACGCTTTGTGATCCAGCACATCCTCACCTCCACCGGCCTGATGACCGACGTCCTTGCGCCTACTCCACTTCATGAAGACAATAGCCCAGCTACAGGACGGCTACATCAAAGGCGACAAGACGAAGCATATCTCCCCCAAGTTCTTCTGGACGCACGACCTTCAGAAGCAGAAACAGATTGAGGTACAGAAGATCCAATCATGTAATAACTTGGCGGATTTGCTTACCAAATCCCTGCCTACTAGTATCTTTGAGAAACTTGTATATGGGATTGGGATGAGGAGAGTGAGGAAATGTAAACTGGGTCAGGATGAGAGGACTATGAACTCATAGGTACATAGGAGACTGATGTATAGATTCATAGGAAATCTGCAAGCCTGAAGCTTGGTCAGATGAGGGGGAGTCAACTGCAGAGTTGTACTCTTTTCCCTTGGCTACTGGTTTTTTCCCACTGGGTTTTCCGTAGTCAAGGTTTTGACGAGGCAACCTCGTTGACTCTGGATCCTGAAGTATCCGCACCTAAACACATCCCTAAAACAGGGGAAGTTATGGATTAACTGTTCTTTCTTTAACAAGGCAGTTATCCTAACTCGGATCCTGAAGAATCCACCTCTTATTCAATATTGGTTGGATAAGGGGAAGTGTTATGAATAGGCCCATGAGGCCCATTGGGTATCCAACCCACTATTGAAAGCTATAAATAAGAGGGTGGAGGGGCTCTTAACCCACTACACATATTTCCCTACTTTTCCCTTCACAACATGAAGCGTTATATGTCTATCTTTTATTTTTTGAAGAAGGCAATATGGGCCCTATTTTTGGCCCTGCAAGCAGAGTCTACCCTATGGGTGTTGCTAGACACACAGACCAAATTGCTTTTCACACAGATCACTTATTCACAAGTTTGCCATTATATATTAACAAGTTTGCCATTCCAAAGTTTTATTTTTAAAAAACCATACCATCTTCCTCTTCCAACTCCTCACCTCATCTATTCATCTTTTTCTTCAAACTGTCTCCTCCCATACTAACCGCCATGACAAGCTCCGCTCCGGACATTTATCCGATTTTAACCATTGATGAGAGAGGACAAAGAGACAAGTTTAGATGTTTGGCTCAAGAATGGAGAGTGTTCGAGGCTGACGATAGGGGAGGAGGAGTACGAGGAGAAGGAAGAGGAGATATGTAATTTCAGAATGTAGGTGTGTGCGTAAAGTATAAAAAAACTGAATTTTAAATAAAATTGGATGTGTAAAATGACCCATGTTAAGCGAGTAGGTCTGTGTTGATCACTAAGCCACAGCATCAACACTACACCTTCACAAGCAAAGCAACAGAGAATTAACTGTTCATAGTATGCTACTTCTCAAATGGAAAGAAACGCATAATCATTTACTTCACAAATACTTTAGCTTATGCATCTTGAGACAAACTACAGATCTTCACACCATCGTGCATTCATAGCATCTCACAAATATACATCTGCGGGGTTGCTTTGAGAAAATGCGTATCAACATGAGTGTATTTTGTGACTCATTTCGAGGAAGAGAACAACCAAGCACGAGAAGCAGAATATCGAATCTTTACTCAAGCAGATGGTAGGAATGCCATACGCATCTTCAAGCAACACAAGGCCGCATGATAGCTAACAACCTGCACCGCTTATGCACCCTTTGCATCAGGCTGACGCTTCGCCTCGATGGTCTTTGGAAACAAGTTGTCGAACTCCTGACATTGTAATTCGCAACGCTCTCATGATAAGCTTCAGTGTTCAAATGGTTAAAATTTGGCTATTAGAGCGATGATCATCCGAGCAATCCATCCAGCTATTGCAGGTTGTTGGATGGTTGAGAACTGTGATTCCAAAGCTGAAAAAAAAGATGGGTCAGCCAAGAAAAAACATAAGCTTCATGCATTATGATACGTATGGTACAATCAAACAAGCAGTTGATGTGTTGTAGCAATGGAATGGCGTACAGATCACAAACAGATCAGATGACCTTCTAGACATTTAGTGACGGTCAGAGCCAATCCAATTTGACAATGTGAAATAGAGTTCTCAAGATTAGATGTAAGGTTTCAAGTAAAGTCAGGGGAAAACTTCCTCACTCTCAAAGTGCGTGTTTAATATGGATTTCCACAAACAAACAGTTCAGAAGTTAGAAATAGTTCTAGCAATATAAAAAAATCATTTGACAATCTAACCACAACTTATCATATGTGACAAATTCAGCATCACAAGAAGAGCAGGTGCCACGGTATCACATTGACAATTGCAAATGCTACGACCTCTCCAATAGAAGTTTTAAAACTTATCAATTTCTCAAATCCCAACATTTGAATGTAACTTTATGACTTAGCACAAAGTATAATTCTTTTAAAATTTTAATTTTTAAGGACCTGCATGTTAGTTCCAGGAAATAGCTTTTTTCTTTTTGGATTAATTTCATATAACCACCTTTACCTTTCATAGCATTCCCACGAAACTACCTTCAATTTTATAAATTACAAAAAACTACCTCCAAATCTATTTCCTCGTTACAACATTAACGAAAATTTAGCATGACCACCATGCCCGTCTCTCTCATGAGAGAGTGCAAACAGGTCATTTTTCAAATTTTGTTTACGTGGTTAATGGACCTACTTGGGATACCGATAGTTGGAGGTAGTTTTTTTGTAATTTATAGAGTTAAACGTAATTTCATAGGAATCCTATGAAAGTTAAAGGTAGTTTTGTGAAATTGAGCCTTTTTTATTTTATTTTTTGTGGGACCAATGAGTCATGTTCATGTATATCTAGGGAAAGAATGTCCTTTTTAATGTCATTGTTGACACCGTTTGGTAGTTTCCTAAAAAATTGAAAGTTTAGGGGGTTTACCAGAATTTAAAAAGTTCATGGCTGTTTAGTTTAGAGATAATTGATGATAGTTTTTGATAGTTTAGAAAAATTTATCTGTAAATAACAAACTGCTCACTCAAAGATTTGAATGTGGACTCCACATAAAGGGGAAAAGAATATTTGAAAGGTAAGATGATTTGTGAAACTGAATTAAAATTAAAGTGCTCAGCAGTAAGACCACATAACATGCAATGCTTGTGCCACGAGTTGTCGATGCCTTATTGATGCCATATAGCAGAATGGCTGGGCGGCTAGACCCCTGGGATCGAAAGTTATCTGTGTTGTTAATCTTTGTTATGTTTTTGTTGGCTAAATTTTCCTAGATATCTTTTAGAATTATACTCTCAGCTCCATTTCATGAAAAGTGATTTGTCATTAATCCTAGGAACAAGTTTATGTATTTATATTTTATGTAGTGATGATTTTTTCTCACTCCAAGTTTATGGTGTTCAGAAACAAATGCCACATGCATTAACTTAGTTCTTTTCATGACGTCTAAATTTTTAAAGAAATGTACATTAGTTTTCTACTGGAATATCAAAACTCAAAAGCACATGAATCCAGTTTCAGTAGTTCCTCGTTAAATTGTTATTTTCACAGAGCAACAACCATTTCAGTTACTAGTATGTAAATTAGTTCGCAAGACAAAAATATCATCCAAGTGTTCAAAAACATTTGCATATAGTCTAGGATGGTTGGCTCTCACCAAAGAGAGTCAGGTCTAAGGCAATGCAACAAACTTTTAAAATTGATTTTAGAACTTCGAACAAATCTGTACATACGCACATAAACAATAACATGTAAAAATTTATGTTTAGCATAGCACAAAATACTGATCACTGCTAGCTCCACTTTGGGGGGTGGGGTGGGGTGGGATGGGGTGGGTGGGTGGGATGATACCTATTTGAAGCTCATCTGTCCAACCATTCAATGGAAAGAGCGTCTTGATGACTGCTGAAAATCAACATAGCACCAAGCGCTTCCATTAGCAACTTACAGAAAGATCAAGGGTGTGTGTTTAGCAAACTAATGCATTCTGAAAAGAAATTAACATGACAAGAGCTCACCTCATCTGACGCAAAAGACTGTCAGTGAATCACATGAAATTGCTCAAAACCACAGCATGAGAAAAGGCTCTGGGAAAGTCACCTTGTATGCAATACAGAGGCAATGAATGTTCAAACTTCAACGTATACTTTCATCCTAAACCTAACACGGACAATTTAGCAGACAAATTATTGAACGTCCATTGAACATAATAAAATGTGCACGGAAACTCCTCTGGTTTGGACCTCTCCAACTGTCCAAAGTGAAAGCACACATCTCATTTCTTCAGAGTGCAAGTTTTGCATGCCATACCAAGAAAATCAAGTAAATGACGATGTTCGTTTTTCAATAAGGTAATTATGAATTTCAAGTTGTCACCGTCTGTTGTATGATAAGTCACTGCAGGAATCAGAATTTTCTGTCAAAAAGTCACATAGCATCTTAAATAATGTAACTAATATAATACTTGGCAACTTTTAAGTAAATACAAAGAGGTAAAATGTTGAAGGAAACTATTAATTGAAACCATAATAAAATAAAGGGTTTTTAGACCTTGGTTCCCGGATCATCTCTATTTCTACATGAATTCTCCAAATCATGTGATTTGCAAGTTGATTCCTCAAATCTTTTACCCTATTAGACAATAGTCCCCCTAATTAAATTATGTTCCAAAATGAAGTATGATCTGTTAAAGTTAATGAACAATCCTTTGCTTTTCCTCCTCTCATTTCCCTATCCTCAACTCCGGCCATGTACAGCAACTCCTCCATCTATGCCTACGCAGAGCTCCGCTGCAACCTACCTTTAACGATTGCTTCCCTCTCCTAAACCCTAACCGTACCCTCATACCGCTCCTCCATGCTCTCGTTCCTCAACAAATCCCTCCACCGGATCCAAATCTTAACATCACACTCCCTCCATCATCCCTTAAAAAATTTCTCCTTAAACGTAAAACATTACCCCATCCTTCTCTTCCCTCTTTTCATGCCTCATGAAATCCCTCCCTCAAACCCAAGACCTAACCCCCAACCCCATTCCCTTACTCTTTCCTATAAGCCTTCAAGGAATCCATTCTTCAAACAAAAACCCTAAGCGCATTCTCCTCCATCCTACCATCCTTAAGAAATCTTTCTAAAACTTGAACTGAACCAAGCCGGCCACTAGGGATGAAAACGGGCATGCTCAAAGCTTAGTGAAGGATTTGTACGGATGAGGATGTGGCATGCCGAAATGGAAGCCCAATCAGGCGTTGGGCATGCCCATTCTCATCCCTACCGGCCACCGCCGTCTTTCCTAACCCAAAACCGATGGGTTTAACTCAGGTAAATTTTGGATGGAAACTGTCGACAAAGAGTATGGTATAATATTAATAAGTTTAAAAAACTTTGGAGAACCATATCGCAACTCACGACTTGGACGACTCGCATCGAATTAGAGATAATGAGTGACCAATATTTTGAAAAACCATAAACCAATTTGTATCAACAACATTTCTAAAATTTTTAAAGAAAATTACAATACATCTTTTCTATTGTAATCTTTTTTTAAAATACGGTGTTAGAAACCTTAAATTGGAGTTACCGTAGTTTCATGAAATTAAAATTTATATCTTTATGAAAGAATTATATTTGCTAAGCATATCCTCTTTGTGTGCTAATTCCGAACTTGCATTGAAGCCTACTACTGTCCTCTTCCTCTTGTATTTTTATCGTTTCTCTTATTATTTTCTGTAAATACAAATTTTCAAAAAAAGGACAAAAATTAAAAATAATTAAAAAATTGTCAAAATTTAAAAATATTTATCAAAATCGATCAACTGTTACCACCGTCAGCGTCAGGGGATGATTCCGCGCTTAACTAAGTTTCATTCTGGCCAGGATCGCCAATGCCGGCTAAATGGCACAGTTCGAATCGATCGGGGTTGCCAACACCGAACCTTTGCATGCACAGAAAATACTAATAAGAAACACAAGATCAGTACTCCGGATGATACTGAGAATAAGTCAACTCACGTTTTTTAAGTACACAAATGAGAGTACTTACTATTGTTACGGAATTCTAGCACCGAGACATGGCTGAGCTGATTGGAGTCCTCTTTCTCAATACATCTACATTGATGAACAACCACCGAAAATGCTTAGTCGTCCACACTCAATCGACTTGATGTCCCAAATCAATGCCTTACTGAAGTGCCTGATATGAGCAATCTTCGTCAGCATAGACCTCAGAAATCCAAGAGCAACCCCTCTTTCCCTAAACCCATGAATGCTGAGCCTCTGTTGTCTCTTTCTTGAACACCCATTTTCGAGTGGGTAAGCATCTAACAAGAAAGGCTCTTGCTTCTCTTCAAGCAACTCAAACAACTGCCTTCTAGAGGTCATTGCAGTGGAGGAGTTTAGAACTAAGGGACGGGAAAATGCATTTGATGTCCAGAGTAACTTTATATAAATGAAGAGGAGGAAGGCAGCGGAAATTAATATGATAGCCATGAAGTATATGAAATTGCAACGGGACGGGGTTGGCAACCCCGGTTGATTTGAATCGTACGATGTGACGGTTGCCAACCATGCCCGGCCCTGACCCAGGGCAGCTGCCCAGGGCCCACGGCCAGGGGGGCCATTTTCCAAATTCTGCAATCCTCGTGTACGCTCGACAATTTGCTCGATTTTGTGCTTTCTGCTCGAAAATTTCATATTGTTATCCACTGTCCACTGGTTTTCAGCTCTGAATTCCCTTAATTTAGCATTATTCATAGTGTTTAGGATAAAATAGGTGGTTCGAGTGACAACTGGAGGGATCTTGGTCGTAGATCTTAGCAATTCAAGGATTCAGATTGTGGATTTCTTAGTCTTTAAGATGAATTGAGGGTATCAGATAAAGGGAGTGGAGAGAAGAACCGCTGCGTCATAAGGGGCAGTGAGACAGACACGCCGACGAAGGGGTCGAAGGCGGCCGCGCCGACGGCGGCGGCTGGCCCACAAGTTAGTGATATTGGATTATTTTCTGATCCGTAGGAAAATGGTAATTCTTCTAATTTTTCGGTATTCAAATTGTTTAGGAGGAGCCGCCGGCCATCGGTGCAACCCGATCTACTTTGGCTATTTATCCTGATTGGTCTGGATTTCAGGTAATTTGGCTCCGATTTAATTTGATCGAGAAATTGTTGAGAAATTTCCCAATGTTATAGTCGGACGATATCAATTGATATTATTTGTAATTTAATTGGTGTATTCTCCGATACCACCTCCTGGGTTCTTTCCTTCTAATCCACAAGCTCATCCCTACATGTGGGAACCTCAGGTGCTTTTCTTTGTTTATCATAATTCATGCTTGCAGTGTATGATTGCTGAACTTATTATGTGTCTTTAGCTGGTTTCACTGGAAAGATGATAACATACAATTTTAGATCATAGAAAACATGATTTATTAGCAGAATTGGAGGGCCACCAACTCGGTCATATAATTCTAATGATTTTAGAAGGGTCAGTATGTTTCATAGGGTCTGGGCAATAATTACATCTCCTCGTATGATAATCCTTGTATTTGTTTTTTAGGGGCATTGGTTTTATGTCTTCCTATTTTGGATGATCTTTTAGCATATCAATAAAAATTTCAAGCGTAAGCATTGCACTTGGTTATGTTCCAAACCCCAAAAAATCTAGTATTTCATTTAAAAAAATTATATTTAAAGGGCCCCAAATTTTTAATTCGCCATGGGCCCCAAGATCTTCAGGACCGGCCCCTGTTGCCAACCCCGTCCAAATCGAAACTTTGCCAACCTGCAATCACCCCGGGGCGCTGACGTGACAAAAGTTGGTCAATTTTGGTCTATATATTTAAACTTGATCGATTTTTTAATTATTTTTAATTTAAAAAAATTTGGCCTTTCTGTAGCTATTGTTGAGGCTTTGCCATCTTGACACACCTATTTTTTGTAATTGCATTGGACGTTTTCTAACTGACATGGATACATGAAACATGGAACCGACATGGACATAAATATGAAAATTGACATTACCAGAAAAATATAG